>JACDOX010000002.1:14751516-15253760 GCA_014549065.1 Cardinalis cardinalis
TTTTCTTTTCTTTTCTTTTCTTTTCTTTTTCTTTTCCTGCATTTTGATTAATTTCTTTCATAAACATGCAGAGAGTCTTTAGGGTGAAATTTGATGGAAATTAGGAATGGTGATAAAGATCCTTCTTCCTTTCTAACTTTCACTAAGGTAAAGAAGTTATAACAACTTAGGGAGAAAGAGGAGAAAGTGAAAAGCTGTATTTTTCCTATTACTGAGATCCATCTTGGTTAGAAGTGCTTTGTACAAAGCTGGTAAAAGTTACATCAATATTTTCTTGCCTTTGGGAGCCATCTCTGTCAAGACAAGCTGCTACTCTACATCTAGCCTTCTCTTTTCTTGTTTTTATTTGGCACTGCTCACACCGAAACTGGACAGTACAATGTTGCTCATGTTTTCTCTGAAACCCCCGTGTACATGATCTGCTCATGCTGCTTACAGGGACCGCTGGAGCTGATGAGAGCATTTATCTGCAAGAGAAGGCAGCCAGCTTTCTGGTAAGGCTGCTGACAGAAGGAATTGATTTCATAATTACAGCTAAATGGCACCTCCCTGGCAACAGACACGTTGAGTCACATCTGCTGTGCATGTACCTCTAGGCTGTTCTCTTGGAAACTGTCCTGTATGGGACCTGCCTGCCTTTCAAATCCAGGAACAAAAATGACCTTTTTGAACAGYTCATTTCAGCCAGGTTTTCCAGCTACTGAGTGTTTACAGCACCTATCGCGCCACTTATTTTTCACGGTTTCCAGATATCCTGTTTTAAGGCAGGTGTCTTCACTGAATCCCCTAGGCTGAATGGGATGTCATAAACCATTATAAACTCCACAATGTAAATAAATTTACAAAAAGAACCTGATACAGCTTCTTATACAGCTTTGTGATTAACTAGAGGTAAGTGATTCCCCCAAATTTTTGAAACAATATTGTGTGATCAAGATACTGCTTGTACAAGATAAGGCTATAGCTGCTTTCAAAATTTAATTCATACAGGCTCATAAAAAAGGTGGAAATGCAGCCAACAAGATTGAAACAGCAATTAGCTAAGGAGAATCCTATGAACTGACCCGAACAGGCAAATTGACCTTCACACATGTCTCCTACATGAAAGGAGAAATCATTGAAATTTTGTCACTTACCATGATTCCTCCTCTACACAGGAGATAATTAATCATCCTCTTGCCCTTTATTAGGTAGATGGAGCTGTGATTGAAATTATACATTCATTAGAGTAATCAGACCTCAAAAAACACTTGACTTAATAAATTACATAGATCAATACATAGCTTCACTTTTCAGTAACAAAATGACACTTAGTATAAGAAATTGCAGAGTAATTAGCACCTGTGTTTTCTTTCCCTTCACTCAGTAATTCCACTTTTTGTCTTTTCTCTGTTTTCTCCATGTAATGAAGGTTCTCTGATCTTCCTAAAGAAATCTGTCAAATTGTTTCATATTCAGCTTTTGAAAAAAATGTCAAATTATTTTTCCCAGGAGTATGAACAATGATACTAAAGGAAAAGAAAAAAACTCCAAACATCAAAAGACATAGCCCTCCAGAATTTTTAGTGATGAACAATAACAAGTGACTTCATTTATTAAAAGGTAGATTAAAAGTGGTGCGGGAAATTATTTGGTGGTTTCAAACGGCATTGCAGAATTTCCTGTTATTCATGTATTATTTCCTCTCTCCTTCAAATGTAATATTAGTTAAATGATAGCTTGTTTTTTCATTATGTTCAGGAAATATGATTCAACATTTCTGCAATGTTTCTTGTAAATGAAAGTAACTATACTTCTAGAAATTATAATGTTTGATATTAATCCCTGTAGATAGCATTTCACTTGAAAAAGTAAACACAAATGTAAATGGAAAATAATTCCAGCTGATTAGACAAAATGTGAAATCTAAAGTGCTTCCAAATACAGTGGTCTGATTGCTTCAACAGAACATTGAGCATAAAGAAAAATAATTTTCTATGAAAGAAACCAAGAGCTCATATTGATGTTAAATATAACACAATCCCTAGAATATTATTCCATTTTTTTGTTAAGATCAATCATTTGTTTACAAAAACATATCTTTGAAATAGTATTTAGATATTAAAAGATGAAACAAAAATGTAATTTTGGCTAGTAAACCTCACTGCTTAAAATGTGTCCTTTATTTCTGCTTTGACTTGATAATCTCAGAACAGGTCCAGTGAAAGAAAGTTGCTCAGGGCTCCATTCAGCTGAGTCTGGTCTGAATATCTTCAAGCCAATTCTGAGCTTATCCAAGCACAAAGAATCCACAGCTTCACTGGGCAACCTCTTTCAGGGCTTGATCATGCCCAAAGCCTCATGGTGTCCAAAGCCTCTTCAAAACATTTTGAAAAAACTCTATTAACACCTATTTCAAATAACTTGAGAAGCATTTATTACACAGAATAATTATGAACAATGTCTGGTGCTATAGAGGCTTTTTCAGAGATCAGAGTAGAAATCTTTTTCATTGCAATTCTTAGGATACCACCATTCCATGAAGAGTAAAGAGATAACTGTATTACAAAAATCCCTAATGACAAAATTTGTTTTTGAAAATAATAGACTGAGCTAAACATATTTTACTTGAAAGTCATCATGAACCTTATATATCTTAATCTAAAACTACTTTGGTGTGAATTTTCAGTGTGTTTATGCTGCCTTCACAGGATTGATTAAAAGCATTTCCATTGCATACATAAACATATCTCTGTAAAACTATCAATGACCAGGACCCTGTTAGGCAATAAAAAGTGGAAACTCTTTCTCTGCACAACAATGTATATTTTTGTGAAGCAAAACTGAGACCTTTCGTAAAGGGTCAAGAAATTGGAAATTTGAAGGAAAGAACAGGGTTTGAATTACTGAATTAAACGAAGTTTCTTAAATTTTTCTGGAGATATAAAAATTATCTTCTAATCATTAGGGATGCTGTATACCTACAAATCAAGGCAAGATCTGGAGAGAAAAARTTTCCTTTATATTTTTCTCCTCAGCATCTTTTTCCACACAAAAAGGCATATTAATGCAACTCAGACAGACAGTGCTGCTTCATCTAGAGCAAGTTCCYGAGGGAAAGAAGGCAAATAAAAAGTTTAACTTTTTGAGAGGCAGGGGAGAGACTGGAAATTACAGACCAGTTATCTTAACTTCAGTTTATGCAATAATAGCAGTATGAAATGATATGCTTTTGTAAACACCCCAAAAATAGAGTGAGAATGGGTACCAACAAATGTAAATCTGACAGGAACACATCATAGCCTCTGAATTTCCTTCTCTGTTGATAGGAATTTCTGAATATGCGGAATGGTATATATTGTATATCTTGACATCACCACTGTCTTTTGTTTTATGTGACATTTTCGCAAAACGGAGAAGATCTTCATGAGATTGCTATGAGGCAGATACATGTTTAGGAAACCATGTTTAGTAGTCATTAATGGTTCTTTGTTTTCTAGCATTATGTATTGAGCAATGTTCTGCAGAGATCAGTCTTGTGCCCGGTTCTTATCAATGTTCTCATTAGTGACTTGAGTCATTGAGTAGGTAGTCAATGATTAAATAGTGTAGCGTGCTTATTAAATTTCCAATGACATCAAGCTGTGAGGGTCTGTAAACATATATGAGGACAGACTTAAAAAGATCTTGAAAAATTAGGAAAATCATTTAAATAAATTGGATGCAATTCAGTAACAAGAAATGCAGAACACTAATTTTAAATGATCAAAAATTTCAATAAGTCATAATACATGAAACAGTAATTTTGCAGATTAGAATCTTAAGCAGACTGAGTTAATTTTTTCCTTAACATTAGATACCAAAATGTTCCAGACATCCATGTCTGATGTATTTGTTTTATTATCCCTTTAGACATTGGGAAGAAATATCTTTTCATGGAATCTTACTTGTTCTAAAAATCTGTTTAAGATTCCTTATGTATATATATATCTCCAACGATTATCAAAGAAGCCCAGATACAGATATAGTTATATAGATATCAGATATAGATGTCCATGCTGTAGAAAGAAAAAAACATATTAAGTGTTAGAGACAGATAATTTTCTCTTAAATCAAATGAGAAAAATCCTCTTTATTTGAAGCAATTATAAAAGATTCAAAGTGAGTCAAAGAACAGGAGGCCCTACATGTAGGTTTACCAGACATAATGAGGGAGCACCACTGGTTCCTACAATTCATTAGCCAGCTTCTCTTCACCTACTCCCTGCAAAAATCATCTCAAAATCACACCAAAATCTCACTATTGAGGAAAAAAAGTATTTGAAGAGCAGATGTTCAAAACATTGAGTCAACAACACAAACAATGCAATGTTGGTGTCACTTCTCTGAAGTCTGGCCCAATATGCCAAAGTACTTCATACTTCTCCATCTAGATCTTACGGCTGGCTGCTAGGAATCACTCTGATCACTCGGGTCCCTTGAGTCATGCAAGTGTCCATCCTGGCTACTGGCTTTGACAAAATTTCTTGAAAGGGCTATCCAAATTCTGCCAAAAAGCAGCAAGAGCCCAGCTGCTTGAACAGATGCAGCCCAGATTTTATTTAAAACGTGTTCAGTTCTTGTTCTGATCCATAGAATAGTTTCAATTACCCTCCACCAAGACCTAATGGGTTATCATAATGAGCAAGAGCTAGGGATAGCCGTATGCTAAAGATTTTTTGCATGTTATTGACAAACACTAACCAGGTGTTCAACAATCTGCTGAAAGATATGTATGACCTTCCTGTCTAGTGTTAAGATTTTGGGGTCTCTTACATTGGCCTATGGACCATGGATTTGTAAACTGACAAACATAAGAGTAGAGAACCTGGGAATAGCTGACAAAGAACTGAGAGTCTCTAGCTACCCATTTCAGGCAACCAGGCTAATTTCAGTTCACTGAAAATGCTTTTCTTTTTCTGCTGAAGAGCTTTGTGAGAAGAATGTGACAGCCACTTCTGGCTCCCAGCAGGCAGATTTTTTTTAACACAATGTCAAAGGAATTTTTTGGAACTTAGAGAAATCTTTATATAGAGTCCCAGGACTCACAGTATTGGGTAGAACCCAGAAGTCCCAGTGACAGTTTATTTCTCACAGAAGTTTCAGTCTTCACTCTTTCATCCAGAATAAAGTTGGGAATGTGTAACACTACAATTGAAATTCCCACATCTTCCATGTTTCTTTCCACAATATCAGAGGAGTTAGACTGATAGAATCTGTCACCAGGAGTTTGCATATACTATTTAGTCCCAGCAATAAATTGTTTTAAAAAAGAAAATGAAGACTTAACCAAAATGAACAGTAAAAGCAGCAAAAGTCACAGGATTTCTTTCTTTAATCTGTTAGTATTTCGCTTGTGAGGATTTGAGCTTGCATTAAGCAGTCATATGGACCATGTAAGTCAAGTCTGATACCTGCTGTCACTGTCTGCGTCAATCAAGTGACAGTGTTATTTCCATCGAATTTATTAGAGTTGTGTGTCCCTGGACACTGGCTCTGAGAGCTGAACAGCCAGGAGCCTAAACCAGGAGAAGTTCAGTGACATTTGGATGAGAATGATTCAGTGCCTGTTTCTTATTGAGGAAGGGGATAGGAACAAATAGGTTTACGCATGCAAGGAGCTCTGTGCTCAAGGTCTGTAAACAACGAGAGCCACTATTTCATAAGTGTTCTGTGACACTTTTGTTATGAGGTAGAGAACACAAGGATGTCCATAAATCAATAGACATAGATGAGGGGTAAATGTGTTGTGACCAGCAATGAGCAGAAAGGCGAGCACCTTGTGCCCTGTCACAGCCAAAGCAGGTTTTGGCCTGCCACTGTGAGACTGGTTTCTTCCTTTTGTCCTCCCTCTTCTTCATGTCCTAACAGCTCCTGGGACCCGGTCCCTGTCACCTTGAATGTCTTTTCTGCACTCTCCAGTTGCAGTTCTTATGCCTGTTGTTCCCCCTCAGCCCACGGCTAAGTGCTGCTATTGCCCTTCTGCTCTGACTTTTCTTGATGGACTTGTTTTCCTCCTAGAGTGAATTTTCACCTGCTAACTCCCACTCTTTYTCAGTTTCTTGGAAATAGTTTGTTGAAGCTTTAGAGCATGATAAAGTGGTGGAAGCATGGATTTTGCTGAGCTCAGTAAGGATTGCTGCGAGAGTTTTTGGCAAATGATCTTTGTAAATGATAAAAACCCTTTGAAAATATGTATATAAACTGCCAGTGGAATACATCTTGACAGATGTCTTTTCAACTCAAAGAAAATTTTTGGTTTTGATAGCATCAAGCTGTTCTATTCTAAGTTTGACTTTTTATGCCCACAAGCYCAAATAAAAATCAGAACTGCTTTCCAGAAGAAAAAGTGAAAATATTTTACGTAAGGAGTTCAATGCCAAAAAGTGGATTGGCATGAACACCTGGGCAGCTAACTTGGTGATCAAATTTGAGGTCACAAAAACTAAAGAAAACACAGCACTAGTAAAAGAGCAGGAAAAATACCCATACAGGTGAATAAATCTTCACTCTCACTGCCTTAAAATAGGAATTTACTGCATTGYTTTCTGAAGAAAGCTGTCTAGACCATGGAAATTCTTATGCTTATGGAAGATTCTTGGAATTGGACATAAGCAGGCTCTTAATCTGCCCAGGTTATATCCTGACAGGCTGAAAGTCAGCAATAGTCTGCTTTGCTGTGTATTTTCCTCTTTGGAAGTATTTGCATTTGTGTATGACAGTGTCTTTAGAGTTCTTTTGTAGCTGTCCTTTGCAGTGAAAAACATATTTAAAAACTTCCTTTGTATCTGACTGATACTGTCATTACTTTGTAATGACATCCATCCTGAGAAGCCTAACTGCCCAAGTTCTGTGTGCAACCCTTATTTTCTCCTTGTCCTAGAGTGACTTTATGATGCTTGTATCCCCAGTCGAGAGGTTCCATTGTTTAATATTATTAATTTTTCCATGTTTATGAGTGCTTTGCTTGTTAAATAAACAGTTTTCTCCACTTCTCTCAAAGGAGGTTTATGTCTCCCAAACTGGTGGGTGGAGGGGCTGCTTGAATTTTCTCTCTAGAGGGACCTCATTCGGAGGTTTCCTCCCAAATTTGCCCTAAACCAGGACACTCATGCATCTCCAGCCTTATACCTCCACCTCTCTGTGGAAAATTATTTCGTGCAACCTTAGGTCTCAGTACTATAAGTAAAATGCACTCTGATTCCTCAGTGAGGATCCTCTCCTGCGTCACAGCCATTTACTCTAGCATAACATTCTCTAGTGTTTTGCACAGATGCAGCATAAATATGCCCTCAGAAGAGAACCATTACAGCTCAGGCCCTTGATCTCAGATCCTCATTAGGCAGTCCACCCTCTAACTCACTTGAGGACTTCCTTGATGTTAATTTGCATAATACTTCATTTTGTTAGCTGAATACACAGTGAWTTTCCTATCATGAAGGCATATACATGAAGCAAGTTTTTCTGTGGAAAGAACCTTACTTAAATAAGAATATGAACTTACAAACCAAAGGCTAAGTTAAAATTATGTTTGTTTCTCTGTGGGAGCAAGTATCATGCTGATTAGGGTATACAGGAATCTCACTTTTGTTGGAATTTGGATAAGTATAAAGATAGAAAATTTKAAGTGTCCAACACTTAAACACACATTCCAGACTTTGGAAAATCATCCTCAACATCAAAGCATAATTTTTCAAGGGTCCTAAAATATTGCTCTTTGAAAAAGGAACAAATATTTATTCCAAAGTTAGGAGCCTTAATGGAGGGTACTTAATTGATAGAGTAAAACCACCCTGCTTCTTATAGACCTGAAAGGGTTCTTCCATGACATAGTCCTTCATAAAATATGACAAAGCTGTAGATAAGATATGGACTTCTTATCTTTTTCAATCTAATTGTTAAACTATTACATTAAGAAATGGCCCAATTTTTTTATCACCGGACCTTCAGAATGACCCTAAATATATAATACTGCTAGACTGCATGACCATACTGTATTTAGTGTTCACATTTCCAGTATGATGGTTGATAGATTTTTTTTATACTTTCAGTCTTAATATGAAAACATATATTGCACTCACATTGAAAAAAAGAAGTATCAAAATATATTTGCATCTTTTGTAAAGGACATAATGAAAGCTAATGTTTTATTATATATTTTCTATGTCCTAACATAGCTTAGTTTATAGAAGACATGCTATAATTTTTTCCCAAAATGGGTCCCCTTCCTTGAGACTTGTGGCTGTTGGCAACGGACTGGCAATAATTTTACACTGATATTACATAAAATCAGCTGCTATCATCAGCAATAGTTCAGCATACTAAGTGCTTATTTGAACTTCTAGTTCTGTTTTCTCAGTACATTAATTTTACATAGCAATGTGTGGTATATTCTGGTATGCACTGACAAACTTGCCCACCTTTGCCAGTTGGGACTGAGGAGCTGCCACCCTCCATCCCTGAGCTGCTCCCTCCTTCTTGAAATACTTTTTAATAAATGTCTCTATCTCAGTTCAGTTGTGACATGGACACATTTTTCAATATAAAGTTGTAGTCATTTACACATGGACTAGCTATTTCACTGAAAAAATCCATCTTAGAAACATTAAATGGTCACATTTTCCCGTCAAGCTTTCTTTGCTCATGGTGGATTACTAAACAAAGAGGTCTGAGATATATCAAAACTTTGCATTGGATTAAATGTTGTTACAGGAAATAACTCAGTTTTCTCTCAAYTTGTCGTTGTCCTATTTTTTTTCCCTGCCTCATTCACTTAGCAGCCCTTGTACACTTGTCTCTTTCCGCTGTGAATTACGTCAGGCAGCATGATGGCGCTCKCTGAGACGCTGGGCAGAGGTCTCCGAGGGAATGCTGCTCCCACTTCCAGCTGACAGGAGTGAAAGAAGCTCTGCATCAAAACACTGCTGTACCCCAAGACAGAGAAAAAGAACCCCAAGCATTTTCTAATAGCCATGAACAGATGATATTGAATGATTTTTCAGGCCGCTGTCCTATTAGCTTGTGGGTCAGACGTGAAGTGGCCTTTCTTTTGTTTTATTCTGCACATAGCTCAGTGGCTCTGTAGACAGCAAGCATTTTCTTTGGAAAGATTTTAAGCAGTGAAGCCAGAAGCTTGTCATCTATCTTTAATACTACAAGGATATGACATTAATCAATTTCCAGTAAATCTCTGTTTCATGTCTGAGCATGCAGGTTTTATTCTTCCTGGTAGTTGTTCTAATTGCCCTGCTAAATGCAGCAAATCTGTACCTCTGGGAGCAGTAACACTCCAACACTGTTTCCACAGCTCTAAAATCAGTCAGTGGTAGAACATGCTAACTTCAGATGGCCAGATACTCATTTTCCCAGTGATTTTAGCCTGACTTCTTAAGAAAATCAGGTAAATGTGGAAACATTGTTTCACTGGCATTCAGCCCTTCTCTTTCTCGATTAACTTCTAAATATATTTTTTGGGCATTTTTAGTTATACTTGACAATGCCTAGATAACTCAAATCTATTTAATTCTGTCGACTTTTGTGAAAGTAGATGGATGTAAATCAATTTTATCCCTTCAGTCTGACTTCCTAGCTGCAAAGAAAGAGAGACCCTAAAGCCAAACAGTAACTCATACAAGACAACCAGTCAATCTCCCCCACAGCAAATTTTGCTGATGCCCCTCTGGCAGATCATGTATGGACAGAAAATTCAGGAGGCTGTGGGTGGTTTGAGAGAGCCCTAGCTAGAAGTGGAAAAGTTTCAGCGATGACTGCAGCTGAAAAATTTTAGAACACAGAGAAAATTGAATGTGTTTGTGAAAAAAAAGCAAGGCTTGTGCTTGAACAGGTAGAGAAATTCCAGGAACACTGTAGAGACTTAAGGCTAATACACTTATTCCCATGGAAGACGCAAAACATTAGTATGTTGGAGGAAGAAAACATGGACCAGAAGAGGTACCTATATCCCTAGGTTAATTGCTTTATTGGTCCTGCAGCTTACAAAAATATAAATATCCACTTTTTTTACTGCAGTGTAAAAGATTTGAAACAACTCCAAGAAGGTTCTTTGCAAAATTCAGTATGAGTGATTTTTATCTTCAGCTATGGAAATAGTGTCATATTTTATAGATCAGAAAGTTTCTTAGGCTGAAAAATCAAATACATTTTCTTTTGCTCTTGTATCATCCTGAAAGTGAAGGTTGGATTGTTTTTTGTGTTCTGTCAGAAAAAAATAACAAATTTAGCTCCTAGAGCTATATGAGCATATCACTCCTAAATTAATCTTCACTCATGTTGCTTTCCTTCACTTCTGTTGGTATATTTACCTTTCAGACTAAAAATAAAGCATCCATTGAATTCTGACCAGAGAAATTATCATTTTAATATACCAGTTTTAAAAATTCTCATTTTTGAAAACACAAGTGACATAATAAATCTAAATGCCAAGCTATTCTTTTCCTCTTACTACTTATTATGTTCCTTTTAATTTCTCTAGTTTCTGCAGTTTTATTTAGGAGAGAGGTTTTCTTAATTTTACATTACTGTCATAAACTTGATTGAGGACTATGGAGACTTAATCAGAGACTCAAAATGGTAACTTAAGAGCCTTTACAGATGGCTGTATTTAGTCACTGGGAGTTCTCTTCTGAACTGCATTGTTATGAAATATTGCTTTTGATTTACAATTGAAAAAAAACCCATTAGTTTGGAGTTTCTTCAGTAAGTGTTTTCCACAAACAGTGCACAGTAAAGACTTTATTCTTTTTAAAATGAAATGCCACATGTAATTTGGAGTTTTTTGATCCAAATTAATTTATTAAACTTGTTCATTTTTAAAAATAAAATATACTAAAGGAATATTTAGTGGTTTTATTCACTGTATTTGTCAATATTTATGCAAAATATGTTTTTCCTTAATCCAAACTCTTCCCTAATTTAAACACAGGATTTAAAAAAAATTTTTATTCTTCCAGAGGTCTTTTGATATCTTTTGATAGACTACATTAAGAAGAAACATCATAATTTTTTAAATAAAAATCTATTTTAATTTTCTCTCTTAAACATCATTAAATTGAGATATAATATTAGTCTATCTTTTGTCCTCTTATAAGTGGAACACCATAAATGTATCAGTTTAGGAAATTGTCACACATGCTGCAGAGTTCATGACTTACACGGAGAAATAGAAAGCAATCACTTTTCACAAGCCTAATTTCCAAGTTGTTCTAAGATATCTGCCATTTTCCTTCTTGCTACCAATGGCTGCAATTTTGTGCCATTGTGTTATTCAGGTTACCTGTATAAGGAGTCTTTCTGTACTGCAAACAATAAATTGGAATCCAGCAGTAGAAGAGTGGGAAATCCAGAATCTACCCTGCTCCTCTTCTAGGGCTGTGCAAAGAGACAGTGCATCATTGAGGAGCCATCATTCTTGGAGTCCAAAAAGAAAAAAGACATTTAAAAAGCCCCRTATAGTTTAATCTTTAGTCTCAGTCTTAAGGAAGGTGGGTCTTTGTGTAAGTTGTTGCTACTGTCTGGAGTTTGCTTTCTTGTGGTTCCCTTTGTCTGTGTCAGTGTCCGAGGCCCAGCTGCTCTCTGTGGGCAGGCGAGCCAGAAGCTGGACAAGCAGAGATTTCACCATGGGGGCTAGCCTCAAGACCCCAAACTCAAGGAGAAAAGCTGGGAAAAGAGGTCCTTTGTGAGCCCCAAGGAGGGGACCAGCAAGGAGATGAAATGGAGAGCGTGCCAGGCAGGGTCTCCAGCCCTGGGAATGGTGCCAGAGAAAGGGCAGGAGACAAGAGCAGGTCACACTTGTCCAAGGGGGACCTCCATGAGCCCGCTCACCTGCGGTGCGAGGCCAAGGCTCTTCCAGCAGGTAGGGCCAGAGGCAGGGTTGGAGACCTGGCAGCTTTCAGCTGGGCTGAAATCTCGAAATTTGCTGAGGAGTTTGTCTCATCAGCAAGGCCATTAATTAAAAACATTGGTGGGTGTTTGCCCTCTGAGGGGTACTCTCAGTAACCAGCTGTCAGCTGGTTTCGTGCTGCCGATCACCACCCTGGAGACCAGCTAACTTTCCACCCACTTCATAGTCCGTGTTTCAGTCCATACCTCACCAAGCTGGATACAGGGACACAGTGGGTGAGGCCTGGCTAAAGTCACAGAGAGCAGCTTTCCACGCCACCTCCACTGGCACAGAGGACAAACTCTTTATGACAGAAACTGCCACAAGATTGCAAAACAGCTTAATTATTTATTTGGTCTGACCATCATTTCACTAGGAGCTGGATCAGGGCTCTGGCTAAGCAAAAACTTGTCTTGTGTTACCTCTACTGTAAACTTCTTTTTCCTGTAACATAGCAGTGTTTTTCCTTCACACCAGCCACCTACCTTACAGAAAATGTTTGTATTATGCACTTAATATGCTGCATAAATAATATCAAGGTTGCCTTCTCCAGGTTTTTCAGGTCATCAGCTTTCAGTTATTGTCAGTAATTTGCTGAGGTTATTGTCTTGAAAATTCTCTGCAAGAACCAGTTATGACATTCGCTGACTTCTCTTTGTTGACTTAAATGCAGAAAAACAATGCTATGACTGTATTTTCATACATTGTTCACTACGTCTAAAAATATTTCTTTTATTTTGTTTATAGTTTCTTCTTCCCTGGTTGATTAACCTCAGGTTATTATATGATTTCTACTTCCTCTTTTCATGACTGAAAATAATATCAAGGAAAATAAAAGCTGAAGAAGGAGCACTTTACATGCATGAGCTCTCACACAAAAATGTCAGAGCACAGTTTTGTGCAGGAAACCTTCTTTATGAGCTTCTGCAAATCAAGTGATAACACTTAATGTTCATAAAACACTCATGCTACAAATTACATACTCATGACAGAGTTCTGGGTTTGCACATTTCTAATTCAAATAACCACATTATAGTACTGTATGCTTATTAAGTCGTTCAAACAAGTTGACATACTACCCATATTCTGCAGTAAAAATTTTAAAATTTTTATGCCTGTGTGTCAAAAGAAACAGTTTCAGTCAACTTCCTTTGCCTTCCCTTGTCTTCCCACCCCTTCCTTTCTCCAGATGGTTGATTTTGTCTATTTGCTAATGGATCCTTGTGATGTGTGCATAACATGCAGTCTTGTGATGTTCTAATGAAGTCTAAAGCCATGGAACAGCCATAAGAGGTGTCTACTGGGGTCACCCAAAGAACTAACATGAGTTTTTGAACCAGAAAAGACCGCTTTTCTCAATTATATTTTGATGTCCCGGCAGCCTTATGAAACATGGGGAATCTCAAAAGACTCAAAATTGCAGAAATGGAGGGAAGAAAGCAATTTTGAGAACTTAATTGCCTAGATGATGATAGAGGACTTTGCATTTTGAAAGAAGAAATGCTTTAAATATTTTTATTGTGTTACTTTTTTTTGTCTGATTCTTCTCATGTGGGTAAAGATTAATTTTTGTTTCAAATAAATAGCTGTACTAAAGCCAAACATTTTGACCCGAGGTCACAAAGGCCATTTAGTCAGATGTCTTTTCAGCTTACCTCCAGTTTCAAGTGTTTTGGCCTGGAGGCCAAAATATGAGTCTAATTAAGAGATTCTGTTTGGCAGTTGTTTCCTTTATAGTTAGATTGGAAAATAGATTATTACCTTTGCTATTTTCTCATTTACTTCAGAAGTGCCTCAATCACTCTTTTAAGCTTATCTCCAATCACTTTTCAAGCATTATCTCAACAATTAGTATTGATCTTTTTTGATGATCATTTAAATATTCTACATACTACTGAAATTCGAGTCTGATTTTAATAGTACTTTCATGAAGCTGACAAAGAGTTAACATGAAAAAAGATTAAATTAATATTATTTGCTCTTTAATAGTCAGTAAAATGTAAATCTGAATCTAAGATTGTTCCAGCTTTCTTTCCATAATATATATTTGTATTCATATAATAAACCTTGTTTAAATATCAGGTTCTAGCCACAGTTTTAAAGACTACTGAGCTAAAAAATTACAAGAAAGTAAATTATAAGCTTAGGGAACTGGGGATTTTTGGTGCCATTTTAGCAGTCCCAGAGACTGAGAGTAGGTGGTTTCGACTTTCTCTGATTATACAGGAATGATTTGCTGGTACTGCAGATACTTCTTCTTTCTTAAAAACATTCCTATGTTCTTTAAGGAATTTCTAAATTCATCTTCAGCTAAATACATCCACTGTGTTACGTCTTACTAAAATTTACACTAGACTCCCTGCTGTATCCAGTTCAATAAGTTAATTTTAAAAAAGGAAAAAATATAACATTTTAAGGTTACATTTTAAATAAAAAATACCCCAAACAACAACAACAACAACAACAAAAAACGTAACAAAAAAAGCTACTTTGGAATATCCAAAACATCCAAAATAAGCCATTTTTATTCAAAAAGCATTTTCACAAAGTGACGTCTTACATCCAGAAAGAAAATTTGCCAACTGAAATAGTTCCAAATCAGGATTCAATGAGCAGATTGCATTCGCTGTTAATAGCCTGAGCCCAATTTTTTATGATCAGCTTATGCTATTTCATTGTACAGGATAACATGTTTGCTTTAAAGTGTTATTTGCATGCTTATGCTATTTTCATCTACATATTTTATCATGTTTTTATTGCTTTTGTATAAAATCATATAGTTTACTAATTAGTAATCCTTGCCAGTGTTCTTGTGGCTCATAACAACAATGTGAATCAGCATCTCTGACTGTTTCTCTGAAGGCCATCCAGCCAGTCCTAAGACCTACACCCCTGGTTGTACAGATAAGTAAAACTAGAGTTGGATTAACCTTGGACTATTTCCCATAGATGGTTATTTTTCCCTCATCTTTCCTTTTTTTGCAGCTAGGAGAAATCTGTATCAAAATGTCACCTGTGGAAAATTGTCAGTATGAAGCCATGAGCTGGTTTTCCAAACAGTTCCTACATCTGGTTATTTGACAACTGTCATGCTAAGTAAAACTTAGAGCTCTTTTAATCAACATTTTTTAACAGAGGAATATTCTAGATATTTCAGAAGAATAATCAACCCCCATATATTAAGTTTCATCATGTTATTTATTATTAGTGAGATATTAGTTTGAGCCCCAAAGCATGTTTTAATATTTCTTCCAGAATATATTTTTAGCAATAACATTTGTAATTCTGGAATTTTTGCTCTCTGTGTAAATGTGCAATTTCTTTTTACCTCTCACTATTATTTTTTTTCCTTCAGTGCTTCCTTGGGCAATAAGTCATGCAGACCAATTACTGGTATCTTGAGAATGTATTCACTTTTATTGGTTTTGAATATGCTACCTGTTAATTTCATGGTGTAATTCTCTGGGGGTGTTTTTTGTTACAGTTCGGGATGAACAGTAAATCCCAAGAGAAACTCTTTATAGCATGCTGTATCTTATAGTTTTACACATATTATTTAAGTTAATGAATATAGTCCTCAAGTACTACTTAAATTAAATTTGTTTGAACCTTTACCTCTCCTTTTCAGTTTGCTGTACTGACTTGGAGACCAAAGTTACAAAATAAGTGGTAGGTTATTTTGTACAGACATGTTGCTGCAAGATTTTCTAGTGCTGGAAAGATAAAAAATCAGAGACTCTTAATAAAAAATCCTAAATCAGTGGATATCTGGTTAAACACTAGGCTTGATCCAGACTACTGTAAGAGTAAACAAACTATTTTTATTTCACTAAGTTTCAAAGAAACCAGAATGGGTCCCTTGTGAAAGTTGCCCATTAGTAATTTGCAGCAGCATGATCACAAGCAACCCCTGTTACTACTCACTTTTTCTTGACTTTGTTTTCACAACCAAAGATAGAGTCCTACATGCCCTTGCCAAATAGAGCACTTAGAGATTAGATAATTTTATGAACTAAAGACCCTTTTGTTCACCGTTCAGACTGACTGATGAGTTGTTTGTCCTATTTTTTATGACGACATTTAAAAATACACCTGTAGTACAATCCGTATCCCTAAGGAGCATTTTAAGAAGTTTGTGGATAGAAAGTACCATATGTGCAAACCACTGCCATGAGTTAAGAAGATTTTTATTGAAGATTCAGTTGGGTATTTTGAACTGAAAAAATATTTGTGGGGTTTGTTCTGAAACTTAATAAATTGCTTTCATTATATCTCTGCAACTAAAACAGATGTCTTTTGATATTGTGCTATTCATCTTTTATTAATTATCTACTTAGACATATGAACAAACCATTTGAAAACTACGAGCATTAGCAGACTGAACTCTTCCACATTGGATACACTCAAAATTTTCCTCTTAACTAAAATGTCCCTCATTAAAGGAAAAAATTTAGGTATTGAGACAATATCCGCTGTATTCATAAGCATGTAGTTGAACATAATAACTAACTTATTTTCTAATGGAAATCCATGTGTGTGTTGCCGGCATATATTGATGTTGCCAAGCTGTCTTTCATGGAGAAATTAATTGACTGTTCTAACAAGCAGGAAAATCATATGTATAACATCCTATACATATAGCAAGATAGATCTCAACCTGGCCTTTTTCTTTACCTCAGGTGGGTTCTTAGACATTGGATTAGATACACCGCGTCAACAAATTATCTCTACAACATGTGAACTTTATAAAATATTTTGGAAGCCTTGCAGGGCAATAAGGCCCAATAAGGATTTGAATTCATGGTGCTTTCACTTCTTTGAAATTGCTGAAGATCATCAATAAAACTTCTCAAATGGCCATGTACTTAGTGGCAGGAAAGGAGGGATGGAAAGAGAGAAAACTGTCTCTACTATGGCTCCAGCCCAGGAAAAACAAATCATACTGCTGAAAATTGTGTCCAAAGAATGAAAATGAGAAAAAAACCACCACTCTTCAGAAGAGTAATGTCCCTCTACACTGGATTTGGCTTTCAAATTGGGGTTAAATTTCTTCATAGTAGATGATGAGGTGTTGTGTTTTAGATTTGTGACCAAAGCCATGTTGATAACATAGGGCTGTTTTAGCTCTTGCTGAGCAGTGCTTGCGCGGTGCCAAGGTCTTTTCTGTTTCTCACTCTGTTTCATCAGTGAGCAGGCTGCAGTGCACAAGATTTGGGAGGGAACGCAGCTGGGAGAGCTGACCCCAGCTGACCCGAGGAATATCCCATACTACATAATACTCTCTCAGGAGAGAAGGTGGGGGAAGGAGGTGGAAGGGMAGGTGGAATTTTGAAGTTATGCCGCCTGTCTTTCCATGTTGCCATAACCTATCAGGCCCTGCTTTCCTAGATGTGGCTGAACACCAGCCTGCCAGTGGGAAAAAGGGAATAAACTCCTTGTTTTGCTTTGCTTCTGTATGGTGCTTTTGCATTACCTACTAAACTGCCTTTATCTCAAGTCAAGAGTTTCCTCACTTTTTCCTCCTTTCAGTTCTTCCCAGGTCCCACTGTGAAGGTGGATGGGACTGACCTGGCTCAACATAGCACTCTTGGGAGCAGCACCTTAGACATGCTGTAATATACATTCAGTACAAAAAGTATTCTGCCAGTAATTGCTTTTTAGATTGTAATTTCTGATTCTTTAACTGCGGGTCCCTGCTCCCTAAAAACAAGCAACTTTGTCTGAAATCCCTTTTTCAGAGATAATCCTTAAAATATATTTTGATATGGAAGAAGAGCTTTAAAGCTGGTGAAATGGGTGATATCTTTAAAGGTGATACCTTTAAATCATGTGGGCCTGTACAAGTAAGCAAAATATGTATGAGAGAAAATTGGAGGTGCATATTATTTTTGGAAATAAGAGAGATTTAAGTTGGTGGGTTGATTCATATCTTTATAGAAAATTATTTTTAGATAATAGACCCCTTTTAATTCTTCCTGCTTGCTCACTAAGCCATTGTCCAACACCCCTGATTATCATAACAAAACATCGATTATGAGCCTTAAAAAACCTGGGACACAAAACCCACTAAATTCACATTTTAGTGGCCACTAGGTCTCAGAGTACTTTTATAGTTGGGGTTTTTTTTCAATCATCACCACTTGCAGTAAAGAAAACCCAACCAACCAAACACATAACTTTCAAAAGTTGGGTTTCTAAGGAAGAAAAAACTGAACATTTCCTAACACTGTAAGAAAATAAAAAGTATGCACATGCAGAATTAGATCGAAGATCCACCTTTCTCTGACACCAGATTTAAGAACTTTGTAAATTTTAAGATCAGGATCACCTGGAGTGATCATTCTCCAAACTGTTTCCTTTTCTCTAAAGACTTGCATTTCAGGTGATGTTTTTGCATTTCATAGTCTTGATAGATTTATTCCATGAATTTGGACAGTTGCATATTTAACCCATGTAAGATTTTTCCTCAAAGCATCCCACAGGAAAGACTTTGACATGTTTTTTGCACTGTGTGTAAAAAATTCTCTTTCTRACTCTTTGGAATTGTCATTCCCAAAGTTGTCTGGCAAATTCACAACAATTGGAAATGTAATACTTGTGCAAACAAGACTGGTGAGTAACATGAAGTGGTGGCTGAAGTTACTGGGGAAAATCTTCTGGCTCACCAGAAAGATCAGATGAGCTTGTGGTGAGTTGGTTGCAGAGGGCACAAGGTGAGAAAACTGACAAGGAGAGAGAGCAAAAGCACTTCAGATACTTCACATGTCACTGAAGCTATCACAAACCAGCAGCAATGCACAAAGGTCTGTTGATAAATTAATACTTCTTGTTATGAGGACAAAATGTATGAATGATGCAATTGAAGTTCCTTATGACTTAGGAGGACAGGCCTGCACAAATGAAAGACTGAAGCAATTAAACATTGACTAAAGGTCCAGAGGAAAAAAGATAGTAGGAGCTGGACATGGAATAAAGTTAAAGCATAAGGAGAGCATAGGCTGAATATAGAAAGAAAAAAGAAGTGAAAAGATACAATAAAGATGTAATCAGGTGTATCCATTTATGATATAACTTCAAATATTTCCTCCCACATGTCCATCCAGAGGAGATCACAAATCTGACGGTTTCTTGTGTCCCTTAATTGATAAATCCATCTTTTTCAGTGTCATTTTTTCATCAGTCTGTGTATGCAATAGTAACCCATGTGACCCTATTTATGCATTAGCAGATAATGTGACTTTGTTTGATATGCCAATAAGGTTTTGGGAACATTGAGGTAGAGTTCTTGATGTTTTTCGCAACTGGACTACACAACATTCCACAGCACTTGGTTAATTAGAGTACTCCTTTACAATCAGACGTATAGCAATGTGTTCAGGAGATGCTACTCCTTGCTTGCAAACACTCCAGTTTTCATATCAGTCCTTGGTGAACTGCAACCCCATCTTTGGTGTACTACCACTTCAAACAATGTGTTTTCTTAACTTCATGGCTACAACTTTCCTCTCAGTGCAGTTCCTGCTGCAAAGTAGGAAGCCAAAGAACACTCTTTATAAACCAGTTGAAGGTAACCACCTGCCTCTCCCTCAAATTCTCTTATTTGGTCATTAAAAGGGGCCCCAGTCTCTTCCTTTTGTTGTGTATTCTGCTGCCATCCTGTGGCTATTTCTTTTCATTCACATAAAGATTTAACAATATACTTGGGTTTGCACCTCATGCTAATTGTAGGTTCCACAGTCTGTCCTCAAATTTCTTCAAAACTTATTTTGAAGAAATAATTTCATATTTATTGGTAAAGGACACATTTGGCCAACACTTGCTGAATAGGCATTTCAGAGGTTTAGTGCTGTATTATGAAAGTAATTAGGTAAAAATACACATAATTTTCCACAATGAAGAGTAACAGTGAGTGCACATATCATTTTACAGTTCAGGGGAAAAAGCCACTTTTCTCACATGATACTTTCCAGTGAGATGAAATAAAGGTAATTGTTCATAATGGCACCTTGAGTTGTCTCAGACAAATTCTATTTTTTTCCATATATTGGGTTTGACTTTGGTGTGCAATCATTGAAGAAGCCCTCTGTTTTTTTGGTTTGCTTTTTTTTTTTGTCTTGAATTATGCATTTAGAGACAGGAATTGTTTTTTTTTCTCTTAGCCTTTTTCTTCTGGTTTTATTCTTGAAGGTCTTGTATGAAAGTGAACATGGCTTGATGGCGAACATGGTATGGGTCTAGGTTGACAATTCGACTTGATACTCTTAAATGTATTTTCCGAACTTTTTGATTCTATAATTGCAGAATGTAATCAGTGTGGAAAACTCTTCCTGACCTGTAAGATAGATCTTGTAGCATCATCAGTCTTCCTGTATTTCACAAAATTACTTTAGTAGCCTAAAGGGTTTTGGTTTTATTTGGAGTCCCCTTTCTGGGGAAAGGATAGGTTTCTAATCTGACCTGTGTAAACTGGAAATAAAAGAACATCATGAACTGCAGTGGACAGGTTCTTCAGCTGTTGACAAAGCCTGCCTGATAATGTTTCTTAACATACACATAAATATGTGAAGCACAGGCAGCCTTGTATTATTTAGAATGTGCAGTCAGCATCCCATCGAGTCTGCTTTGTCTATGATCCCTTTTACAGGCACTGCTTTGTGTCTCTGATGGTGTCTGACCACTGCCCCCTCATCAGGTCACACACATACTCTGAAAATCTGTATGGAGGATCAGTATGTGGCTTCTTTGTGGATAATGGACTTCCATATCTTAGTTCTGATTAAAGGGGTGGAGGGTATAGGGGGAATTTTCTACCCTTCTGTAGTTGTCAGATTTGTGCCTTAAGCACCAAATGCAATTTGGTGTTACCAAACACTTTCTGAAACATGAACATATTATGTAACGTGTCAGTTTTAAAGAGATAAGTGATAGTGGTTTAAACAAATATTAAGATAGATAGGGCTGTTAAGAACAATACTCCATGCTAACAGAATTAATAGAAATTCCATCTTCTGCTTAACACACTTGGGTATGTTGTAGTGCCTAAGTTTTAATTTATCAATATGCATAAATGCTAAAATTTCTGCTGTTCTTTCTGCCTAAAAGCATTGCCATCTTGCTGAAGTTGAGCACTGCAGCACCTACTTCATGCCTAACACATTTGGGAATTACAAATTGCCTGACACTCCCCAAGAGCATTGAATGCAGTACAGATCCAGAGGGGAAAGGATGCTTTTCATAATATGGCAAGMAGAACTTTATAATCCTTACATGTTTGCAGTTCCTAAATTAAGATATAATTGCCTGTTGCTTTACTCCATATGACATCTCTGAAGTGGCAAGCAAAAGGAGTGTTGCAGCTTAGAGTTGAAATGCCTATTTCTGCAGTTGCAACACAACTGTTTTCCTCCCGTTTGCTTATAATTCTGCCACATTCCTTAGGGGCATCAATTTTCCACATTTTATGTTGGTTTAGGTGGGAAATGGTTTTAAAAGTTTAATCTCACACACTTGTCCATCTATATTTATGTGAATGAACTATATGAAGGAAGAGGATTTGTCTGTTTATCATCAGTCAGAAACTGCAAGGCAACATCTGAACTAAATTTTGACTAACTAGCATCTTTGTAGTATCAACTTGGAATCTAAAGTTGAGCAAGAGGGACAAAAGTTAAGCTAGTTGAATATTAAAATTATATGCATATATAGCAGGATTTTTCTCATCATACTTGGGAATAGAAGCATAACACTCCCTGACACAGGAGAATTTTAGGGATTTTTCAGCTCATTTTAAAATGACTGCAAGTATTGGCTACTTCGGGAAACATTTTAGCTCCTAAGATCTTAGCTTTGGAGCAGAGAGTAAACAGAAGCAAGAAAAGGGAAAAAACATGATCCCAAAGTTTGAATTGTAGGCTTCCAATAACATTTAGACACATTTAGTAATACTTGTAAAATGTAGACATTGTCCCATCATTTTGATACCATGATACTGAACTTTGTCTGACACAATGGCCTGTTTTTTAGAAAAAAAAGACAGAATTGTGAGGACAGCAAAAGTTTTTAGAGTCTGATGAAGCATTTTGTTTGGTTATCTGTTAATTTTGTCCCAACAAAGCCAAACTCTTGTGCTTGTCCAGAATGAGTATATGCTAGACAAACATGATACAGGAAGCCAACATGTCAGACACTGGTTATAAAAGCTGTGGGCAGCACTACAAGGGGCAGGGAATTAAGCTGATGTTTTTTCAAACATCTGTTTTGGAACAGATATCTCCAAGCATTAATAGTTTTCATCCAGTTTTGTTTTGCTTGCACGTGCATAATTTCTAGTGATGAATCTCTTAATAGTTGGAATCTACCAGTCAAGGAAAATGAAATCTTAGCATCCTGAAAATCACTGAAATTCGATTAATATGGAAGGATGAGGAGCAATCAACTTGTTTGACCTGGTACTGATTGAAAAGCAAGCTAAAAAAAAACCCTGCAATTTTGAGTTGTGTAAATTATTTAACTTTCTACTAGGAATTAAATTGAAGGAGCAAGAAGAAGATGGAAATTTTCCAGTCAGCAGCTCCTTATAATCGCTATGTCTTGATAGGTCACACACAGATTCTGCAACAACTTAACTGTGGTATATTAATTTTCTGGCAAGATACTGACGCAGGCAACATAGTATTATGATGTTTTTCTGTCTTGATCATAACTCCTTGGTCAAATTTCTATCCAGGATATTGCATACAACCATAAAACTTTTCTTTCTACTGATAATGTGAAGATGAAGGCTAATGTGAAGATGAAAATGTTCTCATTATTATGAGAAGGAAACAGGAAAGAAATCAAAATTCTTTTTAAACAAAATAAGAATGGAAATTGAACTGGGAAGTATTGCTGTATTTTATCACAGAAACAGTAAT
This sequence comes from Cardinalis cardinalis, assembly GCA_014549065.1. Lineage (NCBI taxonomy): Eukaryota > Metazoa > Chordata > Aves > Passeriformes > Cardinalidae > Cardinalis > Cardinalis cardinalis. The sequence goes on from JACDOX010000002.1 coordinate 14,774,347, forward strand.
TCTTATTACAGTAGTAAAGATATTCAAAAGCTGGTTTGAAAAAATATTTGTCTAAGTTTAGAATCTGGATGTAAAGAGCTGTGTACAGCATGGGGAAGGCAGCATGCCTAATCCTCAGAAACTCATCTTTACCTCATCAGCTGAGGCATTGAATTACAGGGTAGGAGACTGAGGGAATTTCTCCAATAAAGAATAGCCTTGCAGGGGAGAACAGCAGTTTTACCCAAATTATTTACTGTGGAGACAAGTTTAAATATTAATTGAGCTAGACTACAACACTGCTTTACCGTAGCCCCTGATATCTTTGTTCAAAGATAAGGAAAATGAAGCAGAGGGAGCCAGGCTGCCTCACTTTAGTGAGACTTGGAGAATCTCAGAATTACATCACATCAGTCCAAGTGTCTGTGTGTGCCCAAGGTCCCACCACAGTCAGTGTGCAACCAGTCAATGACTGGTGGAGCATGGAAAGCCATCCAGCTGRCCCCCAGGTGAACAGCTTAGTGCAGGATGCATTACTCCACATGTTCCTTTCTGTGGTGTGACCGGGGCAGAACGCATTTGCCTAAATGCTGTCTGCCATTTTAGAATCTCTCGTAATGACACCTCTGCACTTTTAACAAATKATGAGCTGTAACATCAGGCTACTCAGTAATTCTGCAGCCTGCTGAGTAATGAGCTTTTGAGTTTTGAATTGTTGAGTCCACAATACAAAACTATCCTTACCTGCTGTATTCAGTTTGGGTTTAAAGAATTACTTTTCCACAAAAAAATGAAAAATTTGGTTTTTCTTCTCTGTATGCATTAGGAAAAGAGGTATTATGAAAACATTATGACCAAATATCCATAGGGTCTGTAAATGTGAATTTTAAAAAGAGTTTAATAAGATTATTAGACCTATTCTGCACAGGCAAGAAAGCCAGCTCTGTGTGTCTGAGGCAGCACACTGTCTCTGCAAACACTTGTGAAACCCTCTTCTTTGTGCAGTGTGCTGGAAACCCACGAGAAAAACCTGTCCTCATTGCACTCTTTGCAGAGTTCTCAAAGTTCACATTGCGGATGATGAGCCACCACTTATGAATTAGCATATTATATAAATCATGCTTGATTATAAGGGTATATTCCCACTCCTTCACCAGCACAATGAAAATAGAACAGGAAAAAAGAACTGTATGACTGTTTTATTTACGTAAAGACATGTCATTAAAATTCTTTTGATTTTCCTGAAGGCAATTTTTTACATTAGTAGGAATACAGATCTGGCCTAATTTCCTCTCTGCAAATTAATGAGGATTGGAGATATTTAAATTACAGTCAGTGAACTCAGATATTTAGAAAAGGGAATATCTCTGGTGAAAGAGATGTGTGAGGAAAAATACTGCAATGAAGTTGGAAAAGAGAACTTTTTGTGGATTGAGCATATGACAATTTTCAATATATAGTGTTTGCTATTTGGAGCAGCAAGTTAAAATAGGTATTTCAATGGAAACATAAATGGATGCTTGCTAAAGCTGGGCAGCCTTGGATTTTTTTTCTTAAAAATAAGAAGCTATTCTGTCTTTTTTCTTCTTTTGCCTTCATTGCTGTATGCACTTTTCAGTTGGGTCACATATCTGCCCTAATCTGAACTGTCACAGATATCAAATCATATACTTTAATTCCCCAGTAGAGCACTGGACCTGATATGGCAGAGCTGCRCAGGGGAAAGCCAATCTGGTTCCTGGAGGCAGTGTGCAGGTCACAGTAGGAGGTGGTGGGCAGTTGTAGAGCTTGTATAACAGCTGGACCAAATGCAGTCTCATGCAGATATGGGCTCCTTCCCTAACAACATCAATGTCTACAAATTCTCTGCACTCCATGGGGAGTCATGGTGCACATGTGCTGCACAAGCACACTTCTATATTGTGCTGACTGTGTCCTTTTTCCTTACAACTCATTCTTGAACTTACTGGAATCACAGAATTTTTTCATTTTTAAAGATTAAAATTTCATTTTTTCCCTCTTTTTCTTTACTGTTGTTTCCTGAGATATTTGGTGAGACATGCCTGCTGAAATGCTTCTAATTTAAAGCCTACAAATATTTGAAGTTAGAAATCTGTGACTTCTTTATGCTACAAGTTTTCAATTTGATAGGGAAAGCTTAAATTTTGACCAAAAAAATTGTCTGTAATATTGATTTTGATTATTTCCTTCAGTTGGTAATCATATTAATTTAATTTCTAAATATGTCTACTGAGTATGTACCTTTCCTTGACATTTTTGTCTCTAATGTTTCAGAGCAATACCTTGTTGACAGCCCACTTCACACTGTTCAATGTTCTACCATTTCATCCATCATGCAAAATAATTACTACGTTCTTGGAAACTGGCTGCAAAGAAATGATTGATCAAGTGAAACTYGAGGACTGAGTTGGAAAGCAGAGGGATGATGACAGAAGAAGGAAGTGGATAAAATAATTTTTTATTGCACATGCCAAAAATAAACTTTTTTGAAGTTTTTCCAAATCTGAGTTTCTGCCCAAGGGCCTTTCTGATGGCTGACCCCATTTCCTGCAGTACTCTGGCCTGTCAGGCTGTTCCTCAAACAGCCACTTGCTGGACAATGGCAAAGCTGAATAAATTGAACTGGAAACCTAAAACCCCTGTGGGCCAAAAGAGGCAAATCTCTCACAAGACATAAAAGGTCCTTCCAGTTCATCTCCTACGGATTTAATGGAAGTTCTGCTGTAGACAGCAAGGCATGTGTGGCCATTTACTGCCCATACAGACTGAATTAGTGCCTTCTGCCAAAGAAAGTTCCCCCAAAGAAGTGTTAGTTACGATCTCTGTGGAGATATGATGCTGTTCCAGTGCACAGGTCTGGAGTAGATGTTCTCCTAAAGTCTAAATTTTTCTTATCAAATATACTGTTTGTGCCTGTACAGATTTTGTTCACCTGACTACTAAAACACATTGTAGTACAGCATCTCCGTATTGGCAGGTGAGGAGAAGTTTTTATCGAATCGTGCAAGAAAGCTGACAGCATTCTTCAGTCTTTGGGAGTGAACTCTCACTAATTAACTGTGGCCTTTGTTGCTGTTGACACGTGGCAGAAAGGTTATGTGTACATTTCAAGATCAGCAGAAAGACTGGCTGGCAAAGATTTTCTGGCCAATATGTGCTCAACTTGTCGATTTCAGCCTACCAGCATGCAAAGAAAATGAAAATAAACCCTTGAAAAGATCATCCCATTCCAAACTTGGTCTTAATCCAAATGGTTCTTATAATCCTCTCCATGAGTCAAACTGGTGTTATTCTCTTTCCTGGCATCCTCCATAAGAGGATGAATTTGAAAACTACTGTAGTAATAATACTCTACAGCTACTGCATGCAACAAATGTTAATGTAAGATAAAAAGTAATTAAATAAATTAAATCTGTATGATTGATCTCGATATCTTTATCACTTTTAGCTTTGAAAACTGAAACTAATTTTTTATTATGACTTGATAGTGTTAAGCCACTAAAAGAACAGGGAAAACAGGTAAATTAATGCAAAAATGTTCTGTTGTATTCATGAAGAATTCACCATGAAGATCTTAAATTTTCTCTAGAGATGAGTTGAACTGGCAAGCATGTTTTTACTGGGGAAATCTTTCAGGAAAAAATCTTCCACAAAATACATATATATTTAAGAAATTAAAACCGAATGCTGAGAAGTTCACTAAGATTTGGGGGACAATCTTTTAGTTGTCTATTTAGATGACCTCTGGCAATAAAATAACCACTGTTGTAGTCACAGTTCCCAGACATTGAATTATCTATCTATATATTTATTTCATTTTAAAAATAATCATTCATTATACCATGAAGTCGCTAAAAGGTTTAAAGTCTTTTATACCCATCTTTACCTGGAAATCCAGTTACAGTCACTTGTAGTGTATCAGTTTATCCTGGTGACAAAGCATCATTAATTGTTTGCAAAAAGCAAAAACTGACTTTCAAGTGTCATGGGAAATTAAAATATATAAGACTGGAAATACTGGTAAATGGAGACTATAACACATCTAGAAGATTCAAGAGGAATCCTAGAGAGCTACTTGAAATAAATCCTGCAGCATCTCCTCCTGCCCAAGCAGGCAACTGCTCACAGAGCTGAGAGGTTGCTACTATCCCTGTTCTAAGTCATATGAGAAAAGTGTGCTTGGGAAATGTCAATTTACAGTATCATGACAAATAAAATTTCAAGTTCAATGCATCTTGTTAACCTTGGGTCTCAGTCTTCCAGCCTTTCTGTCTCATAACAGACCCTTTCTCTCTAACTGTAGACAGCAGAAAATGGGGACAGTGCCTATCAGTTAGGCAGTGCCTGCCAGTTATGAATGGGATGGATCCTAACAGAGTTTCAGAATACGTATTTGAAGATACTAGTCTTTTTTGAAACTTAATTCCTCCAGTGTAAAATTGGATGGATAGTAAAACATACTTCAGAAAAGCTAAGAAACTGATGCTTTGTTTTTAGATATAATTTCTCCTGTTGTTAAAGGAGTTTACTGTAGTAGGTTGACTAATACTTAATATTTGTAGCTGTTGAACCACTAAGTGAGGTCCATGGAAGTTAGATCTTGTGATCATTCTTCACCAGCAGCTGATCTCCTTTACCAGCTCATATTTCATACCAAATTGTAGTCCCCTGTATTTCACTAAAAGGAGTTGCTGTTTATATCCAACATTTACCTCATGCCCTGTAGTCAGCTGGCTGTGAGACTGCACAAACTGAGGGTGAGGGGAGCAGATGTTATATCTGTGCTTTTCAATGCAGGCAATATATTTGCAAACAATTACGTTTCAGCATCTTTTCTGAGTTCATGTTCTCTCTGCTCATCGGAGATGACAAATTAATTAATATAGTGAGCAGATTAATGTAATAAGTAACAAAGCACCTTCAAAAACCAAGGGTCAGTTTTGGGGCCCTTTGTTTTGTTTTCCCAAATAAAAAATAGCTTTAAAATTACTTCTCTCTCTTTTTATTTTTCTCTATTTTTTTTTCTTTAAGAAGGACTTTCCATGTAAGCTGCCTTTTGGTTTTGTTTCTTTTTATTTCTAAGAGATGGAAGGCTAAATGTCCATTCTGGGACAGAAGACACTGCTCACCTAATCATGAAAGCATCACGAGAGCAAGCATAAATCTATTTACCCAGAATTTACTACTTCCTTTTACAATTAGTTCTGAATTTCATAAGGTCTTCCTGAAAAAATTTATGGCAAGTTTTGTCTTTCTTGCTTTGTCATCTTACCAGCTGGGCCTTGCCATGCTGGGAAAGAGAGGATCTGATAGGGGGACAGGAGTCTCTGTGGTTTCCCATAGAGAGAAAGTAAGTCAGATATTCATCTGACATAGAGTCATATACCTTCACTGACTTTGAATCCATATTTTGTCTCAAAGAAAGGAAAAGGAGCACTCCAAAATCTCTCAGGTTGCAGCAATGTATAGTTAGGGGCATCAAGACTGGTCTTTAGCATTTTTTTCCCATTCCTGTGGCAACTGACTTCTTCACTATCTGCTAGGAGTTTAGGTATAATACTGTTAACCTGAAAAAAGAACAGAGAGAGTACATCTGCCAAGGCAAATTTTAAAGTAAAATAACAGGTCTGGGATCTAGATGAGATATACAAACATGGAAAACTCCTGACTAGCACTTTCCTGGGTTGGCTGTCCTGTCCATCTTTGGATGATCCGATGTCACAAGGTGCCTTGTAACTCCAATTCAATCAACTTTAAAAATTTTAGTTGTGGTTGATTCCTTATAGTCCCACCACACTCTGGATGCACCCCTCGTCCATCTGCCTTCTTGATGATTATTTAGCTGCTACAATTTGTYACACTATTTCTACGTAATCTAATTACAAACTCTACAATCCGAGAAAACTCATCCTTCCATGTCTCGCTTCATGTTCTAACAGACAAAAGTAGCATGTAGATGTCCATGCATACATGTAATTTTTCTACAGTGTCTCTCAGCAGCAAGATTTGACATCTAGAACAAAAATCATGACAATATTCTAAAGTTTGGTCTTTGCTTTATAGTCCCACCATTTCTTCTTTGTGTTGTGTTAGGTCAGTCCTGAAGGGAGTTGCAGATGAAGGCTGTAAGAAAGACACAGTAGGAATTTACCAGCTTTGGAATTGTTTCTGTTACAGTTAATGTCAATGCTCGTTCTGACATGGATGCTCTTTCTCAGGTAAGTTTTAAGCACGTTTTCATCCGATCTTTTTTGATAATTCTATTGTTTACTTAACTAGAAGAATAGTTAGAGTAATCAACGCCATGATCTCCTCTCTGCTAGTGAAGAGCAATTAATAAATTATTTCATTTTATATATTATATTTTTTATTTTATTTTATTTTATTTTATTTTATTTTATTTTATTTTATTTTATTTTATTTTATTTTTCTATTTCCTGGTTCCTCCTTGGATTCCTTCATTTTCCCCTGTGGATTGTTGAGAAAATGTGATATTTAATCACAAAAAAAATACCAACAAAATTTCTAAAAGAAAAACAATATACACAATTCTATGAATGCTGGTGTGGATAGTAATGAAAACCTTCTTTCATTTATGTGTAGCATTAATAGCTGAGTACCTAGGTCCTTTCTCAGGGGAAGAATTGAATTACAAAAAACTGAGGAGGTGTGATCTCATTTCCTTCTTGCATCTGCAGAACATTGTGTGGGGTCAACAGTCTTTATTTTATTTGCTTAGTGAACTATATAGAAAATGTGCTTTTTAAAGAACATGAATACACCAGGAAAACAAATATCTATACAAACTGAATGAAGGCTTTTTTCAAAATGAAACTCTACTTACTGTTTTTCCTCCTGTTTGGTTCAAAATCTGAGTAAGCCATGTCAAAGGTTACAAATACAAGGAGCAATTAGGCATTTATTAGTTTTTTGCTTTGTTCTATATCATGCAGAATAAAGATGATATCTGCTTTGTTTACTACAAATATGCAGACTTCAAACTGCCTTGCTATTATCCAGCCTGAATGCGTGGAGGTAAATCAGAGGAAGCTCTTAGGGAAAAACAACAGGAAACAAAACCACTGCAAATATCAGGGCCTCCAAAGAACAAAGAAGAGCTGCTATTTATCCTCAAATGGCACTGGAAAATAGAGGAGACAGAAGCAAAATAACCTGTGTCCAGACAAGCTAGTGGCCTGCAGCCTCATCATCCCTGAATTTAGAAACAAAATACAAAAAAATTCTAAATTCTTACAGATGCTGAAGTTGGCAGAAATGAGAGTGAGTGGGTTTAAAACACACTGGCAAACACTGGGAGCAAGGGAAAGGCTGTAGCAGTTTGCAGCCAGACTCGCAAGGGCAGGGAGGAAAGGAACTGGGTGGACGAAGCTTGGAGATACTGGCCAGGAAATAGTGGAGTGCAGGCTGAGTATGAAACCCATTTCTGTTTTAATCATTTTGCTTTATGCACTGCAGACAGAGAGGGACATAAAACCAACATTTTTACTTTKCAGAAACTGGTTTTGAGACTCTGAAGTCAAATATTATTTGGTTTATTGAATTTATTTGTCATTGCCACAAGGTTTTTTTGCATTGTGCAGGAACCAGAACAGGCTGCATGCCATTCCTTTCCTGCTCTCATCAGGCGGTATTACCTGAAGTTGCATCTATCTGGTTGTGCTCTTGATATAAACTGAAGACATAACCCCCCCAAATAACCATAACTGTGACATTTCTCCATATAATCCTTCAGAGAAGGAGTGGTAGAACTCCAATCCCAGATTTTCTCAGGTAGCAAAACCCTCTCTTGGTCTCAGTTATGAATGTTTGGCACCTCATTGGGCCTTTGATGAAAAAAATGCCAGAGTTCAACAAAAACTCAGGTGAACCTTGGTTCCTAAAGGGTGCTTWAAAAAAAAATGCTAATGTGTTAGTAACAATATGTTATTATCATGAATATGTTCTAGACTTGGTCCTTTCATATCAAAGGTGAACTCTCAGTGTTAATGAGATTGTTCAAGTGAACTTTGAACCACTTGAGGCCTTCAACTGCACTAACATTTCAGTTGCAAGACAAAAGGGTATTCTTGTCATATCCAACCTCAGAAAAACTGAGCTAGTTCATGAATTGCACTCATTATTACAGCATCASAGTAAATATATGCTATGCTACTTTTATCTGGAAAAATGTATAGTAGAAYACTGCAGATGTCATTCCTTTAACTGTTTATACACAATGTCCTCTGGAGGAATTCAATATATTTTTTCACTTAGCCAAGTCATGATTGAATTTCTCACATTCTGAACAGCAGGCACAGATCTATATTTCTTTTCTTTATTTCATTACTGGCTGATAATTTTATTGTATTTCATTTTGAGATTCGTCTCATGAACACAGTATGTGTTTTGCATTTAGCTAGATCTTTCTTATTTTTAGACCTTGCCTGATTCACAGTATGCTTAAAAAAATAAAAAAKCCAGCCACCCAGTAGCTTTTGTTCTTGCAACCATTTAAAATCAATTTGTGATCCTTTCCACTCAGTCTTTTCCTTTAAAACTGATAAAATTTTCTGCATGAAAAGTTGCTGAGTTGAGAACAATAATATATATTAAAACCATACATGAATTTTTCTTTTAAATTGGTTTTATTATATCTGTACATTTTCTTATCACCTTCTTCAAAGATGGGATTTYATCATGAAAAGCTCCATACAAAAGAATAAATAAAGTGCCTACACATTCCCTCTGTGACTGCACATACTGGAAAAGAGATCTCAGCTTGGGCAGTCATGTGAAAAGCTTTTCATCTTTCCTTTTTCAATCTAACATAGAGTCTTGAATTTTGCTCTCTAAGGTTCTGGGAGGAACAGGGGTGAGAAGTGTTTTGTTCTTGTTATCTTCAATCTGTCAAGGCAAACACTTTGTCTTCTAACTCACAAAGACTTCTAGTCTTGTCTACAACAAAGCACTTCAAAACACGGGGCTGGTGAGTACCCCTTGGGAATTCCTAAATTGGAGCATTACCACTGAGAATCCCATCTATAACATGCCAGCAGCAGCCTGGATCTTGCTTTGGGGACATCCCAAGACACACATCTGCAGCAGCCAGACACATGATCCATGATGAAATTTGCTTCCACAAGGACTATCGCCAGACTGTCTCTGAATTTTGTCTCAATCTGATGCTCATTCCAATACCCAAGATCAAAATWTTTACTATTGCAATGGAGGAAGGACAAGATACAAGCCTGGAAGTTAAGATGTTTTCTGCTTTTTTTCCAACCAGTAAAGTATTAAGACAATATTTGGGACTGGAGTAGAAAGTAAACTAGAAATGGAGCCATGAAATTCTCTTGGATTTTCATTCTCATGCAGTAAAGTTACATGTATTTTCATGGGGACACTGGCGTTGCGCCAGTGTCAAACCATGACACAGACAAACATCACAAGAAAGTAATACTGGTAGTAAACATCTGAAACATTAAAATACAATGCACTTCAAACTTTTTTTTTTTTAATGTCCAGGTGTTCTTTTTGTCACACACCTTGACATTACAATGTATTCATATATGGGAAATATTTTAATATTTAATATTCTTCAAATACTGGCATTGAAAAAATTTCTTTTAGGTTAATATACCAATGCAATCACTGGTGAAAGCATGCCTTGGATTTCAGGGTTCTTACCAGTAGCTAAGATTCTGATTCAGAATCATTATATCCTTTCATATTTACACTGATGTCAATCTGACACGACGATTAAAGCAAGCAAGTATACAGAAGTACATTTTTTGAAATGCATTATCTTTCCTTACAAATCTTTTTGATTTTTCAGTTGTTCCTTGCAATCCCCCAAACTGTTTACCACTGCTTTTAATCTGCCAGCACACAGTACTGTATATATCATTGGGAGGWCTCATGTACATAGATGCTCACAAGGTCAAGGCTGTAATACTCTTTTGGACAACCTCAACTCATGTGGTTTTCCTAGGTTGAGCATTTGGGACTCTGTGAAAAGTTTCCACAATATTCTCAGACCAAGAGTATGGGTTTTAATGTTTGTTCAGCCCTCCCTTATCAKACATATTCATAGTCTTTGAATCCTTTGACACACAAGTACACCCACAAACACTCACCAGAAATAATATAAAGAGCCAGATGTAGGGACAAACAGAGGTCTGATGCTTAAATTCTTCCTCTGACTATTTTATTTAACGATACACAGACACAACCTGTACCTCTGGAGGACCTGATAGGTGGCTTCAAAAAGTCACTTTGTTTCAGCATGGAAAACAATTTCAACTAACTTGTAGAAGGAGACATCGAGTACATTCCCTAGAGTTTATGATTCTGATTTTCCCCCGCCTTTTTTTTTCAAAAAAGATAATCCTTCATCTTTCATATATGCAAAAGGACCAAAATGAGATTTTCGTTGCAGAGATAGTGACAGTCATAAGAGTTTGATTGTCCAGTGTTGCAAATTTTATTGTAGAAAATATAAGTTTTGATGAAAAAAAAGGTAGAGCAAACTTTGTAATCACTTGTTATTCAGGCCTTTGTCTCTATCAACTGCTATCTGTGGCACCTCTCAGTAAGGATATCTGTAAGCATTTGAAGATGTAAATAATGTAGCCAGTTGCTTCCAAAACAGAAAAGTTGAGATTTTTCTACCTTTCTTGTGAGTGTCTCTAAGGTGTGTTGAACTCAAGCTGTGTTTCTTGGCTGACTATACCTAACATATTACACCTGTTTGCTGTAAGCTTATAATAATTATTAACTCCTGCGCAGATAAGCAGATGTTTAAAAAAATGTTTGAACAGCAAGCTGAGAGCAGCCACATTACTCCATGGCCTTCAGCTGTGTAAGGTTACAGAGTTATTGATGTGCTACAAACTGAGAGCATAGATTTTCTTTCATATAAAGCGTTTGACTTTATCTGTAACAAAGTAAGCAGAAATCACAKACTCTGAACTGCAACTGTGGCAGTTTTAATGTTTCTGTAAAATTCTTGTTTCTGCAGTATCCGGGGTCCCTTTGCATTCCCTATCAGATGTCAAGGGAATTTAAAATTAAAGAAAACCTTGAGTGAAAGAAAGTTCGAGGACAGATTGGTGTTATAGAATTTTTGTATGTTAATTCTACTTAATTTGAATTCTTAATTTTAGTGCAAGAACTCAGTGGAAAAAAATTAAATGTTACRGGAAAATACTAGAAATATTAGAAAATGTTATCACTGAGAAAGAGGGGAAGTTCTCCTAGGGAAGGAAAAGCAGTAGCTCTCAGATCCTCAATCTCCTAGTGAATGACCTCTGTTCAAAATTCTTCTGGGGTACCTATGGTACTAGGATTTGTTTCTTTACAAGCAGTGAATGTGCACGTTACTATACATGGAATGTTGGGAAGGGATCTGTCATTTTGTGAGAATGTGAACAATGAACAGGAGGAATGGTGTGTTTCCTGGGAATAATCAGAGAAAAATCTTGCTCTGATACRGTAAAATGTAGTGAACATTGAGCATTTTGGAGCAGACTGCTCCCTTCAGCGGGTCTTTTGGGGGCTTTCCTTGCCTTAAAAAGTATTTAGCTTCAGGATCGTCTACTCTTTTTTTTTTTTAACCACACTTATCAGTGTTTTACATCAGTCTCTAATCTGGATTATGCCTTCTAGGCAATATTAGAGCATAAATGCTAAATAGAAATTGTACAGAAACAATATCTTTCTCAAATGTTACTTAAGATAAAAGAATATAGTACATGTAGGTGGACCATAGTATCTCTGGGGGGTTTTATAGTTGACTGCTTCTATTGATATTTCCCTTTGATACAAAGGACACAGTTTGCATATATGAAATGTGGCATGGACATGTGAATTCTGAGCATGAATYGCCCATATCAAATTTTAAAAAGAGTCTTAGCCTAGCCTACATTGCATCTTCAAGTATATCRTCCTAGGCCAGTAATTACAGTCTTTTATACAAGACCTATTTTAAGATACTGTTTTTTATATAATGTATATTTTTATCTTGACTTTGAAAGATCAGATCCTGTTTGTCATGTAAATTCTGCCTTGTGAATGCTTCAGTGACTTAAAGGAATATCTCAGCTTCCAAGATATTGAAGCAGCAGTATTTTTGCTGTGATTGCCATGTATAGGCAGTTTTCTTCCAGATTCTTCTGACTGAAATAACAGTGATGGAGGGAGGTGGAAGAAGTTATGACAAATTTAAAATAAAGTTCATTCACAAATGAAACAAGTAATTTATATTGTATTTAGTTCTAGTCTGAGTCAAAATAAATTTTAAAAAAATCAAGTATTTATAATAWGCAGGCTGAATGCCCAGTTCCAACACAAAAGTTAGTGGAGGTCCTCTTCCTTTTCTTGTTCTGCCTAGTCTTCCACCTGGGTAAACCAGAACACAGGAAGCTTAACTGAGGTATCCTATGCTGAGYCACTGGTACAGGTCCCCCTGTCCAGGATTCCTTTGGCTTTTAGGAATCTTACTTCAGTCCTGTTGGGATCACCCAGGTCTGTGGGCTGCAAGTAGTATTAAAAAAACCCATATAAGCGATATTTTAAACAATTGCTTTAAAATCAAGCAACTTGAATATCTAAGATCATGCTACAAAGAAATTGTTCAAGAGGGAGGAATTCTCATCAGTTTTGCTAGTTGTTACCAACTGCAAATCTAAGTGAGGGTATTCTTTTTATAATGGTAGAGGTACTGAATATAATAGGTATTTTTTATGTCTTCCAGTAATCTACTCTGTTTTCCTTCCACTTTGCATAGAGCGTCTGCTTGGAATAAAAAAGATGTGACCATTGCAGTAGCCCTGGTGTTCCTAAGTCCAGCAGCTGTCTTGAGATGTAGACTCACTGCTTATTTTTAAACATGCAAAACTACTGGGAGGAGAGCAGAGGAAAAYGAAGAATTCAAAGTGATTGCCAGAGTATGTTATAAATAATATGTAAAACAATGGTATGTAAATGTACCATGGTGTAGCTAGAATACATTGCCACAAAAACTTTTTATTTAATTACAGACCATGGAAAATGAGTCTCCAAAACCAGGCAGAGTTTTAGACAAAGCTAAATAATGCTTTAATGTTTCATAAAGGGCGCAACTGCATCCTGACTTCCTGTTGTGGAGGCAAACTTAAGGCTAATAAACAACATTAGAGTAACAAAATTTTTCCACTGGTGAGCAAAGCAATGAGTCTGGACAAAAATCACGTCATTTTCTCTGCATTTCCAGGATTTAGGATCTCTCTCTCAGCATTAGGAAGACTGCCCAGTTCCATAAGTAAATGACCACTTTTCTCAGAAACCTTTGGGATTACATGCATTCACGTTTCAGTCTGACAGTAATGTCTTTGTAAGGATAAGCCAGCAGCAACTGTATTATTGAAAGTGATCTGCTGAAGCAATAAAAAAATTCAAAATGTCAACAATTTGGCCACGACATTTAAATGATACGGGCTGAGCTCTGCACATCTGCTAAATTATATGGCCAGGTAACTCAGAAAACATAATGTGCWTAAAGAGAAGATTTCTCTGATATCATCTATGTGAAGTAAAACAACATGAAAGACACATACATTGGTGTCAGAGTGAAAATAAAATAATTTTTACCTCATGAAAAATAAMTCAAGATGCTTATGGTTCTTACTTCACACAAGCCTCTTAGTTCTCTTCTAGTTTAGGAAAAGTGATTTGAAATATGGGTGATACTGCCTATACAATCTTAGGTCCATCTATAAATTCATTATTTGAGTTCCTATTTATGTTATTTTTCATTGGAAAACCATCAGAATTGATTCAGTTTTTCAGAAGATGAAATCCACATGTTGGTACATGAGGCTGTTACATTTCCTACTTCTTCAGAGTTAATTACTGGTCAATTCATATGGCAGAATTAAAACTAATAATGAAGCTGATAAATTTGTGCCTCAGCTACTATCAGTAAATTTGAAATATAAACTGTGGAAGTAGGCATCGTCCCAAATACTTTTTATAATATTAGTATCACTCAATATTTATGTTGATGGCTAATCATTTTTTATTACTCTCTCTTTTCTGTTTTTTGGTTTTTTTGCTCTCTTGTAGGATATGCAGGATACTCCTGGATACTCACACAGGAAGCCTGTCTGTATGAAAGAGAAGGATCCTTTTCACTAGCACATTTAAGTATAGACTTAAACCCAGCAGTCAGATCACTGCCCTGCCACGCTTCGAGTTTGAAAGACCATGAAGGATATACTAGAACGATATTACTAAAGCTTTTTTGAAGAAGATTTTCTTCCTGTGGTCCATTTTATCTTTGCCAGTTATAAGTTGTTTCAAATTGGAGTAGACTGTCTGCAGCTCCTGAGGCACACCAGCTGCCATGCTGCAGTGCAGCATCGACCTCTGTGTTCTGGATGACTCCAACAGAATTGTTCGAGTCATTTGACATTAAAATAATGTTCAGTGACTCTGTCATTTTCAACCAATTTCCTGAATAATTTCAAATCTATTAATATACAGGAAACTGCTGCTTGACAAAGGTTGGTTTCTGTGAATGCAGGGGCACCAGTTAATTTTTAACTTCCCTTATTATCTGAAATAAACCTGATATGACAGACTCATTTTCAGTACCAGATAGTGAGGAAGATGGAAGCAATGAACACAACTGAACATCTTTGTCTAAAAAATTGCAGTGATCTTTTCTTTTCCTTGTAGTCCAATGTTTTGCATGAAAAAAAGAAAGCTAAGCTAAAAATACAATGCTGCTGCACTAGGCTTAGGAGACTTTGCCCCAAAAACTCACAGAAATTCAGGRGAAGAAATTGGATTTTAACCAGGAATTTTGCCTTTAGACTTGTAGCTTATGAACCGATCCTGTTGATTACAGTTACAAAAACCCAGAAATATTTTCTTTCTTTATCAGGCTTCTTGCCTGGAATGAAAACAAAAGAGCTAGCTGATCTATAATAGGCACAATCTAGCTCTTGTTATTGCTTCTTTCAACGTTGCCTCCATTTTTATTTTCATGGGTTTACCTAATGACCTATTAAATAACGAAAAAGCCAACATATAGCCYGATACTTTACGGTGCTGAACTCCCTTTAAAATTATGCCAAATATGTTTTTAACTTACCTGTTACRTTTTAGATAGCTAACAACTCTAGCTGTGAAGTTTACACCTGATTATTTTCCTCATGGCATCTGAGAATGGATGCACTAAAGGGTGACGATGCCAAGCTACTTAAAGCTTGGTGAAAAGATCATTGCTCCGCTGAAGCGACTGACTGCATATCATGAGCCAGTAAGAACTGAATCTTTAAAGAGTTTATTTTCAGCAGACAGAAAAAGGAATGATGTTGTCAGATTGAAAGACATGACATATTGTTTTACTTTGATGAATATTGAAGATTGTCTCTAAAAGTAAAATTGAAGACCGCAGATCTTCATATGTCAGAAAAATAGATAAGCCCAAGGGGAAAAAGGAAAGGGAACCACGAGCTAAAAATTGAACTGTTGAAATGTGGTGATTCTTGTAGTCATTATATTGCTGTCAATTAGATTAGCAAGTAGCTCTGGAAATGGTATGGGATGACAAAGTCATGGAAAACTTATTTTGACTACAACCAATTGGCTTACAGCAAATTAGGTAATGAGTGACTTGAGTTTTCAGCCCAAAGGTGGATTTCTCAAACTCTCAATCTTCTGGATAAATACCTAAAATAAATCAGATCATTATCTTCTTGCAAGCAATATCTCTGGAAAACAGAAAACAAACAACTCTCATTGCATTTTCCCCAAATACTTCTGAAGAAATGGAAAATATGCATATCTCTCCTTCTTTGAAATAGGCAGACAGTGAATACTCTTTCTGTCAATCCAGCCTTCACAGAGGAACTCATAGAAAGGCAAAAAGCCTCTCTGGATAGGAGACCAGCTTTAGCATTTGATGTAGGGAAAAGAAGAGCTGTAAAACAGGACAACTTTAGGGCAAAGAGACTCTGGTCTGAGCCCCAGCACAATGAACACAAGCCTGGAACCACATGAAAAGAATATGACCACTTGCAAGGAAGTGAAAAATTTGCTTTGTGGCCTTCAAAGCATGGCCCATCTCTTTCTTTATTCTCTGTACACGCTGGGTGCATTTTGATTTCTGGAAGGAGCTAGACATCATGTTTCCATTCTGTCTTAACTGACCAGCCTGATCTTTTATTTTAATCTAGGGAAAAAAACCATAATTTCCATTTAACACTGCTAAACAAAATCTGGTAGTTCATCAGTATAGGCTGTTAATGTTAAATAAGTAATAAGTGGGAAAATGTGTCAGACATATAGAAAAGCTGTTAAAGTATAACTTAATTCCTCATCTCTAGTCAGAATTGAGACAATCTACATAAAGTTTATGCCATGACTTTAAAAAAGATAGTGCTCTTGGGTGTCAGGACCCAGGACATCCCTCTGGCTGTCCTGAGCAGCCAAGACCCCTGCCAGGGGTCTCAGAGACCCTGGCACAGAGCCCCAAATGCCTGTGGTTTTGATTATGACCCGTGGAGCAAATTAACAACCTTCTATGAAGATCAGCAAGTCACAACAGTTTAAATAGAATATTAGTGAAGTTATCACAGTGTGGAAAAGTAGATTTTAGGAGTTTTGGTATGGGCGTTCAGGAGGCAAGATGGAGGGAACTGAGTGTGTCCAGCCTTTCTCCTCCTTCTTCTTGGCCTCCATCTTCTGCTGTGATGTTGGCGCTTACAGATTGCTTTAGAGTAGAAGCTCACTGTCTAACATAGATGGTAGGTGTTGGAAAGTAATTGTAAACATTGTATACGTAGTTTTTAGTATAAAGACATAACACTGCCCTGTGGGCAGGCAGAGTGCCTTGGACTGTCTTGCTGAGCCGACCTCGTCAGGGCAGGAGAAAATTTTTATAGATAAGATAAAATAAACAACCTTGAGACCGAGAAATGAAGAGCCCTGACTCCTTCTTCAAGTGCCGGGCTGGGAAAAGAGAGTTTCGAACTTTTCTCGGGGTCACTCTGACCAGCTAGAGATCCCGACACTTGGGYATATTCTTACTCTAGTCACAACATGACAGATATGAAGGTCCATTAGCTTCATTCTTTATTTAAAGTTAATTGATGCAAACAAGTCTGAAATTTAAACACACGTATCCATACAGGCTCTTCACATGCATACTGAAGCTATTTTTCAAGTCATAGAAGTTAAATTGGCACATCTTTTAATACAGGAAACCTTACTTTGCAGTTTGAGGCATTGAATGGCTCAATTTCTGTGCATTTGTCTCACACAGAGTAGGAAAGGAAAGCAGTAATAATAGCCATGAGTCAAAGCTGTGGTAGCAGGTTTCAAACTGTAACATCTGTATGTGTTCACTAAAAATATGGCTCTAATAATTGCAAGGTTTTTCTGTCCGGTATTTATTACAGTGATGATGTACTGATGACACAGTACAGTTTCATAAAACCCAGACTCTTTAATCCATTTTTCTTGTCTCTTTGGATGTTGGCCATACTTCAGATGTGCTGGACTGCTGACAAATGAGTGAAGAATGCAGAGTGCCTTTTCTGTCAGGAGCTTTGCAGCAGAATTGTCTATCTCTTACTGTAGATAAAAAAAACAAAACCAAAAAAAACCCAAAACTATGAATGAAGGTGCAGCCATTCTGGAGACAGGAAACCTGAAATGCTTTCCTATATCTTGCATGAGACTAATTCAGCTAGGTGATAATAGTTTTCTTTTCATTTATCTCATTTTTGAGGATTCCACTTATTCTTTAAAAATGCATTCTTGATATTTTACCTAACATTGAGATGGAGAAGCAGGAGAGTTTGTTTAGAATATAAACCCATTTCATCTGTGAATTCTCAACTTATTTTTAACTATTCTGATTTTTATTGACTTTTTGTAAGCATTTTCCTGGCCTCTTATTTCACTTTTTTTTGTTACTACTTCAGTTTATTTTTTTAGAAAACATTAAGAAAATATAATTTTTAGGCTAATCTATCCTAAAGTACCCCAAATTCTCAGCAGTCAAGAATTAGGTGCACCAAGATCACTAGCAGTTTTGCTGAGTAGCTTTTCAAATTCTCTTTGTCATCTGGGACTGAGGAGTGCCTTTTTATTCTACATAATTCTGAACAACACTTAGGACACCAATGTTCAGCACCTAGCAGAAAAGTCCTATAAAATATAAACACTAATAATATATAATTATATATATATAATAAACATATAATATCTATACATATAGAGAACAGCAATACTGTGATCATCTGTAACAAAAATATAAGAATTTTGATTAGACACAAAGAATACCTACAGTTATGTCTTGATTATCTGTGCAAATAAAAAAGGTAATCACATTTGGTATTAAAAGGCTGATAAAGGAAACTGTTTTCTTTTTCATCTTTTATGGAATGAAAAAAAAATTTTTTATGCAACATGTCATTACCTCTGGCAATTGAAAAGGTCTTTCACAGAAGAACTGTAGTCTCCCTTCAAGAACAAGTTAAGGAGAACATTGCCCTTTAGTCTGCATGGAATGGCTTGTACAAAAATTATTTTTTACTGATGAATTCAGATAATTTGATATTAAACATATACAATATTTAAAAGAATATTAACATGTTAACATGAGGGCAATAAAACATATACCCTAACATATGATTCAATCCAATTCCAGCTGAAAGGATTAGAAAGACTACCACTTAGAAAACATTGACTCAAGCCATTAGGGAGGCAGGCTTTTGAAGTGCCAGTGTTTGTTGTTAGAATGAAATTTTCAAACCATTCCTAAATAAAAAAAAAACAAAACAAAAAACCAAACAAACCAAAAACCCAAGAACAAACAAACAAAAAAACCCAAATAAAAAACCAAACAAAAGCAAAACTAAAAAACCCAGCAGTTAAGTGAACAGCAGAAAACCTGCAGCAAAGTGGTAATCTGAGGGCAATTTTTTAAATCACATTTTACCATAACAGATAACACAACTGATGAAACACAGTCCATCATACAATTATCTCATATTACTGATATGGTTGAAACAGGACAGTAACTATATCCTTCTGCCACTTCTGTGTCCAAACACTGTCTCTAAAATACTATGGACTTCTAACATAACACAGACTACTTACCTTTAGCCAGCCAGGTTGTAGGAACTCTGGAGCTGCCCAAACAGACCAGTTTATCCATGCAGCCACTAATGATGACATATATATGATTAGGGGAAGACAGGCTGCCTCCACTGCTTGGTGGTGCTTCTGGTCCAAATTGCACAAATAGTTGGATGGCATGAATTCCTTTTCAGAGAGGAAAAGGGAATTATTTGATCTATTTCCTGAAAACAGTCATCATCTTAAAATAGCACCAGAAACCTTGCTTGAAGTGTCCAAAGCAATAATGTCAGGATCTCTTCAAATATTTCTCTTCAAGACAGAAYTTCAGTTCCATGAGGTTATTACCTAGCAGCTAGATCATGAAAAACACCTATTTGTGCAAAAACTGAAAAGCCAGTGGTGAAATTAATTATTTAATAAATTATTTATTATAATAATGATCTATACAGTTACTAGCCAGTATAATAAATCATAAAACTATTCATGGATTAAACTGTTTTCAGACAGTGGGAGGTTTTCAGCAAAGTGCAATAGCATTTTCCTGAACCAATAGAAGTTCCTCATTCTGCAAGGGGTATGGGAGAGGAAAACTACATCTCAGAGAGAGGAAAAATAGTCACTTCTTCTGGATTTATACCTGGCTAAAATTTTTCAAAAGGCAGGATATTGAGTTCTTTCTGATGGTCTTAATAAGAACTTGCTTACAAATCCTTCCCTTTGTAGGATCTCTGAGTATGTATAGTGTGCAATCAAATAAATTAGATAATCACTTTCTCTTAATGGCCTTGTAGTGATTGTAGCAACTGAAGATTCAGACACTTTCAGATATTCTATGTGTTTGGTTTGTAGTATAAAAATAGTAGGCAAAGTCTGTATTACTTCAGACTGTTCAAAGATGAAAACATGGCATAGGTTTGGCATACTTTCCAGATTTAACTTGATCTATAGCAGTTTTTTATCATGTAGGTACTGAAAGGATAAGGGAAGTGGCGGGAGGGTGCCATCACATTTCTTTTAAAAATGGTGAGGAATAAATCTGTATGATATGATTTACTCAGTTCTTTTTTCCTTCCATTCCATCTGTGTGCTCAGCACTTCAAACTGATTATTCCCCAAATTAAGTTAATAGGCCAATTAGCTGAAAGCAAAGGTAAATTAGACATTGTAAATATAGCATAATTAGATTTACTGACAATTAATGAACTGCTGCAGATCCAGCACATTCACAAAGGAATATCAGGAAGAGGAGCAAAAGACTGATCTGAAAGTATAATTTGTTAAAATTTTTTGTGCTAGAAAAGATTTATTTTATTCCTCTCTCTTTTGATTGCTATCAGCATTGCTTTATTATCATCAATAATAATCAGTATATAAGTAAAAAAWTATTATCTTCTCTAAAACATGGAGGATTGACAATCTTGCTAAGCAGCAGACCTTTACCAGTGATAGCTTCAGTATTGTACTCTGTTGACTCCATTAGATCTATCCAGTAGTTAACAGCCATTGTGGAGGTCAAAGTGGAATCTTTAAATTCCTTCCTGTCATCACTTTCCCTTCTCCACCCTCATTCCTCTCAGCTTTTAGCAATAAAGMCATCAAACATCCTGGATCTAACCCTACAGCTTTTGAAACATTGAATGCTTACTAGGTATAGAACTTGGATGACAGAGGGAATTCAATGAGCATAGGTATCTTGTTGCCATTTTAGATGCCCTGGTACCATTTGAATTGGATCATCAGTGGAGGTAGAAGCTATATAAGAAAGGTCATGGTGCCTAAAATGGCACCAAATCTTTTTTTAGGCAACTCAATCAAACCTCGTATCACTTCATGCATCTAAGAATATGAGCTGGAATCCAGTTTAAAGTTAAGGTGGGATTAAAATTTTGTGGCTAGAGTCTGAATTCTGAGTATCAGATGCTCTTGCTCCCTTTCCAGTCACTGGGCTTGGCTTTGCTGCCAATATGCCAGCTCCTTGTGCCATGGCAGGCACGCTGGGGTGTAAGTCCTGGCCTCCATCTGCTGCTCCAGCACTGTCCAGTCAGCAATAGGCAGCTCATGCCTACTCAGCCTGGTTTTGGGACTTTGGGAGGACATTTAATTCATCCTAAATTTTGAGCAGTCCGAGCAGGTCCTGTGCTGGAATGCAATTCCAGTAGGAATTAGAAGCTTAGGTTGTAGTACTAAGTCAAAAGCTTGACTTCAACAGTTCAACATTACCTATGCATTGCCAAAGTTATTCAGTGTTTGGCAAATTTTATAAAGGTACTTAGTGGCCTAAAATATTTTAGTGGATTTTGTTTCATTTTAGTCCCACAAAGCCACTTTAAAATTTTACCATATACCATTCAAAATTAAATTTTGAATATTTTATGTGACAGGACTTAACTATACTTTTTTCTTTTACAGGATGTTCTTTGTGGATAAATACATTAAAGATCGTGAAGTTAGCCGTACTGTGTGTTTTACAATTGTCATGGTTATTGATTGAATTGATATGCATTTCCTTAAGAAACTCATATTATCAGAGTACACTTTCAATCTTCATAATGTTTAAATGGGAAAAAAAAGAAAAAATATAAGAAAGGAACCCTAGTATTCCACTAGTCTAAAATTATTACTGCAGCAAAATTGTTTCTTGTTCATTTTAGTGTAATCCATCAGTTCAAGAGTTAATATATTTCCCTGTGAATTCAGAAATTCTCATAACTGTCATGGTGCTATTTCAATATATAGATTACAATGTTTGCATACTTGAACCTCATAATTATATTCTCTTAATATAAAGCACGAGTATTAAGTATATTGTGGGAGACTGAAGCAAATTCTAAAATTAACATTATGTCAGTGTAAAGGCACCTTTCCCCAAAGACAAACTCCTGCCTATATTTAGTATTATCTGGAGATATCTGCAAATGTCATATATGACCTTCTGGTTTTACTTGACCACTTCAAGCTACATACAAGGTAAACATTTAACTAGACTTTTCCACTTTTATGAATCCAAACCATTTCCTGCCCAAAGCCCACCTTGAAGTCTCTGCAAATATTTCCCTGTCTGGCTGTGCAAAGAGCTTGACCTGACTGCAGTTTAATAAATTTTTACTCACCTCTTTCAAAACATAAAGGTCATTAGTGTGCTCTTTCTTCTTTTCCCTCCTGAGATAAAAATTATTCTGAGGACAAATTTAAACCAAAAACCAAAAAGAATAATATGACTTAGGGTTCTAATATTTAGCTAAGGCTATTAAACACTTTTTGTTCCACCCACCCCAGTATTTTAGATATAGAGTGAATTCTACCCAGCAGCTGGTGAACTCTGTTGTCACTGTCTAAAACCAAGAGGAGTTTTAGGACCACAGGAAAATTCGATATGGAAGGGATCTCAGGAGGCCTTATAGTTCAATATTCTCAGAGTAGGGTCAGCTGTGACATTTTTCCCCTGGTGAGGACTTTCTGTTCCAGATCATAGCTGACCAGTTCAAGAAGGGGTCAGCCTTCTGAAGATCCAAGCTACATAAATTCTTTTTGAAATGAGCTAGTGGTAAAGAATTTCTACCAGCCCCCACAGATTTCAATAGGGAATTAAAGGTACTCAGCTGCTTACTGGCTCAATCCAGATAAAAGAAGAAAGCATAGCATCTGCAGGGGAGAAGTTTCTTACAAGGGAATTACTATTTTTTTTGTACACTCACAAATTAAAGAGCTCTCCCCTGGGCTACCAGAAGCACTGAAAATCCTGTGAGCCTGTGTCCTTCCAGCAAATGAAGAAATACATAGGGGGCTTGCTCCAGAAAGCCAAATCAATTTCAAACTTAGTGACTCATGAGCCTTGTTGAATTCAATGCAAGAACAAACAGTTGTTTCAAGGAAATAAACAGCACAATTGAAAGTACAAGCTTTAAATCATTACAAAGAAAAAAAGAGCTTGCTCTCAGCATGATTTTTATCCTTTTTTTGATTCTTTAAAATCATAGCATAAGAGTTTAGAAGATGATAATGTGAGGGCCTGGACTTTGCTGTGCCTTCATGAGCAGTGCAGTTTTGAAGAATCTAGACAACTCCTCATCTAATCACCAGCTAGAGTTACTCAGTGCCTTCTTTTGATTCCTCTGGAACTGATGCCAGCAGAAGATGATTACACTGGCAAAGACCAGGCACCTCAACAGTGAGACACTGAACAGAGTAGTCTTTGAATAGTCACTTTCATTTTATCATGTAAAAAGTACCGGGTTTTGTATCCTTTAACAAATTTTACTAGAAAATAAAGCAGTTGTAATAAATGCTACTCCTAGAATAAATATATAAAATCCCGTTGAAAATTCCCTTCCTTGGAATAAAAAAAGTTCCCTTATGCCTTCCAGAATTCAATAAAATATTCATTGATGTTGAAAGGGTGGAAGGGAAAATCTCATCACTTGTGTTTGCTCTTTTTCATTAACTCTTACTTCTCATACTCTTCTCTCAAATATAAGGAACACTTACAATGATTCTTTAATTTGAGCCTTAAAAAATTAACTTACTTGCCATTTATAAGAAATATATTGTCTGAATTCCTGCTGTTTTCCCTCTCTATCCATAGACTTATGATGTCTTTATACAGTTTGCAAATGAAAGACCCCAGCATAGCTTTGTAAAAAAGCAGTGGAGAGTAGTTCACTGAAAATTCTGGGTTGAAAGGGACACACAAGAATCATTGATTCTAGCTCTTTCTTGAATGGCCTATAACTAAGCTATGATTGTGGGAAGATATGATATGATGTAATCATGACAGCATGATGTAATAGAATTGTATGGATCTCTAAAAAAGCAAAATTAAATTGATTTTACATAGTGGAGTAGGAAGAAATGAATACCTCTGCCTGAAAATTTAGCAGGAAGACATCTGAAGATAAGCAGAGTGGCCCTTCATCTCTAATCTGTCCTAATGTACTCAGCAATTCCTCATAAATTATTTTTTTGGCCCCAGACTTATTGTCTTCTCCCTTGAAATACAGCGTCTGTATGCAGACATTTTGGTTGAGCAGACAGCTAACACAACTACTGTGAGCTGTGCCTGTTTATGATCTCTGTTACAAGACCTGATCCCACAATTAGATCTGTGTGGGAAGATCCTTTCTTTGTAGCCCAATTGGCCTAATTTATCACACACTTCTTGGTTGTGACCAAGAAGAGAATTAGAGTCTGGATCAGATTTTCTGGGGTTTGGTGAGATAGAACACACAATTTCTTCTAGAAAGCATTCCTTTCCCTAACTGGACTGACCTTGAATTTATGTACTTGTTTTAAAATTTAGCATTCTTACATTACYGCTTTAATTTTACATCCATGTTATATTTTAGTATGCAATAATATTGAAATGGCAGGGGGAATTATATGTATTAAAAGGCTTGAATGGACTAATCTAGTGCTTTCCTTTCAATAGATATACTTAGACAGAATTCCTAAGTAAGCAAATTTCTGAACTTTTACAGGCAGCCAACATATTAACAAAGAAAATATATTCAATTTGTGAATCTATGTAATATTTGTGATTCTTCCTGTTTTACTCTACCATTTACCATATAGCCATATAAAATTATGATTTTAGTCGCAGTAAACCTTGTGGAGTTTTCACATTAGAATTTGTGATAAATTTATCAAATAATTTATGACAAAATGTGGAAGATGCTTATCTGTACTGGATTTCTAGCAGAAATATTTTGTAGAGAGTGATTTTAGTTCTAACTCATTTTTGCAATAAGTAAGTGGAGAATCCTATGAAAAGGACTGGGGGGAGGGGCTGCTTCCAGCCACGTGGAAGAGAGGGAAAACCAGTTTTGCTGTACTGTGTGGAGCAGACACAGCACATTGGGCCCACATGTGTGTAAGGCTCTAGGAGACAGAGGTGCACAGTGTACCCTAATACCACTAGGTCATGCAGGGGAAGAACCCACTTGTATTTCTGGCATGGCAAGGGGATCCCAATAGCTGACTGTTTTGGAGGCTGAAGTCAGCCTGACCAGGAATGAGTAACAAAAAGCCCTATGGAGACTGGCTCAGAGGTTCTGTGCATCGTTCATAGAATCACAGAATCATAGACTGTGCTGAGTTGGAAGGGGCCCATTGAGTCCAGCTCCTGACCCTGTGCAGGACACCCCAAGAGTCACATGCCTAGAAGTGATGTCTAAATGCTTCTTGAACTCAGACAGGCTTGCTGCTGTGACTACTTCCCTGGGGAGTCTGTCCTAGTGCTCCACCATCCTTTGGATGAAAAACCTTCTCCTGACATCCAACTTAAACCTTCCCTGACTCAGTTTCAGGACATTCCCTCAGATCCTGTCGCTGGTCACAAGAGTGAAGAGATCAGTGCCTGCCCCTCCTCTTCCTCTCATGAGGAAGTTGCACCTGCACTGAGGTCTCCTCCAGGCTGAACAGAACAAGCGACCTTAGCTACTCCTCATAAGGCTCCACCTCCAGAACCTTCCCAAACTTTGTGGCCTCCTTTGGATGGTCTTGAACAGCTTAATGTCTTTCTTATATTGTGGCATGCAAAATTGCCCCCAGCACTGGAGGTGAGGCTGCCCCAGCTCAGAGCAGAGCAGGACAATCCCCTCCCTTGCCYGCTGGCCATGCTGTGCCTGATGCCCCTCAGGACAGGGTTGGCTCTCCTGGCTGCCAGGGCACTGCTGACTCATGTTCAGCTTGCCACTGACCAGGACCTCCAGGTCCCTTTCCATGGCGCTGCTTTCCAATCTTTCATTCCCCAGTCTGTCTGTACATCCAGGGTTGCCCTGTCCCAGCCACAGAATCTGGAGCTTGCCCTTGTTAAACTTCATACTGTTGGTGATTGCCCAGCCCTGTAATTTGCTGAGATCTCCCTGCAGGCCCTCCTTGGCACAGACAATCTCAAGAGAGGGTATTTCAGAGACTCATGATGGTACTGCTGACCTTTCAGTGTAGCTGCCTTGGAGGAAATTAGGCAGCTGTGTACCTTGTCCAGTCTCTCAGAGGAATCTTCTGTTGWGGGATTGGTGAAGGTTGGAGAATGATAGATCATGATTGCTACCAACAATATCACACTAACTGAGACTCCCCAGTTCCCATCCATAAGCTGATGCGTTGACTGCAGAGCCAAGGAGTGATCAACAGGACTCAGCCTTTAATATTCCCACATGGCCAGTGCAAAATTCTAATAGAGAATGGAGACTAACAGTAGATTATTGTGGACTGAATGAAGTCACAGGACTGCTGGGTGCTGCTGTGCCAAGCATGCTACAACTTCTATACAAATTGGAGTCAAAGTATATGCCAAGTATATGCCACAATTTATATCACTAATGTGTTTTTCTCAATCCTTTTGGGGGCAGAGTGCAGACCACAGCTCACTTTGCCCTAGAGCAGCATCCAGTACACCAGGAGATGACTGCCCAAGGGATACAAACACAGCCCTCCTGTCTGCCATAGACTGATTCAGACTACACTGGATCAGGGAGAAGCTCCAGAACACCTGGGATAAAATGATGACATCACTGTCTGCATCAATCAAGAAGAAGTAGTTCAAGGGAAACAAATAGTCAAAATCCGTATGAAAGCCGATTTTTACATACAAAAATTTTTAAAAAAGGCAAACATGAGATCTACTTCTTAGGAATAAAATTTCAAGATGGACATCAAATCGATGATCAATGATCAAATCCCACTGGATGTCATCGACAAAACAAAAACTACATCTCCACCAACTAACAGAAGCTTTCTTAAGTGTCATGGGTTTTTAGACAGTGCAGGTTCCAAGTGACAGTCTGACTGCTAGCCCTTTCTATCAAGTGACCTGGAAGAAGAATGATTTCAACTAGGGCCCTGAGCAATGACAAGCCTTTGAACAAATCAGACAGGAGATAGTTCAGCCCAGGTGAAGCCTTGCTGAAGAGGTCTCAGCGTGTAATAAATTACCAGAAAGTGAGAAGCAATATGCCTTGTTTACTGATAGTTTCCTATTGCCATGTTGTGAGAAAGCCTTGAAGATCGAGGCCATCTGTATGGGGTCCTCTATGACAAGTCTGGAAACTGCTGAAGGAGGGAAAATCAAGTCAGTTTGCAGAGGTGAAAGCTATCCACTTGGCTTTAGACATCGCTGAAGGAGGAAAATGGCCAATATTTTATCTACATACTGACCTCCAGGAGGAGACGCAATGTATAGATAGGCTCATGTTGAGGGGTGGACTTGATGTGAATGTGAAACGTACTGCAATTATCAAGGTAATCAGTTAAAGCCTACGTGGCATAAAGAACAATGGCTGAAATACAGGTATGGGGAGGTCTAGGAGATTGACTCTATCACACTCCCACAAGCCTGCCAAGTCATGGGGCCTGTCTCTGTTACTTTGGATTTGGGGATCCAACTCTCCTTCAATTGCACTATCAAGGATGTGACAGTAAAAGTAACCCAGATTAATCAAAATTAATTTTGATGAATCCACACAATATAAGAGGTGATGAAATCAGATTTGACTTCAGCATGCTACAATCCAGCACCACAAACAATCTTTCCTGCTCTGAAAGACTGCTATGACTGATGGTGCTCAAAATCATGGACAAAAAAATCTCATTAGAAATTTTACAGAGATTTGCCCATAGACTAAGGGAATGCTATCTGTGTACATATATCACAGGAGTACATATATCACATATAAGACAGGAAAGGTGATGGTGGCTACCTGGATGTGTTAGAAACTGTGGGACCTGGGAATGACTTAAATGCTATAGAATAACAGGTGGATACTATCCTGATTTTGACTGGGATAGAGCTATTTTTCTTCCTAGCAGCTGATACAATGTGGTCTGTTTAGATTATGAGAAAATTGTTGATAGTACAGTGATGTTTCGGTCGTTGCTGACTAGAACATACCTTAAGTCAAGCACATTTCAATTTCCCATGCTCTGCCAGTGTGGACATGCACAAAAAACTAGGAGGGATCATGGTCAGGAAAGCTGATTCGAACAGTTCTAAGGGATAGAAAACCATAAAACATCATGTTCAGCATGTGAACTGAAGGTAATTGATGGGGAGGGGCCAATCTCTGCTCAGTAACAGGCTGGGCATCAGTCAGCAAGTGGTGAGCAATTGCATTTTTCATCACTTTTTTGGGGTGGGGGTTTGTTCTTCTCTTTCTTCTTGTTATCTCTTAATCATTATTATGAATTTATCTCACTTTATTTCAATTATTAAACTGCTCTTATCTCAAACCACATGTTTTACCTTTTTTCAGTTCTCTTCCCCATACCACTGGGATGGAGTGTGAAGGGCAGTGAGCAAGTGGGTGTGCAGAACTCTAGCTGCTGTCTGGCATTAAGCCATGACAGGAGGCAACCCTGTGAAAAAGAATGCTTGCAATGTGCAGGTGACATGGGAAAAGAAATTTAAACATTTCAAATAAAATTTAGAAAAATTAAGCTCTTACATTTATTTTACATGGTAATCACAATAATATATTATTACTATTACAGTTTCATAGAATAAGTAAGTGCTCTTCAAGCACAGTATGGAAATAAAATAATTGAAATTCAATTGAGCTTTATTCTGCACACTGGCAGCACAACCACACTTTTTTCTGGTGCTCTTGAATATGAGTCTGTTTTCATTTGACTGTTGAGATTGTCCAGTTTACTCTGAAGAAGGCTGATTTCCTGGTTACCTGGTATACCTAAAATATATGCTGGGAAAACACATTCCAGGAGAACTACTATATGATAATTTATAGCTTAATATCTGATGGTTTTTCCATTTTATAGGATCTTTGTAATTTTAAATGTGAAGCGGAAATAATCTTTAATGTATTTTACATCAAATAGATCAATGTTAGGTAAAGAGTGCTACAAGTTATTCTTTTAATACCAGTTATTGCAGAGGGTAAAAGTTTACATTAATTCATAAAAACACTCAAAAGCTTTAACAAAATCTAGTCTACCACAGCAGTGGTACCAGCTGTACAAACCAGCTACAGCCCCGTGGAATTGCCCATTACATTCTGAGGTTTCCCTATTTTGTAATTTTCTATATAAGTTCATATTACACTGCCACTTTTTGGTGATCTTTCTAACACTTTTCCTGGCGCATTCTGATGACCTTTCCCCTCAATGAAATAGCCTGATGGTCCCAAATTTTATATATTTACAAATTTATCAAATTCATTTAACTTGTCAGAGATATCACGAAATATTTACTACCTTATATTAACTGTGAAAAATGTCTTAATATTCCAAGCAAACTGAGTTTTGCAGCTTTTGTGTTTCCATATATCTTCAAAGCCACCTCTTTTTCCTGTGGGCAATCTGTAGATGTTTATAACATTCTCATTATTGTGTCACCAGAGCAGTAGTTGCATGAGAATATGTGTCTTGTGATWCCCTGAAATACTTAAAGGAGTGTTGTCTTAGGCTCTAGATAGCTGTGAAATATTTATGCTTATTACTGGTTTTAATTAATGTATAAATAAACTAATATTTTCTATTTTTATTCACTAGGGAAAAATTACAACTGAGATTCTTGTATTTTAATAAAAATATTTTGGTTAAGACAATGGTCCATACATTTTCAGTGTGAATCTTTCACGATCTACTTTCATTTCCTCAGAGGTGAACACTGGGGAAATATTCCTCTAGTGTTGGTCAAAAGCAGAAATGTTGCTAAACTTGGTATCTGTCCTACTAAAGGAGCAGTAACAACCCTCCCAAAACAGAGATTCTGAATGTGTAATTCATCTCAAAGAGTTAGTTGTTCACTCTGTGAAATCAGCAGCTCCTAACACTAGCCTGTAACATCTCACGGTTCATGAACAAACAGCTTGATTCCATGATTTATGAAAGATATGTCATTAGGATGGAAAATGAAAGAAAAGCAAGCAGCATGGATTAGAGAGGTTAAAACTCTGTCTTCCCATTAAGWTACGCTTTGAAGGAATATCTCTGAAGGGCAGTGAAGGATGAAGAAACTCTACAAACCTCAGACAAGTTTAGAAACAGAAGTAGGAACAAATGTTATTATCCTTATCATTCYAAATGAATTCTTCGTTTTTATTTGTATATGTCATGATTCCCAGACACAGGCTTCTTAACAGGAAAGGTCTTTCCACCACTCCTAAAATCTAGTTTTTAAATCATTWCAAAAATAATTTAAATAAATCTGTTTGATTTTGCATTACAGAAGTGGACCTTCCTGCATACTAAAGTATTCACATCCTTGTGACACAGCCTGAATGATCAGGGAGGCTATGACCCAAGATATCATTCCTACACATGACTGAGGTCTGCCCTTTCCAGTGTAGAAGTCTCTCTTTCTTATACTGCACAGTATCAAAATCATATATAACTTGTTTTTTGTGAAAGCAAGGATGCTTGTATGGCTCAGAGGAGGCTCTTCACACCACTATGATGTAACAACTATTCAGGGAATGCTTAAATTTAGAAATTTCCTAAATTTTGTTTCTATATCAAACTGTTAGCATCCTTTCAAATGCCCACAGAACAGCTGATCTCCAGAGGTCAGTCAGATGAGGAGTATTTTCAGTGAATTGAAGGGTGAAGAACAAGTGTAACTACATAACAAAAAGCTGACTCAAAAGAAGAAAATTATTTTCAATCCACATTTGAGCCACGTGTCATCCACTGGGCTTGCACTGTCAACACCTGAAGAAGTATTTACCTAGTCTTGTCCAGCTGTTGGTAATTGCAAGGCATCTGAAATCAAATCATGGACAGCTAGCTTATTCTTATTAGAGAAATAAACTATTTCTTCATAAAAAGGTTCTGGCTGAGAAATTTTACTTTTTTCATATCTAAATGAACATTCCCACAAATTTCAGGGAGAAATCCCTGCTATGTAACCTAAGTTGTTGTAGTCTGCACATTCCAAAGTGGAGGAGTTGCCTGAGAAATTCCTTATTTTTTACTTTATACTTATATATCTGTAAGAGATAAATCTGTCTTTGAGCCCAAGATTTTGCAATGTATCATTTAAAATTTATCTTCACAGGAGACTTTATCACAAGCCCAATGAGTAACATATGCATTAATGAAAAAGAACAAATAATTTATAGCAATGATTATCAATATTATTAATGTTAGCAATGATTCTTCAGACTTGAAACCTCACATATCACAGAATTACAGAATTCTTAGGGTGGGAAAGGACCTTTGGAGATAATCTAGTCCAACTCCCCTGCCAAGGCAGGGTCACCTAGAGCAGGTGACACAGAAACGCATCGAGGTGGGTTTTGATTGTAGCCAGAGGGGAAGAATCCACAACCCCCTTAGGCAGCCTGTTCCAATAGTCTGCCACCCTCAATGTAAAAACGTTCTTCTTGAGGTAAAACTTCTTGTGTTTACTTGTGGCCATTGCTCCTCATCCTGTCACTGGGCCCAACCCATTGGCACCTGCCTTTGAAATATTTACATGCCTTGATGCATTGATGAGATCCCCTCCCAGTGTTTAATCAAGACTAAGCAGGCCTAGCTTTCACCTCATAAGACGGATACTCCAGATCCCTAATCTTTATAGCTTTCCACTGGATCCTCACCAGTAGGTCATTCTCATTCTTGTACTGAGGAGGCTAAAACTGGATACAACACTCCAGATGTGTCCTCACTAGGGCCAAGTGGAGCAGAGGATCACCTCCCTCAACCTGCTGGCCACACTCTTCCCTGTACACTCCAGGATATCACTGCCACTTATAGTCCATAACTCATGAAGGCTCCCAGGTTCTTTTCCAAAGAACTGCTCTGCAGTAGGTCAGTTCCCAGCYGGTGCTGATACTTGGGCTTATTCCTCCCCAGGTGCAGAACTCCGCATTCAACCTAGTTCAACCTCATTAGGTTTCTCTCAGCCCAACTCTGCAGCCTGTAAAGGCCCCACTGAATGGCAGCACAGCCTTCAATGTAACAGTAAACAGGCACTCCCCCAGTTTGCATCACCAGCMAACTTGCCAAGGGTCCATTGTATCCTTTCATCCAGGAGATTCGTAAAAAAGTTGAATAAGACTGAACTTAACATTGTTCCCTGGGGGACACCACTGACTACAGACCTTCATCTGGATTCTACCCCTCTGATCATGATCCTCTGAGCTCTGCCATTCAGCCAGTTCTTGATCTACCTCACTGTTCTTTCATGTAACCCATATTTCCTGAGCTTACCTATAAGGATAGTATGGGGGACAGTGTCAAAAGCCTTGTTGAAATCAAGGTAGACAACATCCACTGCCTCCACTTGCTGACCTGTCCTGCCATRCTGTCACAGAAGGC
This sequence comes from Cardinalis cardinalis, assembly GCA_014549065.1. Classification (NCBI taxonomy): domain Eukaryota; kingdom Metazoa; phylum Chordata; class Aves; order Passeriformes; family Cardinalidae; genus Cardinalis; species Cardinalis cardinalis. The sequence continues at coordinate 14,806,759 of JACDOX010000002.1, forward strand.
TATCAGAYTGGTCAAGCATGAMCTGGTGCATTTATGCTGACTATGCCTTATGACCTTTTCTTCTTCATGCTTGGTGAYGACCTCCAGAATGACCCATTCCATCACCTTTTCAGGGATCGAGGTGAGGCTGACTGGCTGGTATTTTCCTGGATTCTCCTTCTTGCCCTAACAAACCAGTCCTTGTTAAGCTGAGCCTTGTAAGCAGTGATGCCTAAAGCAACAGAAGAGTTCATAGTTTTTAAATTGTATTTGATGAAAAGTGATAAATGCAGAGCTAACACTTTATCAGAAGTGTGCAGAGCTAATACTTTATCAGAAGTAGGTGTTGTAGTGAACAGTAAAACTGCAGGAAGTACATGCAACCAAGGATAATTAATGGCTACATTGAGATATGCGCTTTGTGTAGCTGGGGTGTGTGGATGCAGCATAGGAAGGCATATCAGCCATTTTCAGTCTGGTCAGTGTGTGCGTGAAATACAGCCATGCCATGGGTCACAGATTCAAAAGCAAGATAGCAAAAAGCATGCAGATATAAGCTCTCCAAACCCATCCTGAGAGCCTCTTCATTGCTTTTGCACTGTGCTTAACTGCAGAATTAATGTGGCAGCTCTCTTCTGGTATTAGTCATGCCCACAGCTGAAGATGTGCTCTTATGATAAGCCTTAAGCWTTATTGCAATTGAACCTCAGGATTTCATCACAGACATGCAATAATGCTGCCATTCAGCACTTTCAGTGAGACTGCCTGACATGACAAGAGGCTGGGCAGAAACTYGCTGCCTCCGGTGTTGCACTGAACTTGATTCCTCCAGGCATCCACCTCTTTTTCTGCAGTTCCATGCGTTTACTTACAGTTGGCAATTCCTAACAGTGGGATATGGTCTCTTCTTACAAGGGCAGTCAGTCTTGTTAATGTGTTTTATTTGTACCATCTGGCTTTGTAGCTTKATCTGAGAAACATATTGGCAGTTTCAGAACAAGTGAAAATAAAACATTGTGTGCAAGAGGCTGTGGAAACAATCTGCCACTCTTACTTGGCAGATCCGYCCCACAAGTAAATGTCATTCAGGAGTGGAGCGGTCAAGTCAAACGGTGTCCCATGCAGTCCCAGGTGCCAGGCACTGAGCACATCTCTGGATGTCAGGAAATGTGCTGGGAGGGTGTGCTGTGCARCTGCTCCTGGGTCAGAGAAACTTCTAGAGCAGCTTCTCTGTCCTGAGAGGGCACTGTGAAATGCAGGACTGTCTTTGCTTTGGAGAGAGTAACAGGTRGGGGAAAACTGTGCTACTAGCAAAATTCAGCTTCCTCATAAATCTTTCTGAACGGGTGCAAAAAATGTGATCCAGACTAATGCCCTGAAGCCTGTCATTAAACTCTATGGGAATAGTTAAGTTTTCAGCAACAGGTAAACAATCGCCGCAGTTCTGTGCTCTGTTTCTGAAAAAGTCTGTAAGAGATGTCAGCAGAAGTGCAGGATGAAACTCTCAGCTTGGTTCTCATCTCTCAGAAAGCTTGAAAGGCAAAAGCCRTGTTACAGATTCTTACATATGTTTTTGTTTACATATACATGCACTCATTACATTCGTACAAATGTACAAATAACTGCCAGGACAGATGAGGGAACAAGGGTGAAAACAGTCCTTCACTCTTTTGTTGGAAAAAGACTGTGGTTGAAGGCAAAAAATTCTGTAGACTTTCCCTTTCTAGCTAAGATTTGGCAGGGACTGCCCTTGGGGCAGTAGTGGTGAAACTGGGTATTGCTGACCTCTTTTCTTCCTTTCCTGGGACAAGAAAACACTTGGAATCCCTTTGCTTCAACTCCAGGGYACTGCATAAGAAGTACTGTTAATTCTTTATCCTGGTCTCAGGGAAAGCAGCAGTGCTTGAATTTCTTGCACTTCCTCATGAGCCTCTGGCACCATGACATTTATTCAGTTTGGTTGACCTCTGCTGCCTTTATGTATCTTTAAAGTTCATTTCTGTGCAACTGTCAATACATCTATTTTGTAGCTTTGAAATAAGAAGCTTTAGGGTGACTAAAAGGACACTTGCAACTGTTCAGTCAAGTGTGGCTGTGATTTTAAAGATCTTGCTGTTTTCGGTTGACTTTTTACTAATACTGTATCTATTTTCATCAACATCTTGGGAAAATATGTTGCATTTTCTAACCATTTTACCTTGTGTTTCATGAAGCAAGCTATAAGGTAGAACTAGAAGTAGTTTTGGGATCAAARTTTATCCCAAAAATATTCTCTGGAGCAATTTTTTGTTCACCCTTCAATCGTTTATAATCATAAAATCAATTTTTTCCATAATGATTGAAGTGGTGTTGTCATAAAGCAGGAAGTAGACTTTGAGTAGTATAAAATATTTTTAATATGCTACTAAAACAGAAGTAAGAAGTGCAGACTATATAAAATGTGCCAGCAATTGAGCACTGAGATTGARGTTAGTTTCTAGAAGAGCTCCCAATGAAATAAGGGGATACAATGGGTCAGTTTAACTCTCTGCTGAAAATAGACGTGGCTRTTATCTAATTTGTTACATGTGACATTCTTATCTGCACAGAGTTGCAGGAGTTGTAACATCAGCTCTATTTCTGTTTGCCCATTCTATGTCAGTGCAATAGTATGGTAAGACTAATGCAAATATTTCAGGGTGYCTTTTCCAGTTTAGGACAACAAAAAACCCACTGGGCTTTACCTTTTCAGTCTCATGCAAGAAGTARGTCAATTGGCAGCTTCAGGTAGGCTGCAGTAAGCTCAGCTTAAGTTCTCACTCAAAACAAGCTGCATTTTGTTCTCTAGTCTATGGCATGAGATACATATAGGCTGCACAGATAGCRTGAAAAGCAATGACAATGGCGTATTTTTGCACAAAATGTCAATTTTATCCTCAGAAACACAGCCTTCAAAGCTGTGTTTGCAACGTAAAGCACCATTGCTTTCCATCTCCTTGGGTGATGTTTACTGTCAGGGGAGTCAAAGGACCCAGTGTAGCCTATTTGATAATCCACAAAAATATTTTTCCCRTCTGGAAACATAGCTCTGTTGTGGGCAGCTGTGCTCTGCAGCAGCAGGAGATGGCTGAGGTGTGCCTCATAGGAAACAGCGATAATCAGACCTGGAGATGGTGTAGTCACAAGTTTCATTGCTAACTAAGGAGAGTCACAGTCTTCACTCTGAAATTAAAAAAAAAAACRCGATCCCAATGACATCTGCCAGCTGGCTGCTGTAAGCCCCAGGGACCAAGCAGGTGTCTCAGGAGGTTCAGCTGACCAGGACCATGCCAGCAGCTCCTCCTTTCAGGAATACACGCTTCAGGGGTATTTCCCATTGTACAGGCTGYGCAGACTACCGGTGTCAGGTCTGTCTGCCAACCACATTCATCTTTTTTAAACCAGAGTGTCTCTACTGACATTCTCATACATATATTTGGTTAAGCATATGCATTTTCCMCCTCCTTTGGCAGCTCATGTTATTTCATGTATTTCATGCCTTCTGCTTTCTATCAAACTGTATCTTTTTGTATCAAAGACAATTTCCTTTGGTCTTTTATCATTCTCCCTGGTATTAAATCTGAYTTTTTTATTCTAATTTTTTGKTTATGTTCACAATTCTCCTCATCCTTTTTTATATTTCCATTYTCCTCTTTTCCTGTTTCTATGCCTGCATTCTCACAATTGTCTTTGCTCCCTTCTCTCTCCTGCTTCCTTCACTTTCTCTTCTTGAGAAAAGGAGACTCAAGAGTGGCCTTATCACTCTCTGCTCTCAAGTAAAAACTGATATCACAAGACAAAATAGCCTCAAGTTGCATATGAGGAGGTATAGATTGGATATTAGGGAGAAATTTCTTCACTGAAGAGTTGTCAGCCATTGGAGCAGGCTTTTCAGTGAAGTATTTAAGTGCATATMCCTGGAGATTTTAAAGAGGATGTAGATGTGGTGCTTAAGGACGTTGTAGRATGATTAGGGACAAAGTTTAGACTTGACAGTGTTGGGTTAATGGTTGGACTCAATGACCTTTGTGTTCTTTTCCAACCTAAATGATTCAATGATTAATAATTTCTTGTGTCTTTCTTCTTGATCTGATTGTTAGCACTACATCGTGGTGCTGGATTAATCTATTTTTCAGTGACATTTACAGGCTGAGAATTTAAGTAAAACTAATTCACCTACTATGAATATAAATCTGGATTTATAAAAAGACTTCCTTGTCTTTTGTATGAAAACCTGTAGAAACCCAGTTTTCAAATCCAACTTCTTTAGTTAAAGGCAAATGCTGAATTTACAATTAATCCCCWCCCACTCATACATCCCACTTCATTAAACACCTTTCCTTTGCTATAAGGTCACCACAATARTTTTCTCCCTGAACTTCACAGTCCTGAGTCTAGAACTATTGCTTTTTGGATTTTTTTCCTACTCATGAAGAATTGTTTAGTTTGCAATCAATATCTTTTTTTTGGCTAGAAGAAGAATTTTTTTTTTTACATTGTATGATAGTTACACAGTCTCTCAGTCAGAATCAAATAAACCAGAAATTTAGAAAATGCTAATTCTCCAAATATATTYTCCTTTCTCTTGAAAAAAAAGCAAAACACTAGCAGCAGTCAGGTAGACGTCAAGTTTAATACTAGTCTTCAGTTTTCTGATGTCAATGATTTAAAGAGGACATTGCATTTCTGTGGTTTTAGTGGRATCTCTAAAGGACTTAGCAAATAGATGGTGGTCAAAAAAGCTGCATTTTACAGCCTAAGCTCATGTGAATGACAAATCTGGGTGTATGTGTCCTTTCAGAAACCCTCAAAGTCCTCATCTGACAGGAGTGAGATTAGCTGTCATCTTTAAATCATCAAAGCCTGAGATCAAGCAAGGCTCCTAATCTTAACAATTCTTTTCCTACATATCGTGGCGTAGCCATCAAGGTCAGAGCCTGTAGCTACAGTGCTTGCTCCTAATACGGTGGTGAAGGAAGTTTCAAATGGATGGGTAGTGCAGGCTGAGCAATGGGGAGAGAAATCTGAGTCTCACAGACAAGGGAACACAAATCTTCAGATATTCAATGTATTTTGCACATGGAAAACAGAGTTGAAACTTCATCCAAGTACTGARTGACAAATCAAAGCTTTTTTTTCCATCTACCAACATTTCTTAACACATCGCCCTACACTGGTTTATACCTACTCATGCTAGACAAGGATTTTTTCTTCTCTTGTACACTTTTACTAAATTGTTTTTTATTATAAACTACCCAGCACAAAGAGGGGYAGTTACAACTAAATTATTATCTTTATTACCCATGTCTGTTTGGCACAGTGAGAATTGCTTTCTGATAGYTCAGGTTTATGCAAATGTCTTCTAGAGAGCTCTGCCCCTCACTCTGAGCAAGGGCTGTCTGTGACTGAGCCACTTCCCAGGAAGGCCCAGAGCAGCTGAAGGAAGGAAGAGGACTCACATGTCATTATATTAGGCTGAAACAGCTCTTCAAGACTAAATATTTATTGGCAAACTGTATTTCCAGTTTTGAAGCCTCCCACATTGAAGGTGAAGGGCTGGACCAGGCTTTACATGTCTAAGTCRTGAGTTTGAAGTAGAATAACTCTTCAAAATAAAATAAAAGCAAATTTCCTGCTGCAGGGGTCAAGCCTGGCAGGGATTTACTGTAACTCTTTTGTTGAATGAATATCAAACTGAATATTCTTTAAATTCCTGTGGCTGGAGGTCATAGTAGTCCCTATAGTACAGTGATTTCAAAACATTTTTGGTCAAGGAAAATATTTTGAGTACACATTCTCTATGTACCTACAGTTATATATTTATAAATTATGTGCGTACACAGTGTACTATATACAATTCACACRAAATTGCATCAAAGGACAGCAATTTTAACAAGGATGCTATAAAGACAAAATAAGCCTTATTTTCAATTTTTAAAATATTCTATCTTTTTTATTAATGGCACAAAAAATATTTTCTTCTTGCACCCCAAAGGRTTACCTTGCACACCCCTTGGGTTTTATGCACCACACCACATTTTGGAGATCACTGTTTTAATTGATGTGCTGTGATGCACTAAGCACCTGCTCAGTAGCAGTAGCAACAGTAGCAGTAACCCAGTGTAATCTGTCCACAGACCAGAAACTTAATTTTAACATCACATTCACATGAATTTTTCAGTCTTTCAAATCTAAGTMATTTCTGCTTTGAGTCTTCTGGAATACATGTGTCTGGTTTGAGTGAAAAACACTGTTATTATGGTATTAAGAAGTGATGAAGTAACATCACATTCACATAAATTTTTCAGTCTTTCAAATCTAAGTCATCTTCTGCTTTGTGTATTCTGGAATATCTGTGGCTGGCTTGAGTTAAAAGCACTGTTATGATGGTATTAGGAAGTGATGAAGATTTGGCCACAGGGGTCTGCCCACTTCCTTTTGAATAGAATCACAGAAATTCAATAAGRGAGTGTTTGTCATTTATTTAATTGTTTGGAAATGACTGTTTATTAAAAAATAGGAGAGGATGGCTGATGTATTTSCAGTATTGGCTTCAGTACCTGAATCAAAACTGTAACCTAAAACCATTGAATTTAGACCTGAATTAATGATATATCATTTATCTAGGAGCCTAGCACAAACATTAACATTAATTCAAATTCAKGAAATTAATGAATTAATCCAGGTTCTGAAAATATTTTAAAATTTTCTTTGAACTTCCAACTTTAAATATTTATGTAAATGCTGTAAAGCATGGTTGCTTTTTTTGTTTGTTTTTATGAAGGTCAAATATTTAAATGCCACAATTTGGCCARTAGCAGAATATAGAAGGAAAGCAATGACATCCAGAACTCTTCTGTCCCAAAACAGGACTCTCAGGGTGACCTGGGATGGACTGAACTGCTAAAAGACAGTCTTCAGCTCTCTGATCTGCTGCCTCKGACACACACATCACTGCAGCAGCAATCTTCCACAAAAAAATTCCAATCTCAGAACTCTGCTTTTCCAGAAAAATGACCTTTAACATTAAGGCCAAATAATTAAAATTCTTACCAATAAATTTTTAAAGTCTAATTTTTTAAACTGATTTTTCTGTTTTCTMTCCCTCAGAAAACCAAATCTGGTGTTCAGCTTACTATTTTTCTCACTGTTACAGCTGAATCTTCATCTCCATAGATCTTGCCAAGTTGTAATGGTCTGGAGAGTGCCACAGTATTATTAGGGAGTTGCTGAACCCCAGCATGCRGGAAAACATGGATAGCATTGAAGTTCATTGAAAATCTCCTTCCCAGTTAGGACTAAGTAATATGCAAGCCATGTAAATCACTGACATGTAACTGCTCTGATTATCACACATTTCTGCCACTGTTGGTTTTCCTTCCACAGTTTAAAACTATTAAAGGAGTAATCATACATTATCTCTTCCTTGCAATAGCAAGACTGCCCCTCACTACAAGCTATTGTGCCAAATTAAGGAAATCTCCTTGTGATTCCAGGATGGACATTTATTAATTCCTTTCTTGATTTTTGTCAGTGAAAAGATATTCATGCTTCTCTAGAGCCTCTTCAACAGCAAAAAACTGATCCTGCTTGTRTTCAGGTAAAAAAGTTCCCACAGAGCTAATTGGAAATGGAGAGCAGACCACGGTCAAAAGTACTGTAGTATACAGACATCACAGCAGCACCTAGCTGGCAAGAAGATTAGCAAGCACATCTGTTCTGAACCATTAAAATGATATAAAGAAATTGTCTTTAAACCACCTGCAGGACAGTAATTTCATACAATCATTACAAAGTCATTAAAAGTTAATGTAGAAAAAACAACACTGTGGGAAATGCAATCTTCTTCTGTGTTCACTTGATACTCTAAAAATGTGAGCAGAGAGCAGTCTGAAAATTATTTAGTCAGATGATTATGCCTGATCTCCACAACATATTGTCTAAATATGTCCTTTGCTACAGATTAGACTACTTTCTACATTTTCAAGCCATACAGAGAATTTTCACATTGGACATGAGACACACATGGCAGCAGGATTTTGGAACCCTTTGGAGAAGATATTCTTGAATTCTGAAGGTGGTATAGGGATCTGAATTTCAGTTTTTGAAATTCTTTTATTGAAAATAGAAACACCAGGATGGATATAAGCAATATGGATATAAAGAAAGATGTGCTAAAACTGAGAAGGGGACACAGTTATTCATACTAGGATCAAAGCAAGACTGGAGAGAAAAACAGCAATGGAGTGCAAAAAAAGGAATGTTTTAATCTAATGATTAAATCTAATGATCTAATGTTTTAGATCAAAACAAGAGAAAGGCATTAAATGATGTAACAGAGAACATTATGGTTATATACTGGAATATTTTCTTATAATCCTTAGTTGCATAGATAACATTAATGTAGGGGGATAGAATATAAGTAAATAAAGGTAGTACAGAAAGCAATCTTGCCCCCTAAAGAGTTGCAGCTGGGTTAATTATGAAAGATTAGGAGTAGGCTTGACTTTAACAAGCCACAGCTGTAGCAAATCAGAAGAGTGTTATAGAAGAGTGGATTGGTTGGTTGAGAGGGGAATTGGAGTCAGTTGGCTGCTGTGAGGATAAGTAAGAGTCAGTGCTTAGAGGAGCTGCCTACAAGAAACATCAAGGAGGTGTGAAACTCTTGTACTAAGGAGATAACAATATGAAACCTTTGCAATATAATAACAACACATGAATGTGGAGGAACTATGAAGGGGGTCATGGAAAGAAGTATTACTTACAAATGCATTCATCTGCTCTGCAGGATAGAAAGTTCTCAATGACAGACTGACCTGGAAGGCATATGTGGAAAGCACTACCTGTTGAGTTTGCTAAGACTTTGATGTTGTCCCCCACAACAGTCTTGTAAACAAATTCAGACAAATCCATTGGGAACAGGAAAGATCCATGCACGAGGAAGATGGTGTATGATGTAGAATCTCCAGTATTCCCCCATCAATTGCAAAACTACATTGTGTGGAGTATTTTCCTTAAGGAATGAAAGAAGAGAATGGAAAACCTTATTAATTTTAAGTAGGATTAAAGGGGCTTCATGAATTGGGCAGATTGGAGGAAAGGTTTGAAATCAGGAGTATGTAATCTAAGTGGTTCTGGATATTGTAACGATTCAATTTAAAAAACACATGATATTGAGGTTTGTAAGGGAGTAAATTCTAGCTGTAAAAATATACAGTATGAAAAATGTGTGAAGTAGTCTTTGATATCTATTGAARTCCATTTGGGTCATTTTTTTTTTACTTCAAGAAAGATTTATCAGAGGTTTAATCTCTACCAAAAATAACTCAAACAACCAAACCAACCAAACAGAGCAAAAAGTGTGATTAGAAATGTTGAAAATATAATTGACAGAGAAAAACAAGGAGAMATTGTATGGAGAAAGCTGAAGGGTGACGGATGAAACACAATCTATAAGATTTAAATGCTGACTTTGAAGAATTCAAATACTTTAGGATGTTCCCCATATCTCCAGGGGAGGGTACAAGACAAAAAACTTGAATTGCAACAAACAATGGTGAGGTTCACTATCAGGAAAAAAACATCCATTAGGATAGTGAAGTAACAGCATATGCTTCACAGAAAAGTTCTGAATCTCCCATCACTTGAATTTTTAAGACTTTTTTTGTCAACTATCAGTCAGGGTAATACTGATGTAATTGACTCCTCATTCAGCCAGAATTACAGCTGATGTCTCAGGACCACTCATCTACCATCATGTAATGTGGCAACTGCCTGGAGTTTTGGAATAAAGTCATTTGTCCAATCCAGAACTAAATTCAGAAGAACACAATTTTGGTACAGCTGCTGAAAAGGGGGGAGGACTGGAGTGGAAGCAGGAGTGTAAAGAGGGTTGGAAATGGTCTGGAAAGCCGAGCGCCATATAATCAAAAAGATCATTTAAAAATGTGTAATTTAAAATATGTCAGTAAAAGGTAAAGATACAWATGCCATAAAATAATCAAAGGAAATAGACACTTCTGTAGCAAAAATATGGTCTTATGTCATTTAAATACACAAGCAAAAAGCCAATCAAGTATTCTGTGAAGCCACAGAGGGATATACAGAAAGTGGGAAGTAAGTTAATGACGTTAGTATTGCTCTGAGCCTGAATAAATTCTCTGCTTTCGTCTTCATGAAATAAGCCAAAGGTCAGATTCTGAGGATTGGGATATTTTCCCAAGTGGGAGGGAAGGGAATGGAAGCGTTGAAAGACTTTATGAGTACATCAAAGCAGAGAGGCAATTAGAGCTGATAAAAGTTCACATAGAAGCAGATAGAGATAAATCGCATCCCAGAATTTTTTTAATCTAGCAAGTTGTAGAAAGATGTGGAGGTTTCCAGCTCATAAGCTCTAAGAAAGCACAATAGGATTCAAGAGAACAGAGATTCAAGAGTCAAATTGGGGCAGCCATGACACTGAAGTTTATTTATTTGATGATTTATATTTTTGTTTATTTATTGTCTCAGTGACACACAAGGGAAAGACTTTATAATGAGACTCAGTGAAGTGAGTTATATATTGACAAAGGAATGAGATATCAGTAAGCACTGCTCTGAAATCACTGTGGTGTTTTCAAAGTAATTTGCACTTTGCATTCTCAGGTRTTTGCTGCTATTGATGTTGTCTTCTTAATATCTCATACTTCAATCAAACGAACATATCTGAGTATTTACTTTAGAATTATGACAGAAGATAATTCACTGATATTCTGTTTTGATGATCTCTAATGTAATTTTTTTGTATCATTTTAGCTGTSTTGAGTGAATGAGTTAAATAACATTAGCTGTCTTCAACCTATTTCATCTTTGCTCAGTCGGGCCACCCTATACAGAATATTACTGTGTTCTTAATAAACCAAAACCAGGGAGAACAGTTAAGAAAAGAGAGGTAAAAAGAAGTGTGAGGTTTCCAGATAACATGAGTTACTGTACTGCCCAATGCATTCAGTAGAGRGGACTGCTCTGATTTAGAGAAAGAAACTATAGGTGGAAAACCGATAGCATCTACTGACGTTTTTATGCTTACATGAAGAGACACTTGTGCACTTCTCTTTATGTGAGGGGCTTCCTGTRTAGCTTGTAAATGTGTCTCATGTTTTCAGTGTTATGAATACTTTTTTTGTCTTTCTGCTCCCTCCTCTATGGCACCCTATAACCTGCTGGAAACAACTTTGCAGAAGGAAGTTGTAAAGTGGTTTTCTTCGATCAATAAAAAGCCAAGGTTCATCAGATTTTTAGATCCAGTTATATGTTTTACCTCAAAATATTAGAACAAATATAATCATTAAAAGATTTCTATTACTAATTGGTCTTCTAAATATGTTAAACCCAAAACATTAAAAAAAAAACCAGAATATTGGCATCTCAGTCAAAATCTGCCTTGTAATGCCTAAGCACTTAGTTTAAGTTTAGTAACAGAAATAATAGACAGCAGGCTGAAAAAAATCTGCACAGGAGATCCCTGTTACACAAAATTGTTACAGTACACCAAAAAGCAGTTTCCAGTGAAAAWGGCAAAAGAAAAGATAAAAACCAAGGAAAACTTTAATCCCTCTGCCACAAATTGCTTCAGACAATCCTTGCACATGTAAAGATGGTTCCGATTAGAGCTGATAGGATTCAGWCAGCTCTTGTGCTTTTGGAAGTGCTAATAGAAATTCCTAATTGAGAAAAAACTACTTTTTAAACATTCTCCTTTCAGGAGATAAAATATCAAGTATATGTAATATTTTAAAAGGATTTTTWAAAAGCTTTATATAAATATGATCTAAGTGATTATGAAAAATACATGTTAAAATACTGAAAYGCTGTATAGCTCTTTGTGTGTGGTTTAATGGAAAAAACATTCTCATTTAAAATGAAACTTTAAAACAAACCAAAAGAAGATTTCATTCACAATAGCATTCTGAAGTTGTGTAAATGTGTCTTACAGTTTTCAAAAGACATTTTTGGTAGATTTTAAATCACTTCTAGTTACAGGTATTTGAAGTCAGTTTATTGAAAGTGTGGTTTTGAACAGAAAACATAAGCAACAATAAATAACAGGAATAAATACAAGGTTTTACAAGGAAATTGAAATGCATGAAACCTAGTGTGGAGGAATTCAATTTTTAATTCTGACTATCAAATGCAATATATTAATCCATTAGGTTTTTGTTAGATGACTTTTCAGCCCTTTCCACTCAGAGAGCTGAACAATTTCAGRGGTTTTCTGTAGCAGTTGCAAGTCATCTTTAGACATGGAAAGTGACCAATGTTCCCTTAATCTATACTGAGCATATGAGCACTAAGTGAAGTATCCTTATGGATTAATTGCTAAATTAAGTAAGCAGTTTATTATTTTAGTAAGTGCAGTGCCTTGAATTGCAAACCCTGCCTCAGCCACTGGCTGAGGAACAGGCATTTTATGGATTATTTTATCTTTTCTTTCAGCTAGAGGAGGGGAGCTGAGTCACAGGACATGTCTCTGTTGTGTTGACACCAGACACTGCTCTGCGGAGCCTGTCCACCTGCAACTCTAGTTTAGGTAGTAAGGATTTTTGGGGGACATTTTTCATCTCTTAATATATTCTTTATGCAAAAGGCTGGTACCCAGCAATTAAAACAATGAATTGACAACTGAGGGTATTGGATTTAATTTCTGGCTTTGGGGAGATATCAAATATGTTGCTTATATTCTCTACAGCATAGTTTCTCCTCCTCTGTCAGATGATTTTAATGATTCAAGCTCTACTTCCCAGGGGTGTTCTTGATGAGTTTTAATTAATATCTTTAAAGTGTTCTGAGCTCCCTACCTATGCACTGTAATATCAATATAAAATATTATTAGATTTCAGAAACAATGACTATCCCAAAGGTTAATAATAACAAGATTAATAGTGTATTGAATTTTATGTCATCTGTTAACAGCTTGCATGTCAGATGTTATGGTTTATACTTGTACCTGCCTAGAGGAAAAGAGTTTTTTGACTGAAGACTTTTTTCCTCTCTATTTTTGCATATCATGTCTAAACCAGTTCTGGTAAAAAGTCTCTGTTACTTTCAGAGATTTCAGTAGTCATCAGAGATTTTCTTTTTAATAAGTAGAATCACTGAAGTAGGGACCAAAAAAACCTTCCTTCTCCCACACAGGAAAAGTGAATTTCATGYTCCTCACAAAACCTCATGTCAATTAAGGCCTTCTTCCTACTTACTCAGGCAAGTTTGCTCAGTACATTTTTCACTGTTTACAGATTTAAAACAGAATTTTGCAGCTTCCCTCAAAATCTCTGTTTGAGACTAATTCACATCCAGTTTGGCCAAAAATCTTTGTCACCTGACAGGCATCCAGGGTAGTGCTGAAGGTGTTTTGGTTGCCATGGTCCTGGACTTCGGGTTTCAGAGGACTACTTGTCACATTTGTGTTAAACCCTCCCTCTCGGTACTCCCTCAGATGTTACAAGAAGTCACAGAAGGAAAACTGATCTTGTCACGTTTTGAATAAAGGGARGCATGGTGTTGGAGGGATGCTGAAAGTCTTCTGCTTCCACTGCTGCTCTTTGAAGAAACAAGGCTTTCAGCAACATTGCATGGAACTGGCCATCCAAAAATTGCTGGCAGTGAGTGCCAGTGCTTCCTGTACACAGTAGGACTCTCAACAGAGCATCTGCAAACCTTGCATGTGCTGACCAAGGCAGTTCCTAATCTAGGCCATCCTGATTCAGCAGGATATCTCATGGGCTGTGTTTCTAAACACTATCAGGATTGATTTTTTTTTTTCTTTAATATTCTTTATATTCCAGGATATAGATGCCAGTGCAATTCCCTTTCTTAAAAAATTCTCTACCTTTATTCAAAACCTATGAAATAAATACAAAGTTTTTGCAAGTGTACCAAGAGTCCATGCTTCTCCCAGCCTCATTCATTTTTACTGGTTTTCTGGCGTCATGAAGGGGGTTTTTTGCCCATTTTTTATGAGGTATTTTCAACAGAAGGGCTCAAGAACATTCCTTTCTGGCCATTTCCTGAATGCATACATCCCTTTGGTTAACACAATTTACTAGAAAGCTGAGCTTGAATCTGCTCTGGCAGTAGCTGAAATTTATAGAGTGTTGCCAAAGAGGGAATACATTCCTTGGGTATATAGGATAAATGATGGGATCCTGATGTGTAGGTGAGTTTAGAGATCAGCCCCACTCTGGATGGGGATGCAACAGGCATCCTCCCCTCTGTGGATATTTATGAGATGCCAGCATCAAATCTGTTGCTGCTGGAGGGGCTTCTTAGATTCTTTCAGTATCAGAATTTTAGACRTGAGGAAATGTAATAGTTTGAATTACTTTGGCTGTCATTCGGATCCTTCAGGGTCAGGCAAGGAAACATGGCTCTTTTCTCTGCCTCTTCCTTTTTTTTTAATGACTACTTCCTTATGAACACTTTTTTGCACAGGTACCAATGAAATTTTGAGACTTAAGTCTTAATTGTAAAACTACTGAATAATACAGTGAGCTCCCTATTTCCAGCATTGTTTCGGTTTCATCCAGTCCTAACTGCCTTACAAAGAGTCTTTTGAATATTTAAATAAGATTTGATGTACTCTATTAATTTTTCTTTTGCTTCCTATGTTGTATAAATAATTGTGCGTAATATATAATTATTATACAAATTATTATACATTACATATGTATGTAATAATTCCTGCTGTTAACCATTCTAAACTTACAATATTTTACTCTCACATTATCTCTTACTTATTTTTCCCTCTTACAATGAAAAACATAAGACACCATTTATTTTATCTTGTTTTCAGCTAAAGCATTCATTTCAAATCAGACTTTCAATGCCTATTGATAGTTTCATTGCTTGTTTTTAATTAATATTATATGTCATTCAGCTTACAAAATTCAAAGTAAATGTTAAACCTCTGGCAGAAGAAAATCCAATTGGCACTTCATGTGCCTCAATAAAATGGCAGGCACCAGTCGGCACTGATCAGCAAAAGGAGTGCTTTGTTGGGAAAATGGAGCATGATGATCACTTCTCCTGACACTGAAAATCTCTTAAGAGTCACAGGGCTTATGACACTGACCTCAGGGAGCTAAAATAAAAATAGGTCCAACGTGCTTGTGGGGACTGCAGCATTGCTGCACCACTGCTTCATTCCAGGGATAAACCAGGGTGCAGGACTCAGGCTCTCATTGCTCAGGACCTGCAGATGATTTATGAGATAAACTTTGGCCTCTCCTGAAACAGATGTCAGTCTTTGTGATAGGAAATTATTTTTATGGATAACCAAGCAGTATTATTATCTGTCATTGTTATCTATAACAATGTATAGCTGCACATCATAAGCTCAACTCTGTGATTATTATTACTGATATGACCTGTCATTTTCTCAGGTTGTACAGTTAAAGGGGAAGTGCATCTATCATGAAGGTGTAAGAAGGAACAAGGATTTCTTGTATGGCCAAGCCAGGCCGCCTTTGTGTCTTTGTCACTCGATCACACTTCTCTGTTKTCTGGAACATATGCACGTATCTGTAGAAAATGATTAAAGTACACCCTGCCAAACACACTCACCAGGATTTGTAGGTTGTTGAGACCTGTGCTGGGAATAGAACATTAGAATTGTTGTAGGCATTCTGCCCTGGCAGGGTCCATGAAAGCTGCCCTGTCCCCTTCACTGCCACCACCTTGGCAATGAAACGTCTCCTTGAAACGTGTGATCAGCCCAAGAACCAGTTTACATCAAGCTCCCTAATCTTTTGTAGTGTCACCAGTCACCACAAACAATAGGGTTTGATTGAGATTTCTTCTCTTCTGAAGGAATCAAATTGCAGTTTTGTCTCCCATGAAATAAGGCTCACTGGTTTGTGATTAAGATGTATTATATATCATCATTTGTTTCCTTGTTTGTATGCCTATATATGTATGATGTGCTCAGCCAACATTGTGATAAATMGATTTCTTTCAAGAAAAATCTCTCATGCTTTGAGGTAACATCTCCTTGCATTATTTTCTGGCAACTGCAATTAACAATACCTCTTGTGTAAAGTTTAATATTAAGATTCACTTCCATACTGTTAGTGACTAGCAGGTAACACTTGTTTAGAAAAAAATCTTGTTTCCATGCAAATAATTTTTCTAGCTTTTCTGTGCAAGTACAGCTCGTGGCAGGGAAGATACTAAAGGATGTAGAGTTGCAAAATGGAGGTCTAATGGCAGGAAATAGGACTTCAATAGGCTGAGGGTTTTTGTTTAGTTACAACTCACCATGACACAGACCAAAATATTTTCATATATCTTAAAATTAATGTAAGATGGTACAGTAACACCTCATCAGGGCTCTGGTTTGGGTATAGACACCAACCATGGTCAAACAATTCATCATTTCACAAATAACCAAAAGAATGACCGTGTGATACCTTTTCTTCTAGGATAAAATAGGCAGGGGAGTTGAATAAGATGATCTTTAAAGGTCTCTTCAAATACAAATCATCCTATAATTCTGTGATTTTATGAATGGAAGGTTATTTTTGTATGATGGTAATAAACATGTTTATATTAAAGCACAAATACTCCACCCACCCAAATAATGCACAGAATAATACGCAAAAAACCGATATCAAATATTAATTCCAGAAGGGATAGATATACCTAACTTTATCTCAATTCTAATGAAAGTGAGGGAGAAGAAATATATTTCCTTTTCCCAATTGAAACTGACACAGATTTCCCATATCGGACTAAATATCAGAGTTCAGCTATCAATAGTACTACTCCTATTTGTTCTTTGACTTTTTAATATACCTTCCACTTACAGTGTAAACATCACCAACATGCTGAATGTACAAAAGCAATTAGTTGTGAGTTACATAATCATGGTTTTTACCATGACTATTCCAAATTATAGTACAGATATTGAAAAGGTAAAAAGAATCATGGTTCCTTCCCCAGCTGACTATGTATTAAAAAGCTGAATTTCATTTTGTGTATATAAATTTTATGTATTTGTGATACCAGAAAGACATAAATCATGATCATTATTTCAGATATATATATTTGGCTTGTATCCTTTCAAATTGGACTCTTTTCACTGTATTATGTTGCTTTTTGAAAAAAAAAAAGAAAACAACCAAAAAAACCAAACCCAACCCCCAAAATAACAGAACACAAATCCACTAACAAGCAGTATAAGACAAATTTTTCTATCAGCTCCTTGATACTTGTAATTTTTAAATTAAGACTAATAAAAACTTATTTAACGCTGCTGAAGAGATGGAATTGATCAAAAATCCTGAAGCTGTGGAAAATATACAAAAGATCTTACCCATTACTGCTGGGACTATATTACTGCTGGCCATGATGGACATAAAGAATAAAATTGAACTTTGCCTGTGGTATGCTTAGCTCAATGGAACACAACCACAGCTAGTTTCACACAGGTGTGATTTCTGTAAAACCATTGGTGTTAAACAAGCAGAAAACTGCAGTTTTAAACCAAAGTTTTAATTGCAATGATGTATTGAGACAAGGAGGGAATAAAGGTAGAGTGAGTGCTAGAAAGCCTCCTGCGGCAAAGCAACTGTTGGAAAGAAAACTAATCAGACACAGTTGGAAACAGTTGGCTTTGATAGACTGTAAACAGTAAAAGTCATGATTTCTCTCCAAGTCATCTGACACCTTCATTACTGCAATTACTTATTTAATGCCCCTCACATCAAGAAGCAAACTCAGCTTTATTAGCTCATGCAAGCTTATTTTTTAATCTGTATTCTTCACCAGTACTTACCAATTAACACTGTGCATCAACAACCTGCATTTGTAGCAGCTGCTCAGCTAAAAATGTATTCAGATAATAGAGCAGTATTCAGAAGTTTCATACTCCTTCTAGGAACATGACTAAGTGAAATCAATATTATAAAATACATTTTGAATTACAGCTTTTTGATACCTGAAAGGGAAATTTAATCTGTAGATTTATCATAGCTGTCCAGTATAGCAAATATCAAACATTGCATTTCACTCTGTATATTCTTGGTCCTACTTTACAAATGTTCAACCAAGAAAATATCTTGGGTTTTGCCCACAGGCGTCTTTCAAAATATTTAACTTAAATCTCAGCTTCTCATGCTACATTGGTTAACTCATCTACAGAATCTTGGTATCAGGGCTGTTGCAATCTAAACAGAGGAAGTAAACCAAACCAGTCTGTGAGGAGAAGCAATACCCTTCAATAGACCAAATGTTACATTTTCCATGGAAAAGCATCAGACTCAAGCTTTTCTTAAAGTGAGAACCAGAAATAACTGAGAAACTTTTGGAATCTTGTAATCTCATTTTGTAAAAATACTAAATTCCTGGATTGTGGCCACCAAGATTTAACAATTTTCAAAGACATTGCTTCCACAGAGTTTTTAGAACAGCTGTAGTGAGGCTTTTTTTAGCCAAATGCCTGTAATACGTGTTTATCTCCCTTGCAGTACTGAGCCAGATGTCAAGTGGAARGCTTGGAGTGATTTTTTTTAGTTTGATTGATTGGAAGTTTTTCTGTCTTTCCAGTATGCTGGTGCAGGTAAGAACACACTTGTAATACTTACAAAATACCAGTGAAATCTGAATAAGTGACTACAGTTAGAAAGAAGGRTTGATGCATTCGATTATCATAAGAAATATTATTAGCATATTTTAGTATCATCAAGTATTTTAACCCTTTAAACAAAGAGTTTCATCAAAAATGCTATAACGTGCCTTCAAAATATATGTCATGATCTGAAAGGGAAAATCAGGTATCTTCTTTTTTTTATTAATTTCCTTGTTATTAGACTGGCTGAAGGACTTAAATGTGTTCCTTAATATCTCTTTGCAACATGTAGAAATCATTGACCTGCACTTTGAGATTAGTAGGAAGATCTCAGATGGAGCTAGGGGCTTAAACAGAGGTAATGGAAGTCAACCTTCTGGTGTCTTTTTGAACAGAATCTTGCATACAGGAAATGTAGATCATGTTGCAAAATGCAAAAACTGAATCTACTGCATGATGCTCTGTTATTTTATTTTTAGTATTCCATATTTCAGATTCCTTTTAAGGTTTTTCCTTCTTGAACTGCAATTTTAGTACATGATTTTGTCCAATAAAAGCTGCTTCTGCAAAGAAACATCATGGAGTAGGTAATGTTATACCTGCAAACTGAGTTGTAGTAATTTCTTCTGTACCTTGAAAGTGTAAAATTCTTGTACTTTATGATCTCAGAGGAGGCAAGCAGCCCTTCTGTTCCAAGTCAGTCTCCATTAAAGTCCTGTAATGCACATTAATGCAGTGYTCCTAAGGGAATGCCATGGTGATATTTATCCTTGCTCGCCTACTAAAAAAATCCTGCCAAGCAGGAGAGGAAGCATCTGTATGTGTGGTTGAGTGACATTTTTATGCTAGCAGATATTCAAAGGTTTTGAAAAGATTCAGATTCTGTAGGAAATGAATTTGAAAAAAAACACCTGAGGAAAGGCCACTTGACTTTTTTTTCCCCTTTAGTTTGGGGGTTCACCTTGACATTTAAAGTAATAACACCATCTGCAAAATCATGTCTTGTCCAGGAGTGCCATTATAACAAGTTGAACTCTTCCAGATTGGATGAAATAACAACTTAATTGTGGTCTTAATATATTTCCCAGTTGCTTGCWGCAATCAGACCTACCTTTTTAACAGTCCTCATTGCTCATTAATTACATTTCCTCTCTTAATTTCTCCATTTCTTTCCTATTCCTTGAGGAGTATGGAAACCAGTACAACTAATCACCTCTGAATTATGTATGTGAATCATCCCAGAAACACGTGGTTGGGATCTTTCTCTAGGTCAAGAGGCTATTTTAGATACAGAATAATTTCTCATCTTGTGGCAGGGACTTATTGTGAACTTCAGTTCATCCAGAGGCTGTGTTAACAACTGGCTCTTAGGCAGGAATTTTCATTCTAAACTAATTAAGACATCCTAAATCTCTAACTACTATAAATGAGAAATAATTTGAGATGACTGACTCACCTGATCATTCTTTTCTTTCCTATTAAATGCATTTAAACTCTCTGAGCGCTCTACCAAATGGACTTCAATTAACCTAACACCCTGACTGCTATGATTAAATGGATGTGGATACTTTTCTTATACCATGTTGCATTTTGAAGTAAGTTTCTAGTTTAAAGAGGTTACGTGGCACAAYGCATTATTTATGTGTTTGTAACGGAGTTGTGAAATGCAAATAGAAACGCAATTAGAAGCAGAACAATGCCTAAAACAAGTATCTGTTTTCTCTAATAAACAAATTCAGTACAATAGTTTAGCAAATTATTTCTGAGTAGCATTATACAGAAGGATCTCAAAATAYAAAAATGTTGCATTTCTATCCTAATCCACAGTATTTTGCATCATCTTGAATGGGATTCAATTCAGTTTTTCTCTTTATATGGGTCTTTCTTTGGCTTACCCATAAGAAACAGTGATATAGTCCATTTTCATATCTATCCCCAGCTGCTAAGAGTCAGAGGGGTTTTGGGTGTGCAAGAACAAGATCGTTTCTCATCTGGGTATATCTTTTGTTTTTGTAGATCTATAGATCCAGTCAAGTAACTATGGCTTTGCAAGCACTTGCAAAGTCCACAGCAAATCCAGGCCTCAAGTACTGTATTCTTTCCTGTGGAACACAAAACCAAATTCAAAAAGTAAATTTTTTCTGTGAGAAATTTTCTGAAGAGCCATGTATTCCAATGACTCACTTTGATGATATAATGAACCTGGAGGTAACAGGAAACAAAGCTTTGATTGACCATGTTTATGCTTTATGCTGCATGAGTTCCTTCAAATTGTCTTTTTCCCTGGAAAGTCCAACACCTGCCAAGAATTAGAAAGACAGCTATGGATGCAAAGATGTATTGGAATATACGTGCATTTATTTTTATGTACATTGAGTGAATTAATAAACACGCAGCAAATTATATTTTCCCAACTGTATCTTATTTATCATGCAACATTAAAAATGTTAACATATACTACATTTTTCTACCTAAAAATRTATATTTCCTTAGTTCTGGGTAATATTTTTATATGTATGAGATTTCACTGTCTCTGGAAGTCTTTTGTGACCCAAAATGTTAATTATTCTCTACATATCTGCATTACCTGATATATTTTAAAAAGTAAAATCAGTACATATGCAATATTATCAACCATCTAAGTTTCTCTCAATCTGTTTCTTCAACACCCAGTGTGAAACTCAGTTAGTTTGACAAATAACAGATAGCCACAGTGAAAAGCTTTACTATTTGCTGATATGTGATTTTCTTATGTGTTGATTTGGAATAGAGCACTTAGATCCCTTGGATTTTGAGATCTAGTGCAATCACAGAAGAACCATATCAAGTTACCAGTTTCATAAATGCACTAAATTTAAGAAGTAGTAACTTAAAATTCAAATTCGAACATGCTTCCATAATTTCAGCTCTGTAATATTGAGAAACTTCATCTCATTTTTATTCTCTGCTAATTTACACAAACTTGTCTTCCACAAGCATTATCCTTTTTGTTTATGCTTTCTTTCTCTTTTGTATTTATTCTTGATGGAGCAAAAAGGAAATTATTAAAATTATGAAAAGAAATTATATCAACTGTAAGATGCTGTTTTATTTTGAAGTTATATTTAAAATAAAAATCCAGTTCACCAAGATACTATTTTTTAGTACCTATACTCTATATACTTAATATAAGACTCAATGCACAAATACAAAGGTGGTGATTTTAATTACATACTACAGTTATAGTAACAAGTCTTTATGTCTACATGATAAGGGAAATATTTTTAAGGTCTTCATGACTAAAAGAAATTTAACCAGGAATATGAAGTATCAGGACCCCATGAAATCACAATCTTCACAGTAATTAAATGTAACTCTACACAATTACTTTTGACATAACTAATAACAGTGAGCTCCATCCACGATGTGGCTACAGCAGTTGTGCATCTGGAGAAAGGGTCACATTCCTGTAAGCCACAATAATTCAGAGAACTCTTAGACATGCTGGCTCCTTTATCAAAATAGAAGGATAATGTGTCTGAAGAGTACTTTGCTTTCAAACGTTCTCCAAATATTTTATCCAGAGATGAGCAGTTCATTAATTAAATAAATTGTCTCCTAAGTAAATCAAGTTATTTGAGACACTCTTCAAAATCCAGTTTCTTGGAACTCCTCTTTGCTGGCAAGGAATACTAGCAAAAGGATTGAAAACATTCATTTGCCTTGGTTACAGCACAACCAGCTTTAAGAAGTCTGAATAAATGTTGGTGTGTGTATTTGTATGGTTCAGCTTAAAACTTTCTACCACTCCCAAGTACAAATAGAATGTAAGTTCTTTTTCAATTTACTCTTATTTGGTTTTATTCCRTTTCCTAGTGCAAAACATTAGCAATATATACCAGTTTAAGCTTGTATCTAAGCTGCAGAACGCAAAAGGAAAATGACAGCTAGACCAGATGTCATTGGTAACTTGTTATTTGTACACTTTACTTAAAATTATTGTCTGAATGAAAGTCTTTAATCAACACATATCTGAAAARCTGTCATAGAAGAAACAGCAAAAACTAAAAATATGAATTAATCTTTTCTCTTAGTTATTTTGGATATGGGTAATTCCTCCAGTAGATCTATAGAGTGTGACTAGTGCATGTAAGCATTAAAAATGAAGTTTTTTCCAAGATTTGAGATTAAAATCTCAGAAAATTAGACCTAACCAAGTCTATGTTTCTGAAGATGACAGCGTAGAACCTAGAAAAATGTAAACGTTTAACAGTTCTTCAAATAAATATCAGAATTTACTTTAAAATTAAGGACTCAGATTGCTCTTATTTTATTCAGTAGCAGATTCTCCCACAATGGATAATACTCCATGAAGTTGTCTCTTTCTTGTAGTAGCACTCTATGATGTWTCTTGTGATGTAAATAAGTTACAATGAGTTGTTCTTTCGAATTTCTTTGTTTATGTCCAGTCATAAAAAGCCTAAAATAAGAGTAGGTACTTMGGGAAATGCACACTAGAAAAAAAAATCAGTCAGAGCTAGCCAAAAAGAATGCTCTTTACTCAGTATCTAYGGTGTGAGCTGAATTTGGAAGACTCCGGTTCCTGAGCCTGTCAAACTCCTCTATGGATACACGGCTCTTGAAAAATGTAATCATAAAATGTAGGTTATAACAGCTTAAAATCTGCTTTAAATTTTACCAGAAAGAGTGTAGAAGTCCTTGAAACCATAATATTTTCTGCTGTGGTCTGGTGTTGCAGCTACAGTGTAAAGCTAGGGCAGGAAAAGTTCTCCTTCGTTGATTTCTTCACTTTTTAACAGGAAATAATTTCATAGTCTGTATGCATTATAATTATGTAGCATGCTGTTTTTACACTGAGGAGCATCATTCAACAAACAAAAACTCATATAAAACCTAATATGTCTTTGAAGCAGAATTTCTGATAGATTTCTCTCAGGGAATTGTTAAGACGTAATGTAATTAGAAATATAACATAGTACTTTTATATGGATTAGTTCTTTTTACAGGAACAGGTTTTCTAGTGGCCATGGACTTTCTTACTAATCATATCCTGCAAACCTATTTATAAAGCATAGGCAAGGAAAAGTCCCATTGAAATGTCATTCTGACTTTACCAGGTGAAGTTCTGTTTGTTCCAACACCAAAAAGCAATCTAATTACCTCATGTATGATTCCAGAACCATTCAGAACATTGTAAATCTGAAAAAGCTATTCAACAGTGYGAAGGCTAGGGAAATGAAATTTTGAATTAGCCATTCTTTGGGGAAATACATTTAAATGGAGCCTGAAAGTTACTAAATGGGCAATACCCAATTAAATTGGATCCTTACAGAACCAAACCCCTTCTCTATGAAAKTAGGGTACATTGAGCACTTGTACTCTCACCTGGACTGAACAGAGTATGAATCATAAATCAAAGAGTGATGACCCAAGTAGTCCACTCAGCTGGATTTCTTTATTCCTGCCCAGCAGTAGACTAATGATCCAGAAGGTAATCCCTGTTGTAATCCTTTAGCTATGGATGAAAGGAGAGGCTCAGCCCCTTAGCATCACTGGCATTACATTTTAGCATGATATTTTAATATACATGACATAAATACACAAATGAGTGCTTGTCTGGCTTTCTTCCATCTTCCTTTTGAAGAATTAATGTGAATGATAAGCAAGTGTGTGAACTATACTACATGCTACTGACAGGGCAAGTCAGAGGACATATAGAGTTTTTACCCTAATCTCCCTGATCATGTGCTAGGGCTTTGTTGTGAACTGATCTCTGTTTTTTCCTCCTTAGGCTGCCAAAAGTCAGCAAAGAACCAGGGCTGCTCCTGCTGCCACACCTCTGTCCATTATCACAGAGGAGGGAAGGGCAGCATGAGGGCTGCATTTGTCATTTCCCTTGGGTGCAGGTTAAAGGAGTTGAATTAAAAATATAGGCTATAGCCATGTAAAAAGGGTGCAGAGATCTAGGTGAAACTACCCAGTAATGTGGGCAGTTGCCTTTTAAAGAATGGAGTTTTGCTTTAGATTGAAGCACCTCCCCCTCCACTCACTCCAAAAAATATACCCAATATCCAGTGCTAAGTGATTCTCTTTTCTCAGCTTTAGAAAACTCACAAATATTTGAGAAGCAACAACAAAATAAGTAGCCAGACTGAAAAATCAGCTCTTCCAAAATCTTCAAGACAGACCTGCAAAACCACTAGTCACTTTTCCTAAATGTCTGCAATAAAGAAGAGACTTTCAGTCTCTTTTCCGATTCAGTTAGCAAACAGTAATTTAGGAGTCTTCAACTCATCACAGAACCTGGGCCCACTGGGCACAGGGCTCCAGCACAGTCTTGGAAACATGGATTCATTTATAAGACTAGACAAGACAAACTGTTTCTTCAGCCTAACAAAGCAGGGCTGGGAGGGAAAAGCAGTCTATAAATACATCTAGGAATACAGGTCCCTGAGAAGAGTAATTGTACTCCAACAGTAGGGAGATCAGGAGGTAACAAATGTTTGAAAAGATGTGGGTCAGTTTAGGCTGCCAGTAAAAAGAAGGTTCCCAACAAATACAGCTTCTAGATCTGTGCAGCAGCAGAACTAGGGGACAAACAACCCAGCTGTGCTCCTGAGGGAGTTTGCTAAATTAATGAGTGAACTTATGTAATGTGAGGTCCTCTGACAGCAAGAGATGGCTATTTCTTCTCAAAGCAAAAGTCATAAACCTACAGGGAGCAAACAGCCCTATATAAACTGAGTTTAACATCAGGTACTTTTTTGAAGACATAGTCTTCACCTGCTCTACCTCCACATGTACTGGTTTCTTCATTCTTACTACAAGCTCAAGACCAGAGCTCTGACACCAGCTTTGGAACTCCAGGTACAATGCACTGCTGTGGAAGGAATCATCAGATGGGACTAAAACTATTGACACCAGATCCTGAATTTCTCAAACTCGTTTTTTTTTTAGCCAAGACTCAGTCTTTCTGCATAAATTATATATCCTTAGCCTTTTCATGAAGACTCTTCCTAGAATGCAGTAGTTTGCTTTCTATRCTCCCTAATAAGAGAAAATTGCTTGCTTAAATCAGTGTGCAGATGTTCTGGCTGTGATTATGGGAAGAGGGACTGTCTGAAAAACAAAGATTAAGAACTATGTTAGAATAGAAACAAATGGTGATAAGACATCTGTCAAAGATACTTGTGACCACTTTCTGTGAAAAAKAATTCAATGGTGTATAAAACATGCAAACAGCTAGGAGCCTCCCAGCCTTCCATATAAATGAATTATTCTCTACCAAAAAGCTGATGTGCAACAACTTGACACCTCCCAGTCAACAGCTTTGCTATTTGATAAGCTACTGACAAAAGTTGCTGCACTGAGTACATTTCCTAAGTAGAAAGGTCTTCACAGATATATCTCATCTAACAAAAGACAGTGACTGTTTTTAGATTTTCTTCTACTCTCCCACCATTCCAAAAACAGGATGTGTGTTGGGTAAATTCTGACTAGAAAACTATTAAATAACTGCATCTACATACTAAAAGCATTTCTATCTCATGTTTAGAAATAACTTAGGCTATTAGATACTGTGGTCTCATTGAAATGTTCAGAGCAGTCCTAGAAAAGGATACAGAAAATGGATCTTATGCACTCTTCTCATGTACATTCTTCTAAGCATATCATCCTATGCAAAAGCCAATCTAATACTAAATAATCTGCTCAAATGGGAATAACAAGATCATTTTACTCTTTTTTCATATCATTATGGAAACAACCCTCATTCTTTCCCAAAAATATGCTCTACTGAAAATATTGTTCTTACCGTGATAATGTTGATATTTAGATATGTGTCTCCTTTTACTGTATGATTATTATTTATGTTACTTTCAGTTTAATTTTGAGTAGTCAGTCATATTTTTATTTAAAAATGTTGATTAATTAATTTTTTGAAACTATTTATCCTCACAAGGAAAAACTGGAGTTTTTTCCCTCCCTAAGTGGCCTGCATGTATCTGTGTGCAAAACTGAAATAAAACCTTTCCTGTTTGTTTACATCAGAAGAAGAATATGCATCAAATTATTCTCTGGACTTTTTAAAGATTGGTGTAAAAGATGGGTGCCTGGTTTCCTACTTCCAGTTCTAAACTAATTTGGCAAACTGGCAAGCAATCTGTCTGGGACTGCTTCAGACCAGAAAAGCTGCAAATATTGTGGTTGCCTGAGCCAGTGCGAGCCCCGGGAGGACACACGCTCTGTTTGACGTATCCAAGGAAAGGATCTTTCAGTCTTCTCTGCCAGTCACACAGCAAATGGGAAGTCTCCAGTGGTAAATCAGGGACTGTTTGTGAGCAGGACAGGCTGCTCCTGCAAATCTGATTGTGCCAGGTCCTCTACAATACTCCTCTCTCTCCATCAACAAGGCCTGTGCATCTTTAATTGCTGCGCCCTAAACYTAAATTCTGCTCTAATTGCGCTTCTCAAAAGGAAAGGTATATTCATATACCAACGTTGCAASGCAACAGTGAGATTATTAAAGTGTGGAAAAGCCCATGGTAAGTGGGAGGAGGGAGGAGGGAGAGAGAAAATTAGGAAAAATAAAAGAGGTAGTGGAAAGCATAAGTAACATCACTAAAGGCAGTTGGCAGCCTCTTCCATCTCCCTGCCCCATATATCTTTCATGCAAATAAATTATTYCTGTATGCATACAACTCTTTCCGTCTTTGGGGAGAACTCAATATGCCTATATACGAAATTATAACTATGATTTGGATCAAAGCTATCAATTTCCATAGTTTTAAACAGAATTTTTTTCTCAGACTTTCAGGTGGAACAAACACTCATAGCCCCTCAAATCCATTTAAATATCAGAGGAGCAGTTAGGGTTTTATTAGTTTTTAATGTGCTTTACTGGCTGTAATCTTAAATTGTTTTGTCAACTTTGGTAATTCTCATGGTGTCATACACAATTCTGACTGTTCTTGAATAGATGATGAATGCACAGATGCACACAAGCATGAAATTCCTCTCTATGGATTTAGGCCCAAAAAAGATCCTCTTCTAGTGCTGGTGAAGATGCACTTAAAGGTGATTCTGAATCTTTCTTTAAGAGCTCAGGAGGGAAGMTTTAAAAAGCTAACCCCATTTGATGAAACAAAAACTATTTAGTTCTATCCTGTGAGACCACAWGTATTCCTACCATGTGTTAGAAGTGAAATTCTGAAGAAACATGGTGAGATCTTCMTTTAATATATACTCCAATAACCCATCACAGTTTTATTCCTTCCCCAGTGGTTGCATTTTCCCTGCCAGTGATGCTCTTCTAAATCTCTTGGGTATTTTTTTCCTCCTAGCAGTTCTCCCAACACTCCCTTTGGAGCTGACGTGTTCATTCTCCTAACTGAAATGTTTTGATTCCACTCGTAAGACATTTTGCAGATGGGCTTTAGGATTGGTGGGATATATCAAATCATTGACAGGATGAAAATTTGTGTCATTCAGTGAAATGTTACAATTTATCTTCAATTTCATCATTTAACCTTACCCTGACCATTTGCCCCTGGGCTTGAGGTGAACAATGTCACCTCTTCCTCAATTAACTACTCTCCCTGTTTTTATTAATTGGGCTTTAGATCTCCTATGGAAAGTCAAAGGTTGCTATAACAAGTTAAAAGCCATCCTTCAACACAAATACCAAGACAAAAGTATTATTCTCTAAGTTAGTGCCTCCCCTGTCAGTGCTAGGCTTTGCTGCAATGTACACAAAATTCAGCATGCTTCTTAGACTGYCACTATTTGCTAACCCTCAGGGGAAGCTACCATGGTATTATTGAATTATTACAATGTGTGTGTGTATGTGTGTGTGTGTATAGATATATATACATGATTTCCTAATCAGTGTCTCTGTTTTCTTCTCCATCTTAATGTAACAGAGAAGATACAGGTTCCAGATTCTGCAATTTTCAATGGAGAACAAAATATCAGGCATATCAGGAAGATAATACATTGGACATGGAAGACAAGTTCTTCCATCAGATGCCTTACTGGTAAGCTGGAAATAGAAAAATAATTAAAAGAAAATTTCAGGAAAAAAAATATTTCTGGAATTGTGTAGTCAAAAGTTTGATTATTCTTATTTTCATTACTTTAAATTGAGTGAATTACATAAATTTTAAAAGAATTCCATGTATAAAGACCATATGCGGCTTTGGATTTGGTTGGTTTTTTCCACTTATTTTTTAATAATTGAATCACACAGAAATACTAACATTGTTCAAATTACACTGAGGAAAATTTCTAAAAAAGTATTATAGCATGTCTGTTAGTATCCTTCAAGTATTTACAAAGACGTTTTTGCTTTCAGATGTTCATAGTATGATAGGAATTGGGAGTGGAAAACCACTTTTCAAGAGACGACTTCAAAATTATGTATTTTGTGAAAATATAACTTTTGTGAAGCMCTTATTGGCTTAGGCTAAAATAGATTCTGTCAAGGCTAGATAGAAATAGCAATATTAGCACCTGATCTGTGAAAGCTGGTTTTCTTTTGACATGCAGTTGCCAATATTCAAAAAAATTGCAAATCGGAGGGCTACATATTTATGAGAGCCAGTCTCCATAAATCTCAGATTTTATCATGTTAGAACTTTCTTTCTAAATGAGAACAGTAAACTTGTAAGTGAAAGCTGCAAATCAGTTTTATCGCTGTCTATGTGTGCCTATGTATGATTTATAAATACACATGAAATTCCAAATTGAGCTTGTAAGTAGGTCTGATAAGTTTTTCTACTTTCTACATCAGTGCTGTGACTCAAACAGCTGCAAATTTTCAGTTCCATGGTCATCTGCCACAATAGAAAGCTACAGAAAAGGGGACCATAGATTTATTTAGCTGTCTTTCTAAAATAATATAGCATAAATCAGTTTAAAATATTATCTTCCCCTATTACTACAGTACAGACAGCACTTACAGGAACCGCTGTTGTTCCAGGTAGCTGTAGCACTGATTCAAACCAGTAATAGCTTGCCATGATAACAAAATGATTTATTGTCTGCAAATTCTGTAAATTACATTCATTCTGAAAAAATAGTAAACTGTCTTCAGGTCTATTTTATATATAAGCAATAGTTTCGTCATCAAAGCTACAGACAATTAAATATAGAATAACTGATGACTTTAGGCATCAAACAAGTCAAAAGATTGCATTCTTTTAGTGCTTTGTTAGCCTCAAAGCATCTGAAACACAACTGAAAATAAAGAAGACATTTCTGGTCTTAATATAATTTATATGCTGTGAAATATTAAAAATGTGAACCAGAAGAAAAGATACGGCTGGAGGTCAAAAAATTTTGAATTCTTATTAATTTCTTCTAGTTGCTTGGTTGCTTGGTAAACTGCTAGAAAAGCATTTCTTGGCAATAACATTCAGAGATCTTTGTAAAGCAGTTTTACACACTTTGGACATTCTTCCCTTCATGTTCTTACATGTTCTTTATAAGCCTATCTAGAAATGTTTCCTTATTATTACACATGTTTGTCTGAAGTTGGAACACACCTAAAATAAGCCAATTAATTAGTCATGATGGGCTCTTTTCAGCTGCACACTCATTTTCAAATGAATTTATTGAAGTAAAGGATTTACAGCATATGGACTCACAGACTTCTTATGAGTTAAACTGGCATCCATATGTACAGCTTTCAGTAGAGAATGCTAGAGTAATATTTACAATGTAAATATCAACTTTTATTACGTAAGAAACAAATATATCACAACTTTCACTTCACAACATATTTGTTCTGGTTTGATGACTAAAGTCATCTCTTTGAAATACTATGTGGAACTCAAAAATAGCTTGTTCTTGTCATAGACTTTACCAGGTGTCCTTCAGAGGTCCTGAAAAGCAAAGGAGAGATGTGCTTTAGAAGTCACTTTTGCAAGCAGTTGCATCATGTATGAGGGCAGACAGCGGGCACTGAGTAACACTTGTCACAAAACAATTGCTGTGCTTGGGACTGGCAAGCTGAGATGTGGCTGCTCACAGGGGTTTGCTGGRCATTACGCTCAGACCAGACCACAGGATGAGAAAAGAAAGGTTGAAGGACTAWAATTTTTACTGAAGATTAGACTAAAATTGTTACTACAGCACAGAATTGCCCACTTTGAAAAAACCTGTATCCTTGAAATGGATACACGAATTCAGTGCTCTTTCCACACTATATTAGCAACTGGGCACTGCAATAAAATGCCAAGTAACAGTCAATACTRGTTCACCTACAGGTAGATCTGCCTCATCAGTAAAGTCAATAAAAATTGAAAGGACTGAAAATGTTTTTATCTACGACCTGCTGCACCACTATTCTTTCTCCCTTCATTGATGCCAGAACTTTGAGAAGCTGCAAAATCCAAGAGCAGATATTTCTTGCATTATTCTTGTCCAGAAAGAGCAYTTCTTTCCAGAATCGTGTTGCTTAAAAATTATTTAATTCCTCAACGCATAAGCATTTTATGTCATTTCTAMCCTTCAGGAGCTTTAGAGGAGTTGCCACATTTGCAGAAAGGAAAAGAACATTTTCTCATTTTATTTCAGTCTTGAAAGGAAACATCTTTTTTGGGTCAGAGGGATGGGTGGTTCGGGATGATACAAGAAAAGACATTTCTCCAAATTTTATCTTCAAGAATAGCTTTTTAATMTTTTTTCTTACTTTTTGAGACACAKCTGAATGCCAAAAACTATCCCATCATCAATTTCATAATACTTTTTCAACAAGACCAAGCCAAATTYGCTTCTACCTTACTYTTTCAATATTTAGTTCCTGCAAGTGTTGATGTAGAAGGGATTATGTTTCAGTAAACCAAAAATAAATAATTGTGAATGACTTTAGAAAAAATAGTAGTAGCTGAATGGAAAACAGTAACTGCAAGATTTGCATGTCAAGTATTTTCTTAAGTACTTGAGTACTACTCATCTTGCTGATGCTCTTAGTTCTAGGGGCAACTTCTTTCTAATGAAAAAGATGTTAAACAAAATCTGCAGCATTTTTTTAATTAAAAGAAATATCCTTAAGTTTGTTCTCGGAAGAAATAATGATCTTTGTAATTAAAAATCAGTCACTTCTGGTTTTATGCTGCAGTGCTCACCGGTTGAAACACCCAAGTGAGTTAGGTGCATTATGAACAGTGCCATTTAATTAGGAGTTTTCAATAGCAGTAATCATTTGATAACATAAAGCTTATTATTAAAATTATTATTTTATTCAGACACAATGAGTGAAGAAATATTAGAAATATAAAGCTTTTCATGGAACATGACTCCCTTTTCTAGAATATCCTGATTTTCTGATAGGCCACATTCCATGTACAAATAATGTAATTATATGGGTCAAGTCAAGTTACAGATAGCAAGAGAAAAGACAATATTGGCATCTCACCAGTGGGAGGTGGCTCAGCAGCTCATCTACAGAATCATAGTTTTCTGAAAAGGATGGTTCAAGAAGTTCTGCTTCATCTCGAAGTTTAGCAGGATTTAGTTCTTCCTGGCTGTTGTGGATCAGAAACAAATTTTGTTGCTCTYAGAATAAAAAGCAAAGAAAGCAAAGCCTTCTTCTAACTGTAGCTTCTGCATATTTTCTTATACTTAAACCATGGTGTCACAGAACATATGAAATTGCATGTTTAATGAATACAGAGACATGATATTTAAAAGCAGTTGTCTAAGTGAGTTAATATACAAACAGAATACCAGGTCTACAAAAATGTATGCTGGCACGTCTCACCTATACTGATGAGGACATATGGTCCTTCAGAGTTTTTCAAATTTTCATTTCATGTGTTCACAGAGAGGCAAATTTTCAACATATTTCTTTATTAAATTGTTGTTCATGTTCCATAACTCAGTGGGTTTTTCCTTAAGAAGATTTTTTTCTAAACAAAAACTATTTAAGAATGTTTTGGAAGATTTTTTAAATTGCCAGATGCCATCTTCTCTTTATTCTTTTATTCTGATTGTGGTGTCTGTTCCAGTCTGGGAAGAAATGTTGTCTGTATTTGAAAACCAYGCAATAAACTATGCTATCAAGTCATTAACGTTCAGTGCCTTTTGTTTGTCCTCTCTGTATACATACATGGATATAAACCTTTTCTGTCTTAATGCCATAAAAGTATGGAAAGAACACATTTGTGCTTTCTTGTAGTACCTTCTTTTTCCAGTTAAAACTGAGTTTAAGTATTTCTTCACAGCCATCTGCTTTCGAAAGCGGCTGTAGTTGTCAGTGAAGACGGCATCAGAGTGGCGTTTGACAGGACTGTCCTGGGAGCTGGCAATACAACAATTACAAAGGAAAAGTTAAGAGATGATATCTGTTTAAAAGAAAATACCATTAAATGAGTGAAATAAGYTTTATGGTATTGATTAGCCTAATAAAATCAAATTTTCATTTCAGCTTTCATTTCCATCTATGACTTCAGATCTTCTGCTGAAAAAAAGCCACTGCTTCCACRGCTTACTATGTATATTAATAACAAGGGTTAAATTCCAAAAATTATTATTCAGCCTTTTGGGGAACACCTTCCACTGATTGTTTTCTCATCTCATTTGCCATGGCCTATGTAATTAGGATACACAGTCAATGATTTCTAAAGTCCTTGTCCCAGGAGTTCTGCCAGATCAAATAGTTAAGTGTGGATTTCATGACTCCTGCCTGTTCTCAGACCCCAGGTTGCACCTTTTAATAAACAGATTTTACTCCAATTTCTATAATTTGTGTGAATATATTTCAGTACAATGCCAAGGAACAACCTGGTTTAAGTTGCAATAAGCTCTTAAAGGACCTCATCACTGTTCACATTGAACTCAGTGGAGGTGGAGTCTGCCATTGAGGAAAGGTAGAGTGGAGCATCACATAAATAGCTAAAAATGCTTCTTCTAAGGTTTCAGAAGACAAAACACACCTTGTGAAARCCAAACCTGGAGGTCTTTTCTTCATGCACAATCTTGGGAAATGCCAGGGTGTTCTATTTTAAATGGTCTATGTTAGTTTACAGCATATGAGAAACTGGAACTGCATGTTCTGGAACAAARGCAGCACTGACATAAATGGAGGACCTAATTTTTACTCGGCTTTTGAGCATATGAAGTAGGCACTCAGTGGTATTGCCACARTGGCTCACAGTTGCTGTTTATAGATTTGAAAACAAGGGAACTATACAGTGATTCTACCCAGCACGCTGTGCCCATTAGTTTATTGATGTATTGGTCCGGAAGTTGCATCCAGACCCCTAGTCTATAAATTTGCCTCATTTTTTGAATTCTGCTGCAATACAGATCTCACAAACAACTGTCAATGTGTCTACAGCAGAAAAAAAAAAAACCTATACCTTTACATTTTCACTATAAACCAATCATTTATTGATTTCATTGTGTATTTCCCTGTTGTTAAGTACTGAGTAATCAATCACTTTGTATTTACTTTTGCCGCTCATCCACCAAACYAGTAAAAACACTACCGAAAAAAACAATTAGCAATTTGGCATGTTAATCATCATAATATTTCCAGTATACTTTATCCACGCTYTGTGCAGTGTCTGTTTCTCTACCTCTCACAGCCATGTCAGAAATAAATAGTAACATTYTCATTTCGTAATATCACTAAATACTTATATAGGATTTTCAGCTCCCCCACAATTATATAGGCTTCTCTTTTGGTACCTCTAAATCACAAAGAGGAGACCTTGGATACAGAAGGGTAAAAAAATTTCCAATAAAGCCAGCTAGGAAAAAAAATCTACCTAATGTGTCACCTCACCTAACTCGTTTTCTAATAAGCGAATGCAGATATCTCTTCACAGCAAGTTTAGCCAAAAGATGGCTGTAGACACTGGTGAAAATTCCATCAGCATGCCTTGCATTTCTGAAATGGACAATAAATAAACTCTACAATACAGCCTGGGTTCATATAATTTTGATAATGTTCATTTTGCAAACATACTGCTTTCCTAAATTTAACTATTGTACACATAAAAGGGAACTAATTTCATAAAATAACTTTCAGATTTTCACAATATGCATTTCACTCCTTCCTGGAAAATGGAAGCATTCATCATGCCAGAATGGCAATACAATCAACATTTCTGCCGACATCCGTACTGCTACCAGTATTCAAGCAGTGGCTGTGGGATTTTCTTCCGTAACTGAGTCTTCCTTTCCTAATCTCAGTTTGAAAATGTGAATGATTTTTTTGGCAGAAATCAAGTAGTCCATCATCTTTTGTATTTATGATAATAAAGAAACTCACCTATCAATAATTCTGGACAGATCAAAATAGAATTTCTCATTTTCAGGTAGCGTGTTCTGCAAAATATCTGATTCTGACTTTAATGACCCACGGGCATGGTCAGGTTCACTGGCTCCATCAAATGGCATTCTGTTTCCCAATCTGTTGGAGAAAGAAACTATGTAAAGTACAGCTAGCTGAGGACATGAGACACTTTACTAGAGATAACATTCTGGTTTGTGTCAAAATGCACATCTACCTACTTTCATTGGTAAGGCATTTAAAAGAAAACTGGATAATTCAAAAATCACTTTCAGGTAGAAACCATGYTTAGTTGTAGATTAATTGACATAACAGATCCTTCTCTCAAATTCATATTTTTCTAGATAAATGTTGTCACTGAACGCAATTTATTCCAGTGCATAATGTATGACAATCACAGTACAAGTGACAACTGTGGAGCTTTTCCTAACAACTGCATTTTGTATAAATGATGGATGAAATTAACAGCCTCCCCCCAAGCAAAGTGAAAACTGCTCCTGTGATGTACTTACCTCCCAGTTAAGATACAACATGTGCATTGAAATGCAGAATGAAACAGTTCTTAGGCCTTCTCCAAAGAAAGCAAATAYACCAAGAACTTCAAACTAAATAAAAAGTGCAGTCATGTATCTCTACATGTTTTTACTCTGTCATGTTAGAAGACAAAAAATCTTTTAATCTCTTCAAATGTATCATGGCAATTGCTCTGTATAAACTGATGCACAGTTACTTCACATTTTCGTAAACTGCAGTTTCTTATGAAGTGTCATATTTTATCAAGGGCAGTCTGACTGCATAGCAGTGGTTTGGCATCATTCCTTCTGGCTGCTCTGATATTCTGTGGCAGACAAGGAAATCATTGTAGGAAATCCCTGCGTGTGATGACATGCAAGAGTCACATACTAAAACTAAGACAGACTTAAGTCCTTGTAATTTTAAAGTCACCATTAGCACCATTTATATGTCTGATTCATCTAAGTCTTCCATCTGGTAAAAAAAAAAAAAAGGTGCAAAGTTGCTGTGTAAAACGAACAGGCTCAAGTCACCTTTTGGAAGTCAGTCAGTGCTTTTTTGCCTGTTTTTCGTTGGTCCTTCTACACTTTATGTTCCTCTTATCTAAATGCAAACCGTACCGTTCTGCCATCTGATTTAATTCAGATACACGGACCACTACAGCACCTTCAACCGGCCGAAGCCCGCAGAGATACAAACCTGCCCTCCGCCCTGTCCCCATGGACCCGTCCCTGGGCTCACCGTGACCCACATCGCGTCCGCCCCCGMGCACACCGCGCTCACCGCGACCCAGCCCGCGGGGCAGCGCTGCTGCAGCCGCCTCGGGAGGTGCGTGCGTGTCCCGGGGGCTTTCACCGGGTGGGTTCGGCGGGCACCGGCCGGGGCCGCCTGACCGCAGCCTCGCCCGGGGACACCGCGCACCGCCCCATGCCGGGCAAACACCCGACGGCGAGCGCCGCACTGCGCGTTCCTCGGGAGGGCGCAGCGGAGGAGCGGCGCTTCTCACAGCCCCTTCGGCAGCAGCCGGGGCTGGGCAGGTCCCTGCGGGCGGAGGGGCGCGGATCGGGGCACGGAGCGCGGAGCGGAGCGCGGCCTTACCGCGGGACGGGAGGGAAGGCGGCGCCCCGCGGGGGCAGCGCCCGCGCCCGCCAGCAGAGGGCGCTGAGGAGGGCGAGGGCGAGGAGGAGCGGGGAGGCGCCGCGGTGCTCCATGGCCGCCACCTGCGGAGGGAAGAGCGCAGCCGTCACCCTCCGACCCGGCCCGCCCGCACCCGCTGGCACCGGGACTTGGCCTCGGGCCGCCGAGCGACTGCCCCGGCCTCGCTTCCAACCCCGGTCCCTGWCCCGAAAGACGGCGCCGGCCAGCGGGGTCGCGGTGGCGGGGCAGCTGCCCGTGGTCAGGGATAGCTGGTATCCCCGAAGGCGACCCCCGGCCCGGTGCGAGGGGCAGCGGTGCCCGGGGCTTAGCGACTTAAGCGGTATCAAGAGAAGGTCCCGCCCCGGCTGCCCTGGGCTTTCAGAATCTCTCCCCGCTCCCCGACGGCCGGGATGGCTTCCCTGCAGGTCCGGGAGGGGCGAAGAGGAGCGAGGGTACGGGACGGGCACACGGCTCCTCATGCGCTGGGAAGGAAGTTGCCGCTGTGGTGGGGATAAAGTTACTCACGGAGCCGCGAGTCCGTCGGTGGGTCTGGCTGGGCGGGCGCGGAGCGGAGCGGTGCTGGGGGAGTGCGCCCTGCTCCGCTGCTCGGCTGCCGGGGCGGCGGCAGCAGAGGGTGAGGAGGAGGAGGAGGAGGAGGAGGAGGATGAAGAGGAGGGCTCCGTCTCGCCGCACACTCTGAGCTGCCCGCCGCGCCACCGCGTTTTATAGCGTTTACACGTTTCTGCTTCCGAAGAAGCAATCACGTTACTGGAGAGACGTCACCCTTCCCAAGGGGACGGTCGCTTTGTTCAGGACAGTCAGAGACTTATATTTAACACATGAGCAGTCGCGTACCTCTTCCCCCTCCCCCTCACCCCCTCGGCCATTATTTGATTTATGTTAATGACATAGTTTTGCAGGAGCGGAGCCCCGTCGGAGGGGTGATTCCGCCTCGCCAGGCGGGAGTGCAGGCGGCCGTCGGGCTCTTCGGGCGCGCCACACCGCGCATCCCGGCCCGCACCCGGGATAGCCGGAGAGAAGGTGGCTGCGCTCTCCGGGACCCTCCGCTCCCAGCCCACATTCCCCCAGCCCCCGTGCTTCCCTGAGGAGCCCCTTCCGAGCCGCAGGGTTGCTCCTTTCCGTAGCTCCTCGGCAGTGTTTCCGTGCTAAGCTGGTCCCTCTCCATCCCCGGCACATGCAAGTCCCTGATGGGGGTTCCCGCCCGAGGTGCGCAGGGAGCTGGTCTGAAAAACAAAATTTCCTACGGGTTTAAGTTTGATTTTAGCAGGTGTCGGGGTGCTTTCTACTCTTCGCTATCTTGTTTAAACTGCSTGCGTGTACGTGGAACACGGATTAAGCCCCACATCCAAGCGCCTCTTGGCGCAGCCGAGCACGGCGGTGCTTGYGAGGGTTCCGCTGCGCGGGCGCGCAGGGAGCGCGGCTGGAGGAGCGTATGTGAAACAGCCCTGAGCTGGAGSGGGATCAGCTCTTCCTTCTAAGGTGTCTTAAGCCCAAACCTCGGGGATGCCACAGCAAGGGAGAATCGGTTTCAAGCCTTTGATTTTTCTCCTTCGTATTTTCCCTGCCTCAGAGAGGTCTGAGGGCAGCAGAGAAAGAAACACAGGGGAAATGGGCGGGGGACCCGCGGGCGGGCCGGCAGGACGGCGCTGCTCCAGCAAGCACCTCTTCAGTATCCCACCGTGTCTTTTCGGTGCCTGCCCTGAAATATTTGCTAAACAATCGCGGAAGAATTTCAGCTGTAAAGATCATCAGCCAATTTTTTTTAATTTTTTTTCTTTTTTTCTTGAGTTTTTGTGCCTCTAATTCTCCTACTCAGTAGGCAACGATTGTACCAAATCCATACAGACGATTTCACCATTTCTTCTTACTTCTAATAAGTTTTTCTGTTTCATGTTTCACTAAAGGTTAGGCAGGCTCAATGCCGAAGATTCTGCGATGCTTAATCACATTTTCTAATTCAGTTACATAAAGAATAAGTGAATTAGATTAAAAATGCCTGGAAATTTGTTTCTCGGATGTCAGCTGTGACTAAAACCAGAGTTCCTGCAGTAGTCTAATTTCAGGAAATTTTTCCCTTGTTACTACATAACTAGGGGTCGAAGGAGCTATTCTGCTCCGGAATGGCGGGATGAGCATGAATGGCACCGTATTCCCCTCACCTCAGAAATATCCCGGCTAGGGCGCATAGGCGTCGTGCAGTGTGCACGACCTGGGGGAGCGCGGTGGTCTTCACTCAACTACTCGCAGGAGGAGAGAGGAAGGAGAAAGCCATCTCCTGGGGGGCGCAGGGACGCGTGGCTGGGGCACTGCGAAGTCTGCTGTTGCCCGCTCTCCTGGCCTGGAGCGGCGAGCGACGAGGGGAGGCTGCACCGGGACCCCGCGGCCAGGGCGGGTTCGAGGGGGCCGCGGCTGCCCCCGCTCCCGCTCCTCAGCCCAGTTCCCAGCCCCTCTCCTCCTCCTCCTCCTCCTCCTCCTCCTCCTCCTCCTCCTCCTGCTCAGTCCCGCTCCCGCCGAGGGCGCCGCTGCGGGAAAAGCCAAACGCTGCTGGCAGCAGGAAGCGGAGAAGAAAGAAGTTTCCTTCTAGCGCTAGCAAGCCTGAGCTAGCGCAGCCTGTAGAGGAGGTCTCGCAGGAGTCCTGCGGACTGCGGTCCCTGGCAGGGAGGAGGGGAGCAGGCAACTCAGTCTAGGGGATATGTGAAAAACAAGTCTGCTGTCAGTTGCTAKGTATGTGCAGTATGGGTGGCTGCATGCTCTGGGAAGACTAAAAATTGGAGAATCACTGGCAAATCAGGGCTTTCTTACCATACTAAACCATTTGGGGCTGTGATGTACCACGCTGCATCCTTCCACACCATACCTGGTGAATCTGGTTTGCTGTAATTTTGTTTTTGCAGGTAGCACACTAGGCTGGACAACATGCTGTCAGGCTGGCTAAAGCGCCCTCAGAACATCTCTAGGGATGACAGTGTTGATAAAGAAACCTCTCTAGGGCTCCCTTAACGATCTGAGAAATCTGTAGTGCATCTAATCTTACAATACCATCTATTTCCCCTATTCTATAGACAAGAAACTGAGTCATAGGGGGATCGAGTGGTTTCTCTTGTTTACTCAGGAAGTCTCCGGTGGAGCTTTGAATTGGCCCAAGTGCCCCAAGCACTCTTCAGTTGCACTAACAACTGCATGCATTTCCCTTCAGCATCTCATTGCAAGTCACCATCTCCTCTTCTTGAAGACAACCTGAAGAAGAGATGCCACCTCTCTTTTCTCCTTAGTCCTTCCTCACATTTCTTGAGAGGATTTTCATTGAAGGAGGTTGGTTTGGGATGACTGATGAGGGTTTGGGATGGCAATCCAAACTCTGTTTTTCCAGTATTTTTCCCCCTCAAAGGTTACATGCACTACTATTTCCACATTTGATAAAAGTAAGTCATTAAAAGAAAAATAGTTCTTTATAAACAGATAGATGGAGAAAAGACCCTTTTCCATTGACGTCCTAAGTGAGTCCTTCAAGATCTAGGCAGATATACCCTTTTTGGATGGTAGCTACAACTGTTCTGCGCTGGAAAACCTGTGCCCTTCAGGAAAGTGTCACTTGGGAGAAAACAGTGCTCAAGAGCATCTCCAGGATAATAACTAAATACAGGCAACTCCTGAGAAATCAAGTATTTTTCAGTGATTTTTACAGGAATCCTGATGCACAGCACCCTCACATTTACTGAACCTTTTATCTTTATTTTATGTGTTATCAAATATCTTTTGATTACTCTCCATTTTTGCTTCAATTTCTTCTTTAATGTTCCACTTAATAAATAAAAAAATAATTTACAATTGTATTAAAATCAAAAAAGTTACAATTATAAAATTACAGTATTTAGGAATGATGGAAAACCAATTAGACAAGGTAGACCAAAGAGCAAAACTTTTCTGAAAGTTTGTCTTACCATTTGTATACAAACTTGTGCAATGTACATAAATCAASTGTTACCTAAAATAGCTAAATCATCTGGAGTAAGAAATTTGGGAGTTCTAAGGTTTGTTAGTCAGATTTGCTAACTATTTTTAGCATGTAAAACTGTTCTGAAATTGATGGGCTAAAAGTCTCTTAAAGCCAAATCCTTACAAGAGAGAAACCAGCTTATTTCCATGAAGGACCTGCTTAGCATTTACCAAATTTATCATGTAATTGTATTTGAAAAAAAGAATTACATCAGAAATAGAATTAACATTTTGTTTGGGGAAAAAAAAAGAGATAAAAATACTAAGAGACTTGTTTTAGGACTTTCATATTCTATCAGAAAAGGAAACTTCTACTGACTCATGAGCTCTCTCTTACGAATCATTGGGTTAGCAGAATGTCCCCTGTGCATTACAGCTCATGTTGCTGCGGATGACTTCAGAAACTCTGCCTTTGATCCCATAGCCACAGCACATTGATCCATGAGTTTTAGAGCTTATAGAGCAGATTGATGGTGCACTACTAGTCAGCAGCTAACAGAACAGCTTTTTCAACTTTCACAAAAGTGATAGCATGAAAATTCAAGAAGCTGTGTATGAAGAATAAAAAATATGACTAAAAATTGATAAACTAACCTGGCCTTCTCTAATATTTTAATGGCATGGTTAGCATATTCTCCAATATCTGCTTTCAGCATCATGTTGCACTGCTGGATCCCACTCTCATAAATATTCATATTCCTCAATATCACCTGGTTTGAAAAAATGGACGAAAGGCTGGAAGGAAAATGCTGAAACTTTTTCCAGCATCACTTTCTTTGCAGCTGTCTCTGAATGCTTCTCAGAAGAGATAAGGATAAAACCATCAGTTTGTTCTTTTAGGTAAATTTATTACTGAAGTATAATCCACATACCTTTAGCCTGAGTGGATTCTGCAGACTCAGAAATGTGATGTCAAGCAGAATAAAACATAGACAAATATTTTTAAATTAAAAACTCATGAGTTGCCTTCTGCAACAGAAACATTCAGGAGAATAAGATCTCCTTAGATCCCAGGCTGCGGGAGGGTCACATGGGAGCCTTCATTTTCTCTCTCACCCTTTTTGAGTCCTGCTTTCATGTCAAAAGTGTGGATCCTCAGAACAGAGTTATCAACTGAAGCAAACTCCTGCAACATGTAAATTGTATTAACAAACATTATCCTGTCTACACCACTTGAACAAGTTCCTCCTGTTCCAGGTGGTACCTTTGCATTATTAATCTGTGTGGGTTAATAATTTTCAAAACCACAGGAACATTTGGATTATGCCCATGACTCCCAAACAGAATCTTGCATTCATATGTCTGGGTATGTCACCAGCATCCATGTCAGAGACCTGCTTGATTAAAACTTCTGAATAGATGTAAGGATGAGCAAAAAGCATGAAAGAGAGCTGCTGAATACTGTGAGATTTACTAGGTTGTTCCTCCCTTGCCTGAGATATTATCTGGGAAAACTCCTAATGCTTCTAGTATAGTTCTGTGTTTTCATATTCCTGCTCCTTCAGCCCAGAATGCAATCTCAGTTTCTCTCAAAGACTCCAAAGCAGTTTGGGATAGGTATTTTGTTCTCCATATGCTTATGTTGTCTGGTATGTGTTTGGACTACTGCTTCATGTCCATCTGGTTTATGATATGCAGCTGTCCTAGAAGTGTCGGTCCAAATTCCTTCTCATTCTTCAGCACGGATGTGACGTTTTTGCCATCCCCCTCTCACTATCAGACACGTGTATTCTGCACTCATACCACAGGAGGATCTGTGACTATGCAAGCTTTAACAGGAGCTTTAACATATCTGGTTTTCTTTCAAAGTAATTTCCTTCTAATGTTTCACCTGACTTGTTTAAAAGGTTTCCATTTACCTTAAAGCCCAGAAAACCACATGGTAATCCAAAATTTGTCAGGAAGAAAAGTAGTTTCTGGTTTGGTCATGCTGTATTCTTTGTTTTGAACAAGATCTCTGAAATATGCCCTATTTCTATCAGCACAGTTATAATCTTCAAATTTCAGCTAAGGATCAGATGATTCTTTCATCACCAGGTATGTTTCCCTCCTCCTTCAGCTCCTCCAACCCAATCCTCTTCTTGGCAAATCTAAAATAACCTCCGTATGTGACAAGAATGTGTATTTTAGATGTCATAACATTTAGTCTRAATTGCCCATTCATTTTTACCCAGMTCTTTTCTTCATGATTTTGGATATACAAAACTGGATTTTCTATGGTGAACCTTTGAAAAATCACTTTATTTTTCATTGTGTTCTTACATTTGTAAATATCTCTAAGTTAATATCTAATTATCTAAACAAATCCTAAGAACAATCTTTCAAAACCATGTCCCTATATTTTCCCCCTGCTCTGAGGTCTGTCAAGTGCCCTACAGGGTGGGACCTTATGGAAGTCCTTTTTTCTCTACCTGCACAAAAGGAATGCAGAATAGAAATAACCTCCAAAATCCATTTGGATTATCTGTTAAAAGTAAAACCCATAAACAGTGCCATAGTGGAGTTCAAAATTTAGAAATCTGAGATCAAACCTGCCTGGGGTGCCTTATCTCACTGTGATTCACTATTAAGACTCACCTTATGTAGTCTGCAAGTTAATCAGGATCTTGGGGAATCCAAGCTTCCTTGGGAAACTAACGATGCTAATGACAAGGAGCTCATCTGCAGATGCAGGCAGGCTGTTAGAAGTCTCTTT
The DNA here is from genome assembly GCA_014549065.1 of Cardinalis cardinalis. NCBI lineage: Eukaryota > Metazoa > Chordata > Aves > Passeriformes > Cardinalidae > Cardinalis > Cardinalis cardinalis. The sequence continues at coordinate 14,850,022 of JACDOX010000002.1, forward strand.
GCCTCCTTAACTAATTCCCATACAGATGCCTTAGGTTTTAGCTTTTATGTTTTTCAGATTCTGTACTGCTTTAGTGCGTAGTTCTGAGCTTCATATTAGGGGATAGTAAGCCCTCTTCACCGAGCAGGTAGACAAAACAATTCCTTCTCTAGCTGYGGACCCAAGGACAACTGATCCAAATTTCAGGCCAGGGAACATAAACAACGAAAGCCTGAAGAGAGARAGACAAGAAGGATGGGACTTCATGGGCTAAAGCTGTAATTGGACAATTAACTCAAATATGGTAATGAACCAGAACTTATAAAAGTGAGAGACCTCATGACCAGTCATCCATTTTGTGACCATTTTGTGTTCATCTTGGGTGTAGCCCTGACTGGGCTCTTCTTCTTCCCAAGGTGTATTCACTGAGGCCTTTTGATAAATACCTACTTTACTCTTTAACTCTGTCTAGTCTTTGTTCTAGGTCAGCCTTCTCAAGGTATCAGTTTTGCAAAAGAATGCATGAGGTATGGGGGAATTTAGTCCACTTACACATTTGTATCTATATGATAGGAATCTTTCATGGGCTGTAATTGTAACATCTGTGCTTAAAACACTGGTATACTTCTAGAATTTTGCATAGATCCTTTTTCCTGTGTATAATACAAGATGCTGGTTCTAGGCTGTGTAGACAAATTCTTTTTGTCTTCCTCAGTGAATACTGCTACTATTGCACTGTCTGGAAGCTTGTGAGAGCAGACATACCAGCACAGGATATAAAAAACCCCACGTCAGTCGGGCTGGAAGGCTCATCTTAAGATGCTAATTATGCCAAGATAACTTTATCCCTTGAACTGACCTAATCATCACAAGTTCTTTATTTACCAAGCTGAAAAAGGAAACCATCTAAAAGCTAGAGCAGAAACAAGCTAAAAATGCTTCAGTCTCAAGCAATTACCACTATTGTCTTCATAGAAAAAGAGCTGAGAGAGGTTTTCTAAAACTGTCCATCTGTATAAAGAGCATAGTGTAACGTGCTGTCTCTAGCACTACTCTAAGCCTCATGTACATTATTGTGGCTGTGGAAATCTATATTCACATTTAGTTGCCACAAAGAAGCCATATAGAAGAAAATATCAACCTGTTAGTATATCATCCTTAACAAATGGTTTAATTTGAACTTGACTGTTTTTGAAAGAGTTTCTGTAGTCTTCATGGACAAGAGAGATACAGTTCCAACTTAGTTTATCATTTAGTTCAACTCTACAGGTCACTCGAACAAATGATAACTTCCTACGTCTTGTTTAATTGGCTTCTTGGCCAATACATCAATGGCTAATTACCCTTTCCATCTTACATGAAGCATTAAAAGTGTTCCAGTAAACACAGCACCACAGTCAATATATTCCCCTTTATGAAGTACATGTGAATAGATGCAATACTAATAAGTTCCTAAGAGATTTTGGGAAATGACAATCATCAAAAAGATAAAAGACATTAATAGGCACAGCAACACCTTTGATGGTCATCCTGTGTGCTTTCATTCTGTGTGTGTATAATTATATTCTGCAGTTTGTTTGCATTTTTGAATGTGACAAATAGAGTGATTTCTGCAGAAATAAGTGAAATATTCAGCACCAGAATCAGCACTATTGAATATCAATATTAAATGTTGCTAATTGTTAGACTTAAGCCATGGACCTTAGCACCTTAAAATTTGCTAAACTTTCTGTTCAAATTGTACTAAATCATGAATTGATAAATTATTAATATAGATTTGAATCTTGCTCCTGGTGACTCTGTGTCAATCATGTGGTTACACTGATAGCTGCACAGTAAAAATAACTGTGTAACTATTTTCCAGCATACAACTACAGGATTTTTAAGTATTATTTCATGTAGTATATAGTTATTCTGTACACTTCAGCAGTCTAAGTCACAGGTAATTTTTTCGTCTGGTCTGAGATATTATCTGGTTTAATAGAAAAATTTTCCAAAGATGTGAAATCCCACAATGTCATAACAGAAAATTATATCACAGACCCACACAACACTAGGTGCGAAGAGGAAAGAAAAGGTCATCTGTTGTAGGTATTCTTCCTGGTTTATTTTCAGAGATGCTCTCAGGTTGCTTCTAGTAGCTTCAGCTTGGAAAGAGCGGGGAGGATCTTTCAGAATGGTTAGAAGATTACCCAGACAGGGCTTCTTTGTCTATTGACATTACTCAATAACTGTAATTAGCAGAACAACTGGCTCAAGGAGGCCAATTTTTCTGCTATTTGACCCTATCCTCAGATCTTGAAACAAATAGTATAGCTTGCTTTTTAAGACAAAAGGTAGTTTAAACTGAAGCTGCATCCACAGTCCTGTCTTGGCCTCTATTCCCTTATACACATTGCTCCATCCAGAATTTTATGGCTCAGAAAGCTCATCCTCAGCACAGCTTGTGGTTCAGGTGTCTATGACTACACAAGGTCAAGGATCAGCTTCTCCCAAGCAGAAACAGGGGCTGCATCTCCCAACTTGACTACCACTGGCAGGCTGGGAAAAACTTAATGATTGTCAGCTTGGAAGCTGAAGAGCATAGTAATGTGTAGTATAGTCATATTTTAGCTACCTACTATCTACACTGCCCAGTAAATAACTGTGCTTACTAATAAGGTTGCACACAATTCTTAATGCAGAATTTGTGCACACAGTAAAAGACAGCCGAATACAATTGTCCTAATAGATAAAAGGTTACAGGGTAACTCAGAAATGCATGTCATGTACAAATTTAAGAGCATGAAAATAAGCCAGAAACTGGAGTCATTAAAAAATTTCAGACTCCTTTTTGCCTTGTCCTCCAGAAAGCTCCAGACAAAGCTGAACCCAAAGAGACATCTCTCAGGATCTATCAGAATAATGCATTTTGTCAATTCCTCATGCTGCTTAGAGGCAGTAAAGATTAAAAACAATCTTTTCACAAGCTTTTAAGAGACTGTCCTGCTGGGGACAGTTTGTCTTCAGACAATCTTGATTACAAGCAAGATCATTGTAATGTTTGCCTCACAGTTAGAGGAGAGACTGACTGTCTGATGCTAGAACTATCTTTGCTCTTCTTTGCTTTCCAAACCCACCTAAATGCCCCTCCAGAAGTTATCTTTACCAGAGTTAGAATCAAGAAAAACCTCTCTTTAGTCTTTCTTGCTGTTATCCAATTTCATAGGCACATTATCCAGAGAGATGAGATAATGCAAAAACCTCTGTTAAAYGGAAGTACCAAGATTACAAGACTGTAATCCAGAGGTTCCTAACCCTGCTCTCACATCAAATAATAGAAGGAATGGCCAAGCGTTGATTCACCATGTCCTTTGTTGTCAGTCTCTCATGTGTCTACACAAGGATGGAAGAATCACCCTTATATCTCTACAGAAATTTTTACGTGCTCAGAGAGAGACTGGGCAGGTGAGATGGGCAGAGTAGCCATGTGTTTTCACAGGGAAGAAGCTTTCAAGAAACAGAAGTCATTTGACAGATAAAAATTCTGTTCCTAAATTATCATCAAACTAGTTCATAAACTGGAATGATGTGCTTTATGAAATTATATTCTGATTCAACAGAGTTATTAAATATATGAGTAATCTCACTGCAGCCAATAATACAGCAATATAGATTAAACTACCAGCAGTCAGCCAGAGCATTTGGAAGGTTAAGGGTAGATTGTGAACCAGTTTTTTTTGATTGGGCTCGTGCAGAAAGGCCTTCAGTTGTGTGTCTAGCATATCCCATTTGCAAACCTACCCTTTAAGTACAGCAATATATAATACAGTGTATTTTTTATTTTCTTTTAATTCACTATTGTGGTTTAACCCAGCCAGCAACCAAGGCCCACTCAGCCCCTCACTCACTCCTGCAGCAGCAGGATCAGGGAGAAAATCTGAAGGGCAAAAGGTAGAAAACTCATGGGCTGAGACAAAAACCAGTTCAATAGGGAGAGCAGAAACTGTGCACACAAGCAAAGCAAAACAGGGAATTAATCCACTGCTTCCCATGGGCAGGCAGGTGTCCAGGAGAGCAGGGCCCCATCACAGATAAGAATTACTTAGGAAGACAGACCATCACTCCAAACCTCCTCCTTTCCTTCTGCTTCCTCCCACTTTATCCATTCTGAGCAAGGCATAATGTGGCCTGGAATACCCCTGTGGTCAGTTTGGGTCACCTGTCCCTGATGTGTCTCCTCCCAACCTCCCGTGCATCCCCAACTTCCCTTGCTGTGTGGCAGTAGGAAAAGCAGGAAAGGTCTTGGCTCTGCAGTCAGCCCTGGTCAGCAGTAACAAAAACATCTCTGTTTTATTAACCCTGTGTCTGGCACAAATCCAAAAAATATCCCTGTGGTCCTGTACTAGTACTGTGAAGAAAATCAACCAACTCCAGCCAAAACTAGCACAACTGTTTTGTTGTACTGTTAAATAAACAGCCTTGAAACTTTTTGATTGCTAGTGACTCAGATTTTGAGTATAAGCACAACAAGACTGTCTGAAACATTCCTGGTTTATTTTTAAATCTTTGTAATGCCCAGCACTGGAAGCAGCTTTTAAATAATCTAGCCTAGTCTTACAGCTGCTTTGGATGAAGGAGGAACATCTACTTATACCTCTGTGAACTGAGAAAATGCACTCAAATGTATGTGATGACATCTAGCCTTCAGTACCCATAAAATGTCTGTCAGAAGGCATGTAGATGCACATGCTTTGTTTTGGATCAGGAAATGATCATTTCAGGCATCTTTCAGGAACACTGTCAGGACATCAAACACACTCACACTTCCCTTATTTTGTGAAGTCATGGTAAATCTGCCATTCTCCAATGCATTTGGATTAGTTGAATCCTGTCAATCTACACTGAGCTTTCACAGTGTTCTTATTTCTCTCCTATATATTTTTGGTTTTATTGGGAATATCTCTGCCCTAGAGCAGGTTCCATGTATTGGTGAAAGAGATAAAAATTTGAAAATGCTTAACTTTGGTGTCTCAGAGACAGTTTAGTTTTTTTTAAGCTAATACATTTCAAACATGATTACATGATGTGGAAATGTATTTAATGTTCAGTTTCCTTGTCAGAAGTGATTCAATGCCTAGAAGCATTTAAAAGCTTTGAAAGATTTAATTTAGTGTATATACAAGTATCCAAAAATGTGTTCTTGTGCATGCAGGAATTTTTATAGAAGTAAGTTTTATATTACCCAAAATGATCCAAAAATATCTTCATCATGACTTTGTGCATTGTGCAGTTATGAGAATTTTGCAAGGCAATTCAAGATTTTTCTAAATATTGTCTGCCACTCAGTACAAACGAAAAGGTGTCTGTATCTTTCCATGACATTTGCCCAAGGGATTAGGGGAAAAAAGAAGAAAAAAAGATCAGTGCTTTGATGCTGGCAAACTAGTGCTAGAGAGCTTATCACACACAAACCAATCAATTCCTCAAAGTGATTTTCTATATAAGAAAGTTCTGGCAGAACAACAAAAGAATGAGATAGAGTGAAGATTTGTGTATTTTTATCATCATTCTCACCCACCAATAGATACTCTGGAACTAAATGGAGAAGCACTAAAGGAGAAAAGAAAATCTACAATCTGTCTAGAAAAGGTTTAAAGGGAGTTCTTCCCTCTTATTAAAAAAACCAACAACTTTAGAAGATCACCAGCATATATAGTACAGGAACAGAGCACAGGCAAAAAATGGGACTCCTGCTTGCCTCTCCGTGTACTCAAGCACTAGACTGATCAGTCTAGGAGATTCATCCCATTTCAATGTGCAATTAATCATCAGCAACTTCTCCATACATGACAAAGAAATGCATATCACTGCCAGCTGTGGTTTGTGGTCTTCTTAAGCTGGAACAAGAGAGCAGCGTCATCCTTCCTTCATACACATCAACATGCTGCTATAAAATAAAGTGGATTGATATGGATGCAGGTCCAACATGAACTAGACAGGAATAATTTTGCATTCCAGTGCCTTTCCATACTACTCCTAGTCATAGTCAGACAGTTATGTCCTAAATCAGCAAATCCAATTTCCTGCTATCTCAGTCCCATCACTGTGCGCAATCCCTTTCATGATTAAGCTACTCTTGCTTAAAAGAACTCCTTGCTCTAAAATAGGGCAATCGCTCCTTCACAACCCTCAGCACACAATCACTTGATTCTGCTGCTAAATAGATGAAAACATGTCTCTGATGCAGAATGTCTCCGGGAATGCAGGCAGGAAACATGCTCACTGAAATAGCTCCTCAATCCAGTCCATGCCCATCAGGCACTGCCACAGTCATGCACCGGTGTCGTCAGAAACCTGATGGAAGCCAAAAGCTTTCATAGAAGTCAGAAGCAAAAACAAGACTCACAAACCAAACTCCTCTAGAGTTGTTTCCTTAATTTGCAAACTGTTTGAGGGCAAAAGACATGGAATAATGCACAGATCCCACCTGGCAGCCAGGCCAGAGATCTGTAGTGGAGTCACTGGTGTTGCTGCTGCTACAATGTGAGACAGTTTGTTGCTTTGTGTGCGTCAAAAAGAGCTGCTGCCAGCAGTGGTTCACCTATTGAGTGCTGCAGTAGATTTCTCAGAACTCTCTAGACCAGCTGGTTTAAAAATASTGAGTCAGTTGTAGCCAATATTAATATTAGATTGAAAAAGAGATTAGGATCTTGTCATCCTTTTTGGCATTCAGAAAGTTAAATATACAAACAAAGTCATACAGGAACTCCAAATACTCAATCCCTTTAAAAACTCACTTTTATTAGGAGACCCAAATGAATACAAAAAGGTACAGGTATTTTCCTTGAGTTTTAAGACTTTCTAAGTGTAGTTTCTAAAATATTGTTCTCAGTATTTTGAAGTTATATCAATGCCTTCTTCTTTAGTCTGCTCTGGACTTGGCAGAGGTAAATTTCCAATTAGTGTTTTCTTTCTCTTTTTTTGTTCCAGAAGCTGTACTGCATCATAGACATCACCTAATTTTATCAAATGCTTATAGGTCAGGGATCTGGCATGTGTCATTTCACCTCTGAGAGGATATTTCCAGCGAGCATAGTTTTCAGTTTATACTTAAGAATGGATTTTGAGATGATTCAAAAGCTTCGTGATAAATTACAAGTGAACTTTAAAATGTGATTTGGCAAAAATACTGCATGTTCAATGTGTTGCAGTATAGTCATCAGTAGCTGTCCAAAGAGGTGGTCAGCAGCTCTTCAATGATGCAAGGTCAAGGAATACAGCATGAGCTACTTTTATAAATTATATAGAACATAAATATTTTCTGACAAAGATCTGTCAAGTTCTGCCTTCTGTATGAACCCATAACTGGAGTGATTTTTGTGGACATGGACAATAACAGGATAGCATTTCTCATCATGAAGAGGAGAAGTAGTTCTGCTTACTCAGAACAAGTTGTCAGGATATCTGGATGTTGATCAAAGTTCTGCCTATCAGTCCCTATGAGATTCTTGTAGCACCATTTTATTTGTATTACATGCAAAATAATTGTCAAGTTCAATTCATGCTTGTGAATGCTCTGAAATCTTGAAATCTGCAGTAACATGCTGTTTTAATTCAGCTCCTCATTCTAGTATTTTAAATTGAAATTAAAGATTATTTCATCAAGAAAATATAATATTTTTTGCATATCAAACACACAATGATTCCTGAATCCCAGTGTTAATTTGGGGGTTGGTCCTGTGCAGTGTGCTTTAGTCTTAATGCAACAAAATGTGCAGGAGTCCATTTAAGCATGAACCTTATAGTGATTGCCCTTTTGCTTAAAGCAAGCATTTGCTCAAACACAATGTGAATTGAAGCCGAAGTACGTAAAAAGCAGTGGATTTAAAACCTGTAAGYACTGTTATTTGTGAGAGACCTCACTTGTGATCCTTTGAAGCTGTTCTCATAGGGCAAATTCTGACCCTGACTTCAAATAGCATCTTCAGTTTTGGGGTGTTTCCCCACAGAAGCAAAGGAAGGAGGGAGATCCCATTCACATTTCTAACTGTATCAGCTTGCATAATTAAAGATAATACTCTTCCCTTTAAAGGATCCTTTATGCAAATCACTGTATTCATCATTAAGAAAAAACATGAACTTGAGATTATAGCATCTAACTTTATTCCACATTCCAAAGCTTCCTGAATGCTTGCAAAACATTTCTTTCAGATGTGAAAACAAGTTTTAGGCTTCTGACAGTCATATTGGCTATGCACCAAATGTGGTTTTTTAGCCTCCCTACTCCAGGGCACACAAGAAATGCTTCGATATCCAGTGCAGATTTCAGGAGGAAAAAATACAGTGCATTTAAGCTTCCCTCTTTACAATGTTTACTAAATACAGTATAATACAAGTAATAATTGTGTAATAATTGTGCTGTGGAAAGTTCTACTGTAATGTAATGTGCACTTACAATTTACTCATCTAAATTTACTCATCTAAAATTATTTCACTCTCAAGGAACAAGCAGTTTTGGCCAGCTGGGTGCATGCTGGATACACAGCTGTTAGGGCAAGTTGTCCCTTCCACAATCCAGAAAACCCACTAAACAAAGGAAGCAGGCTTGAATTCTACTTTTTGTAGGCAGGTTAGAATAGGCTGCATCACCTATTCTATAGGAAAGACACTTGGAACATATTTTTGCATGCAATGAAATTCACCAGACTCAGAAAATCTCTAAATGTAAAAAAAATTATTAATGAATGAAAAAGCATAACTTTCTTTCTTTCTTTCTTCAGAGGACTGCTATCTTAAGTCTGTAGCCTGTGATCAGCCAAATGGAGTGTTACAATCCTATCAGCAAGTTCTGGGTGTGCTAGAACCATAGTGTCCACAGTGAAACACTCTGTAAACTCTGTAAGTGGTTGTTCTTTTAGCAATGGCATACATCTCTCCAGATGTGCTGCACACTAAAAATGGAACTGTGAAATTCAGTCAGTAAATAGTATGCAAAATAATTTGCCTTTACAATAAGGAATACTTGTTGTTTACAGTAAGAATTGCTTGTAAGCTCAATGTATTTAGCATTATTTGGGAATGGGTGGATATTGGGCTGAATACTGCAGATCAGAGATCAATGCCAGTGTTTCCTGAAAGATGTTGATTTTAGCAAAGGGATACATGCTGCCAGTCTCCAAAAGCCTGGAAAATCTGGGAGATGTTAAGCATTTTGCCCATTCTCAAAAACTGCTGAATCTTTGTCTCTCCCAGAAGAGAGACAAGAACTTGTTCTCCCTGCAGAAGCCTCCTCAGAATCAGGAGTCCTGAGGCTGGTATTGCCCAAGCCTTTTAGAAACAACAGGCATATTTGCAGCGTGGAGTGTGGACAGCTCCTCTGCTTGTGGAAATTCTTTACCCTTAATTTGAAGATGAAAAATTTAACAGGAAACTGATACAATAAGACTTAATTTGGGTCCCATTTGTCTCTGTTATTTCCAAATCCTGAACATTTGTCATATCACTGCAATTAGTCTCTACTAAGCCAGGGGTTAGCTTGGCATGACACACATATAAAAGTCAAGAATACATGTAAGCCTCAACTAAATACTTCATCTTTATCTTCATATCCCAATTCATTATACAATCCGTGTATTCAGCCACAGATGTCTGAAGTCTTGTTTTAGTGAAAGACAAGATTTCAGTGAATAAAAGAAGGAATTAAACATTGGTACAATTTGAGAAAAACCATTTGAAATAAGGAAATGACTAATCCCATAGGAAATCAGGAAACTTAATTAAAAAATAGTTGTCATTCATACAGCTTATCTGGATAGCCAGAGCTAGAAAAATGAAACATGAGGAGCCTCTGCCCATACAGCCTCACTTGGTACTAAAACGTGACTACCTGTTGTGCTGGCTGCTGACAGAAAAGTCTTTATAATTTTTATAATGCATTTAGTATGTTGTTCAAGACTCTGTTCATAAAACTATATATACTTCAATTTTTTTTTCCCCACACTGTGGGAAATTTGAAACAAGCATCCCTAATATAGAGTCTTTTCAGAGCAGATCTTTGCAATCAACAGAACAGGATGTCTACAGCAGCCAGGACTGCATCCTCTATGAAGTCTGCATCTAAGGTTCCTCAGACTGAAGCTTTTCTGGGGTTATAGCAAGAAGGTGGGTAACAGGAGGTGCTCTCTGAAAATGTAACAAAAACGTGTGAAATCAAAACTTCTTAAAAGAAAAAAGGAACAGTGACATTTGCATTGATGTGTATATCAGTAATCTCTAGTATTATCTGTTTCTTCAAGAAATGATTTCGTTTTTATGTGGCAGCATTTTTCCCTCTAAAATAAAGAGACAATAGCTGCAATTAAAGATACACTATAAATTTGCAAGCATACAGCAGAGCAGTAAATAAAAGCCAGAGTGCAAAGACAAGTGATCTCTCAGAGAGTGGGATGTTGGACTCCATGAAATCACTTCTTCATGCCTCTTGGCAAAGTATGTCCCCTCTGCAGCTCCAGACAGGACTTCTCAGAGATCTTCATCATGCACAGAAAATTGTTGAGAAAATTGAGGTTCCTCCTAAGATGCACACGTGTGTTTGCAGTGAGGACGAAGCTCAGGATTCTGGGAAAGCTTTTATGATGGTTTCATAGGCGGGAGGTGGGGTTTGCGTGGAGTGGCAGATGCGGAGGTTGTTGTTAGACCAGTGGAATTCAGGTCGACTCAAGCTGTTGGTGGTGCTTGCCACAAGGGTTGTGGTGGTGTTTGTGGGAGTGAGGGTGATCAGCTGACTGTTCGTCTCCACGGGCAGGGGAGGACACTGCAGAAAAGGGTGGAAGGTGGATGCACGGAAGCTGGACTTCCTGGGGAAGGAGTTGGCCTGCTCCAAGGAGGCTTGCCGCTGGAAGGTGAGGCTGGCCAGGCTGAGGTTGCTCCGACGTTCACAGCTGCTGTTGCGGTAAAATCCAGTCCTGCCGGCAGTGTGGCCGTGGGAGGAGGGTCTGGACCGACGGCTGAAGGATGAGGGGCTCCCCTGGGAGATGTGGGCACTAGCTCTGCGACGGGACAAGCAGGTGAAAAATGCCCAGATGATCCCTCCAATCACCAGTCCAATAACCATGGACACTGTGAAGGCTATTGTTATCTGCTCTGAAATACAGCAAAAATTAATCTCAAAGTTATTGAAGTAACTCTGAATGATATTCCTGCAAGAAAATTAATTTAAAATGCCAGCCTCCTAAAAAGATGAAATGGCCCTTAGGTCCCTGTAACACATGAACTTCACAAGCAAACACAACAGTTGAGGATGCTCTTACTACACAGTATTTTGGTGTTTTATGGGGTTTTGGGGKTTTTTTTGCTGTTTTGCTTTAGTTTTGGGTTTTATTTTTTTTTATTGGTTGCTTGTTTAATTTCCATGATTCAACAACATTCAGAAAATAACGTATATTTAATAACATTTTCTGTACCAAGGCAAGGAAAGTCTTTAGCCTTTCCCAGAATCAGCCACTCACCAGTTCCAAGTGTTATAAAACTGCCAAGTGTTTCCTTCTCTGGGCAATAGGAGGTGTGGATTTATGCAGACTTGTCTTTGTGGTTATAGACCTTTACGTTCTGTGTGTACATGTTTAGAAACTCACCTATTAAAACAGCGATGTACCCTCTGCCATGCTTTTAGTCGAGTAAGCTCTGTATTTGTTACAACATGAGAACACTTCACAGCCTTTTACTGCTGAGTAAAAGACAGTTTAAATCCTCACAGTGATTAATGTAAATGACTACATACTAAATCATTTTGGTCAGAGATAACCATTCATTAATAATAAGGCTCTTGAATATTTCCTATCCCCAATGACCAATTTAAAGATGGATTAATCAGCCATTAAGAAAAGTAAATTTCTAGCTCTTTTAGAAATGTTTTCAAGGCCTACAAGATCTGAAAAAAACCAGAAAAACAAAACCAATGACTAGGATTGTTTTGCACATGGTCTCACAGGATGGAGAGGTGATTTTTCTTTGTATGTTTCTAAGAAGAGGACAGTTACTTCAGAAAATTTCACTTGGTTTGCAACTGAGCACCAGTATTATTGCTGCTGTAAAAAGTCCAGAGATATACTTGTAATCCTGGATAAGGCCTGAAATAAATGCAAAACTTTTATAGATCCTCTCAAAATTCAAGAAGGGCTTGGATCTAAAACCAGAAGGAACACTATGTTGACAACTGGTGGAGCAAAGAGGAAATAAGCAAAAAAATATCCAAGGGACACCTTGAAACATGATTGTTCTGTCTGTACTGTTCTCTCATATTTGTGAAGCATTTTTGTGAGAAAGCAAAATGTATTCATTAGATAGAGGAAGATGAGTAACTCCTAGAGCATACTGAACAGCAGGCCCAATAACACTGTGCCAGACAGAAGGTATTAACTCCAGCACTGGGATTCACACATTAGAGGCCAGAAAATACAAGCTGAGACTCGGCTCAGAATTTTGTAGCAGCCACTCAAGAGTTTCCCCTGAATTTATGGTGCTGTACAAGCAGTCATTCCCAAGCCCTATAACAATGACAGTGCATCTGAGTTGTGGGACTTGGCCCAAGCAGGTGCTGAAGATTCAAGGAGCTGAGTGATGGCTATGGAGAGCAGCCAGCACACCGTGAAAGGGGAGGAGAGGTGCCAGGCAGGACTGACTTGCAGACAGACGCACCTCCGTACTGGCACCCTGGAACAGATTTTTTTGTTTTAAGTCAGCCATTAACTTAGGACAAGACACTTCAGGAAAGGGAAAAGAAACATTATCTTTGCTTCCAGTAGAAGAAATGTACCTGTTTATTGGTTAATTGCACTTTAAGAAGCAGTCATTATTATCTTCCTTATCTACCTTCTTACTATTCTCCCTTCAGGGAAAAATTGCTCGTGATGTGATTCATACTTGGAAGGCTGACAATCCTACTGTTCCTGGCCTGTAACCTCTGCTTTCAGGTAGGCTTATAACATTATCCTTTTCAGATAAAGATTGGCAAGGATAATGCATTGGATATTGTTGCAGGGGACTGCTCCCTCTCAGGAACACTTTGGTGTCCTTTCATTCCGAGACAGATCAGTCTTGACCCTAAAAGACAAATTTTCTTTAAGCTCTCATTTCTACAACTCAAAAACTTTTGGCTGGACACACTAAAGACAAAGGGTGACTGTCCAGTCTGCTTTCTGCAAGAACCCACAGGCAGCATCCTGCACTGCAACTCTTGGCTTCAGATCAGATCACTTATCAGCAGCCTTCTTCTCACAAGCTCAGTGTGATTCTGCCCTTTATAAAACATCTTTACAGACACAGCAGGACTTACTGTGCCCCTTTTGGTCAGGAATAGCTTATTATGCCATTTTAATAGATTGAATACATTCTGTTACTGCAAGTTCCTACTCATACTCCCAAAGGTGGGAAGGGAGAGCCAGGACTTGGTGACCTCCAGTCAAATAAACCCCAGGGGGAGTCCTGAAGACATCACTTCCCACACACTACTGCTGTCCCTGCGTAGCTATGGGAAAGTGGAGCAAGAAATAATCTTTTCTTGTGCTCATTTCTTCTGTACTTCAGCTCAAATGCTAGTTGGGTTATATTTGAGGCTGCCAAGGAATCCCCCAGGTACAGGGCTCTGTGCTGCCACTGGATATCCCTGCAACTCTTTGGGCTCTCAGCTGGCAAAGGGGATCTCCACAGGGCTCAGCAGCCTCCAGCATAAGCAGAAGCACAGCAAGCAACACAAGTGTACCTGGCTCTGGGGTTGCACCATGGTGAGGATTTGTCCCTGTATCCCTTGAGTCATGATTTTCACCACCTGCACAATCTAACCACAGTTTCACACTGTTAAAAGCAGATAAGGGAATTGACAAAAGTATTGAGTGCAGCTCTTCAGTCCTTCCTACGTGCTGTTCCCCTGTGCTGGAGGTACAGCACAGACAATTATCCCTTTGGATAATGGCGTCATTTTCTTTAACTTGTTTAGTTCTTTTATTTCTCTATCCCCATGTATGATGAAAAAATCGAGGGTCAAATTATTCCCTGATGAAGCATGGCTGTGTTTACACTGACTATTTCAGTTGCCAGGACTCCATATGCTCTCTTTTCCCTTTGTACCTACATTTAACCCCCTTGGTTCTTATTACAGGAATATCACTAGGCCCATTGGTCATAGACATTTCTTTTTTTTTCTCTTCCCAAAACCTCACTGACTTCAGTTGGAACTGTGGGTCACTATTGGGCAAAACTTGTTCTTTGCTTACTCCCTGCAGAGGATGAGTTTCACAGAAATGTAATTCCGTTCTAAAACCTTATGTTGTAGAATTGTAAATCTATGCCCATTGATTTCCTCTTTAGAATGTCCAACAATCACAGCCCTGAGGTACATTGGAGAAAATATTATCAAACAGAGAAAAAGATCAAAAGCAGAGTGGGACTTGCTGCACCTGGGATTTTGAGTGGAACCGCTGGCCTTCACCAAATTGTTTTTCTCTTCCATAACGTGGGCAGTGCCAGAGCAGAGTTAGCCTTCGGGGGAGTCAGAATGACACTGATACAAAGTATCTCCCAAGGGGCCCTTGTAATAACTCATGGTTTCCTGAGAGCTGTGCCTGTCGTTCTGTCCTCTGCTTTTAAGGAAAACAGTAAAAAGAAAGATCTGGGGATAAGTTAGGGATGCTGATAATAACAACAACCACCCAGGGCCCAGTCCCCTAAATATCTTTCAATCTGTATGTTTCTCAGGCTGCTCACACTGCCTGCTTTATTTGATTATGTCACAACGGAAAAGATTTGGTGCCTCACCTCAGTCAATTCTCCACTCTCACCTGTAACACCAGCAGAGGTGAAGAACAAAGGCTTTTAACAACAATGCAGGACAGACTTAGAGGCACAAAGTCAGAAATGAAAGGCTAAGGTAAAAAAGCGATTGGATATCTTAGCCACTTTACTTTTCTATCTGTGGGACTTCCAACATGACCATACAAAAAAGTCTGGCATTTCAAAACCCACAGTAACACCCATAACTTCTTAATGTTACCCCAGATTTGAACATCAAGTCAGCACATTTGTCAGCCCAACATCTATCCAGATCAGGCAATTTCTTCTGAAGTCTCTCTGTTTCCTCATCTCTGGTTTCTGCATAGAGTGTTATGGAAATGTGGTACTACATGTTTGTGCAGAGGATTATTGCATCTGCTGTGCAAAACTTTTTCTTGGTCATTGAAGCTTTCTTTAAAAATTTCATAACTTTCCATGAACTGTATATATTCAGGGATAGCATATATCCTATCAAATTTATAACTTCTGGCAAGTGCTTATCTCTTGACAGAATCCACACTGGAGAAATTTAGACACAATTTAGACATCACATTACTAACATGTGATGATACACTGGCTGATAAGATGTTTTTCCTAGTACTGGGCCCTGAAAAATTTTTCCATCTGGCCTGGACATCTGAAGCAGAGTCAACCAAAGGTGGCTCATACCAATCAGTAAGTCTTGTCAAAAGTGTACTATGTTCTCTTCTTCCTCCCTTTGGGTTTACCTCACCGAAAAATAGCAACACAATCCCTACCTATTTCAGTCTCTGAAATACCCAAAATCTTCATAAAATAGATTTGATTTTTGTGATGGAGTATCCTACTTCTATCATGTAGGCTTGCAGCATGCTTGCAGACATACAAGGACAACCTTTTACTTCTGTGAGTTTCATTTTCTTTCATTTTATGGACCACATCAGCCATCCCTTTTAATTCAAAATACATTTGTGTTGGGGATTCATTTTCCCATGGAATCTCTCTCTTGCCTTCAGCTCTGGCTGCAATGAGCTGCAATAGGACTTTGTTCCTTGACCTCAGGAAATCCCTGGGAGCKGCATATTTCCTATACCCTTATGGTAAGTTCCACAAGGTGTAAAATTGAGGTGGGAACAGGATCTTCCTTTCCCCATGCTCACAAATATATACTCTGGAAAACTTTACAGCAGGCCATAGTGAGACAGTAGTACCTTTCAAATTCATGTAAGCAGCACCCCAATGAGAGTATCTCAGAGCATGAACCAGGGTAGGGTGGAGGAAGACAGGAGAAAGTACTGAATGCAAGGGAAAGAGAAATGGAAAATACTCTTTTTGCTAGCTCTCTCTCCTTTATGTGATGCCACATGCCAGTTCCTCAAAACTTGTTTAAGTTGGGAAGCATTCCTCTCCCTACATGCACACACATTTACACCAACAACTTCAGCTTGCCTTGCCCCAAAGCTGAAAAGTCTTGGTAACTAGTAGAGGGTTTGATTTCAGACATGAAAAAATCAGCTCAGCCTTTTTTTTACCGAGATGATCTTTTCCCAAAATGAAAGCTCGGTGACAAAAGCAGGTATAAAACACAGGCAAACCAGGAGAGGAATTCATACCTCACTCATCCACTGCACAGCTTAGTATAGAGCACCAGCTAGTGTACTAAGGCATGAATTGCATTCCACATTTTACAAAGCTATTAACCTGACAGTATCAATGGTTCAGACACTATTTTTGAGGAGTCTCAGGTTTCAAGCGAGGTTCAGCTGTCATTAGCAGAGGATCATAACAGAGTCTCTTCTGTGCAAAACCAGACTGGAGCAGCCAGGGTTCATCAGAGCTTGAACTAACTCACAGCAACTTCCTAACAGCTCCAGTGCTAAGGACACCTCCCTGTCTGAGCAGCCAGGAGCCACTCTGGCAGCCACACTCACACCACCAGAGCTGGGACAGGAGCCCTTTCACAGCTACACCCCCTGACCCACACAGTCAGACCAGGCTTCCTTACCAGCTCAACCCCTGGTGTCCCACAGCAGAGTCTCAGAACTCCAGATCCTAAAAATCATTTAATAATGGTGCAATAACTAAATAACAAAGGAACAGCTTGAGCCTCCAAAAGGACCCAGAACAAAGGAACCTCTAAGCTTTTATCCTCTCACAGTCTTGGAATGGAAAAATCTGGGGTGTCTGGCTCTTGCTGTCTCCAAGAGTCCAAGTGTCCAGTCCTGTGGCCCTGCCACAGGTCCCTGGGCCCTTTTTTATGCAAAGGGTCAACAGGTCATGAGCTCTTGCCTTGGGCTCAGCCTCCTGCCCCCCAGAACACAGCCTGCAGCTGGCCCTGCAGCTGTACCCCAAGCTACCTGCAGTGAATGGATTCCTCAACAGTAGCAAATGTACATCTCTAATCTGGACAGGCTACAGCTACTCATCCTCATGTATCCCAGGTAACAAGTTTGGAAATGAAGTACGCCTGGGGCCCAAAGAGCCACCACTTCTTCCTTCCACAGAAGGCTTGAAGCAATTAGCAATTCTTGAAATTTTATGCTGGTTCTACCAGCTCCAAGAAATCATCTTGAAGCTGGGGCAAGTATCAGTAGCCAACTCCTGTGCTACTGTTGTCATGCTGAGCTCAAAAAAGCAATTTCTTTATATCCGACAAGTGTTGATATTACTATCTTCCCAATTGCCACTAACTGTGTTACCAAAACAGCCTCTCATTAATCATTTGAAGGCAGCCCATGATTCAGTTGGGTGGATGAATCAGTTGCTGCGTAATATCAGCCAGCTGTGATCTTAGTCATGGCAAAACTTCAAGAAACTTCACACATGACACTTGTAAGACGACTGAGGGACAGGCTGCAACACAAATTGGTTCAGGTAGTTGTGGTGTCCAGAAAACAGAATCTGTAGAGGAAAATTAGCTGAAAGAAAAGCAGACTGTGCAGGCATAAGAACTAATAAGAGACAGAGTTGCTGCCAGAAATATCAGAGCTCTGTATTCAGATACAAACTTGCTAAAGGGATGTTTTATTCAGCCTGTGCTACTCCAAGATTATTTTCCACAGCAACAGAGAGTAATTCTCCCACTTCACCTAAT
This sequence comes from Cardinalis cardinalis, assembly GCA_014549065.1. Lineage (NCBI taxonomy): Eukaryota > Metazoa > Chordata > Aves > Passeriformes > Cardinalidae > Cardinalis > Cardinalis cardinalis. The sequence continues at coordinate 14,867,882 of JACDOX010000002.1, forward strand.
AACAGGCTTTTTGGCTTTTTCATGTCCACAGCAGATAAAATAAGTGCTGAATTAAAAATAAGGCAAAGGAAATGAAACATCTGTTTCTAACTATGAGAACAGGTAAGAACTAGCATAGATAATCCAGGCATGTAGTGCATCCACGCCCAGWAAAGATTTTAAAAAGCGACATCAGTCAATCCTGTTAATCCTGTCTTGAAAACAGAAGGTAGAACAAATGACAGCTCAAGGTCCACTGTGACATAACTTTGTGCAGTTTCTAAGATTTTCATCGATCAGGTAAGCAAACGGGCTCCAGAAGCATCAGAAAAATTATTAATTAAATGACAAGTTAAAAAAAAAAAAAGGTAGTCCATGCTTTTGGATCAATGCTCCTTTTGAAATGCAGAGGGGCTGGTTGTTCATCAGAGGGTTAACGTCACAAATGAGAAACCTATCTAGGAACAAGATTGCCCTCTGCTGGAAACTGATGCTGGAAATCGAAACTACACAGAAACCACCTTCATTCTAGTAGAACAGGAAGCCCGAAAAAGCTATCGCGAAACATTCCGATGGAAGATTACAGAGATGTTCTTAGTACCTCAAAAACCAGAAAAATTCTGAATTGCATCACCATAAACACTTAGGACTAGCATTTTGCAGAGGCTTTGAAAGTGAAGTAAACCAAGGCACAGCAAAACTGTTCAGAAGTTTAAAGATGTAAAGCTTGCACAGTTTTGTACCTTGATGCAAATATCTGTGACCATGGAGGAGCATAAGGCTAAGTCTACTCTTAAATTCATATTTTTTGACATCCACAGTGATATCCAGGATGATCTTCATGGACCAGAGTGCATTTGCTTTGATTACTAATATAATTCATTGTGATAAAAAGCCAGAGGAGTGGAATATGCCATCTCAATATCCCACAAACCAACTCACAATTAATGATGTTCCCTTGATATTACTGGCAGTTGATTTTTACTGGAATGACAAATAAAGAGTAATTGCAAAAATCAGAAGGAAACATCTAAGATAGAGATGTCAGCATGTGTAATTTAATGCCTTTGGCACAACTATGTAAAACAAAGCAAAGATTCCTTCAGGCATACTTTGCTACTATGTGGTTTCATTGTGATTCCTAATGCATAACAAAAGCAGTAATAGAATTTGGTCATTTCCGCATATGCAGCAAGCAATCCTCTGGCCAGACATTCTTACCCACCTCACAAAAGCACAGCTAAGTTATATGGCCTCTGCATAAACCTAAATCAAACACTAATTCACCATCTGATACAGCACAGTATGACATTATGACTCAGCACAATATGACATTAGACTTATTACTTAATTGATTAAAACAGTTTACACCTGAGAATAAGTAATCTCATAAATGAACCTTAAAATTAAACAGAATTTTCTAAAGCTCTTAAAATTAAAGATGAAATACTGAAATACATAGCCTAGATTTAAAAAAACAGATGTAGAACAAAGCACAAGGATTTGAAGGGGTTATTGGGAAGAATGTGAGGAATATATAGAAAACATCCTCAGTTCCCACCACAGTAATTCTATAGTCAGTGCCTTACCCAGACACAGCTTCAGGTGGAGCTTGTTCTTACTTTAAGAACCCACAAAAGCCGGGAAGTACACTGGAAGCCCAAGTCTTATAAGAATATAGAGAAGAATATTTCAAAAGATTCAGAGTGAGAAAGCACACTCTGAGTGCCTTGAGACACTAGCTACACGAGAAAAGAAGGGTGACATTTCAGCCTTCCCAGTGCATCCTATACACAGTGGCTCCCAAGGCAGGGCTTGCACTAGTGCTGAAAGTTCCGCTCATGTCCCTCTGAGGCTCAAGAGTCCCTTTCTATCACCTGAGAGGCAAGACCTTGTTTCTGCTCCTTGCTTTTGGCAGTGCAATCTCTCTCCCTCTCCCCCTGMAACCTGCTCCTCTGTTTCCCTGTTTCCCAGGAGAGGAGCAATCTCCCCTTTACAGTTCCATCGCTCTTACTCTCCCTTTTGAATGCACATAAAGTATTTAGCAAAGCATTAGAAGGTAACCCTTCCTATGGCAGACAAGTTGGAATTAGATGATCTTGAAATTCCCTTCCAATCCAAACCATTCTATGATTCTATGAATTCAAACCATTCTATGATTCTGTGATTAACATAGATAAAATTAATGAAACGTGCAGCATGGTGTCTTGGCAGAAGTTGAAGGAAATCTACTGAGGCTCAAAACTGTGAAGTTTCTCCAAAAGTATCCTTTCTCACTCATAATATACTGCCTTTGAAATACTTCCACAGTGTGTTCTGCTGACAGTTAACTTCTGCATTACTTGTTCAAAAATAGATGTCATTGAAAATACTGCTTACTGCTCTATTTAAAATATCTTTTTTTTTGAGATTGCTAAAACAAGGACCTTCTTCAGGTGAAAATTTATAAAGATGTACAAAGTCAAAGAATGGAAGGAAGAGCTGTTTGTGAACTTTGCTGAATACTTTTCTAAAGTATTCAATAAACAAGTGTTCAATAAAAAAGTATTCAAGGAGCAGGAATAATGATCTATATTTTTTTTCACTACAGTAATACCTGACCTACAATCAGAAATGCAAAAAAATCTCCCGCTGCATGTCTTCCTCCGGAAACAGGTGTAGTAGTGAGCATTTTGAGAACACAGAAGTACGTTTATATGATAGTACTGKACTCTTCAGTTACTTACCTGAGGTTCAAAACCTGGTCTTTCTTTGTCCCAGTACTTTCTGGGTGAACATCAATCTGTTTGGGAGAGTGGACCAAATATTTCTATGAACATCTATGTCAGTGTGGGCTAGGAGATCCAATTAGGTAGCAGTCAAAAAAAATCTGTGCAACCAGAAGCTAAGGAATGTTGACATGATTTCTAAATGAATGGATCACTGATCAGGAGTATTAGTYAACTCTTCTTGACCCAGGACAAATGATCCAGGCTGGAGACTCGCTATGAAGTGGGATGTTGTGCTTGTCTCACACGAGCCAGGAGAGTCTGAGATGCTGTATTTGCACCAGGCTGGCCCAGGTCCTGCTTGCCCAGAATTCCTACACTTTTCAATTAAGAGAGCCATCAATAACTTCCTTTGTTGTCTATATTGTGCCTGCATTACTTATGCACTTCCCACAGAAGTGTTTGCTGGGTTGATTCATCTTCCATTACCCTAGGTAACAGAGAGATGGTATTGATGTAACATAATTTTTAAAAGCAAAAGGTTTAAAATTAACAGATGTCACTCAAATGGTCAAACATGTCATAAGTGTGTGTTAGGATGCTGGATTGTGAATGCAAATGTCCGAAACAGGGAATTAATTTTCTTCTGCCAATAAGATGCCAGAGAAGCAAGGGTGAGTCCTCTGGTGAGAAACAGAAACTGCCATGGATCTTTCCTTCAGCAAGCCTTTGTCAGAGCCCAAAGAAGTTTATTTATTATATTAAACAAACTATTTTTTTCTCTCCCCATTTATTTTGCTGAAAATTTCCCAGATATTATTTCATAACAATGCTATATATATTTGTATCATTGATGGAATTTCTGTTGTGGTCATTTAACAGATAAATCTTAAAATATGATTGTCTCATCTTCAATATGTGAAAATAAAATTAATGCATTTCCTGTCTCTTCAAGTAGAAGGGAATAAATTGTGTTAGAAGAATAATTTCAGATTGCTTGGTGCAAACTGCAGTACAATAAGTACAATATGTTTCAAAATCAGAGTAAATATATTTTTGTATAAGTGAAACTTCCTCCTTGAAAAGCAGGGGGAAATTACATTGTTGATAAATGTTGATAGTCTTTTCTGACTATTTTAAAATTTTCCTTTCCTTTTTCTAGACAAAAAGATATGGGTATTAAATTAAAATAATCTTAGTAAGAAAAAGATTCAGAATTGAGCCTTGTTTTTGCCTCGTGCTCCTGTTTTTTGATTTTGGACATTTCATTCCTCCTCCATGCTCCAGATTAATCTTCTGTATGAGGGAGGTGACACCACACACAACCAGTCATATGGCTCACAGAGATTTTAACGAATATTGTCAAGTCATTTAACTCCTGTTTAAAMTAAATTACCATGGTAAAATGGGAAATTGTGTATAAATACAGAACATTTTCCTTCAATAAGTTCTACAAGAAGAACTGAGCAGAACCATGGCACCCACAGTGTGCTGAGCAGCACTTGTGAGTATGAACACTCTCAGGCTCTAACAGATGACCATGCAGCCTCAGGGCGTTTGTCCTGGGGAGAATACAGAGCCCTAAGTTGCTTTGGTTTGTGACACTTCCACATTCCAAAACGCTCCCTGGTGTAGTGCATGAAAGTAGAAATAGACTTTGTTTCCTACAGACCAGATTTCTGCATTTGGTGGATAAAGAATGATGCTTCTGGCAGCTCATGTAACAACAAGAGGCGCCATATAATCGGTCAATAACATAATTCCTAAAATGTGTGCGTGCTGTGTGATTGATTATTATTTAAATAATACTCTGAAAAACCTTTTCCTTTTCTTTGTACTACCTCAGGTTTGTGTTCTTCCTGCTAAAGATGGCAAAGCATTTGATAAATCAATGGCTGTATAGTGGGACGGGTAAAGCAGAAACGCAGTAATTGGGATGCCACAAAATACAGCCTGAGGATGACAGACTCACTTTAAAAGAATAATTTACATACCAGGAAGAAGTCGTGCTCCAAATAGACAGAATGCAAGAATAAGACTGGTCTCTTGTCTTTGTGACATAGTTTGTTGCTTTCATCCAACTACAGTAATAATATTATTTTCTTTGGGCTTGCCAGAATAAGGGCAAAGAAAAAATAAGTTTCTCATTAGTATCTACTTTTATCTCTCTGACAGGCTTGCACATAAGATCTTGGAATGCATTTACATATTAACTTTTTCAGTCTAAGCCTCTCTCAGTCAGACTTTCTCAATACCTGACTATTGTTATGGTCCCCTTTGCCTTAGTAATAGAAGCAAAAACTTTCATGTCTTCAGCAAATCTTTTACCTATTAGAAAAATACCTATAATGTATTAAATCAATACCTATAATGGTATTAATACCTATAATGGTATTAAATAGTTCGATAACTCTTGCCCTTCAGAAGACAGTATATGACTTCTGAAGCAAAAGGACACAGCCACTCCAACAAACAGTACTGCCATGTGCAAGAGAAGTTTAACAGAAAAGTTGCATACAGATCAGCTCTTCCCAAACACAGCTGAGGGGAACAGGAACATGGGATATCTTGAAGCTGAGAAGGGGAAGATGAGCAATGCCTTCATTTTTAATTACATAATGGATTGTGGATTTCTTTCTTTTTTTATATGAAAATATTTCTGGAGGACTTCAGATGAGGAGCCAAAGATCTTGAGTGTTACAAAAGAATAAGATTCACTTCTGTCATTCTGGCACTGCAGAGCTGATGTTCAAATGCAGTTGCTGCCATTGCTAATTCCTCACCATCACATGCTGACTTTTATCTTCCACACCCTTGTTGCCATTGCTCTCAGTATCACTGCTATTTATATGACTGCTGTGTCCTTTTTGAGTCACTGGCCCAGGCTGCTCCACTACTGCCTTGTGACACATCCCAAGTCAGCTCAGGGGAAGATCTTCTGGTGATTTTGACCTGATAGATAGGACACTAAAGACTTCCTTGTAGAGATCTTAACAGATTCAAGCAGAGGAAAGGTGGTGTGTGTGTGGGTCTCACTTGCCCTAGAAGTCTTCTGGCTATCATGTTTTTTGGTCAAATAATGTGGCACACCCAAATCAGCTTCAGACTACTTGATCACTTGATAAGTGATTTACTTACGTGATATTTTCTATATCTCTTTCACAGGATTGTCATGTAGATCAGTATATCATCTGAAGTGGAAAAGAAAGCAACAGAAATATCTGCAGCTCTGGAAGCCATGCAGCAAAAGTTACTCTGATGCTGCTGGGCCTGTGAGGATGAACAATCCTACAGCCCTTTCCAAGAGGGTTAAAAAAAGGCTGTTTCAGTTCTTAAATAGGTGAAGCTGAGCTTCACTGAGGTCACTGGTGTTGACCTCTGTTCTCAGGGTCTGTCTGATGTCCCAGTGTATGGCATTTGTAACAAAAGCAAAACTGGCCCCTATCTGCCAGGGGCCAGTCCCATACTCTGCTGAGATGTATGGGATTTTCATAGTCCTGACTTCTGCAAATTCAGTGTGCAAGGACATTGCCATTGTTCTTCATCTATATGAACAAGGTTACTCATTTAAGATAAATATTTGGTGAAGTAATCTGGAACTTCACTATTAAATTTGTGGCATCATGTAGCATTTCACTGAGGAGCAGGAAGGAGAATATGTATGTACTCTAGATTTAAAGGTGGTAATAAGAAGGGAAACATTTCAAGGATTAAACATTAAAATAAAGATCTCACTGTCTTTCACAGTATTGTTTAAATGCATCATATTTTATAACTGTGTTGTACATCTGCTTCTCAGCTAAACCTACCTGAAATAATCAGTGTGTTCACAGGAAACCTTTGCAAAGCCAGAGATGTTTTTCTATCTGATTGTGTGTCATATTTTACCTCATCATTTTTCTCTTGAGAACATTCTTATGAAGAAGCACAGGGAAATTATCTCTGATTTTCAAACAGGGACCTGAAACATTCTATCCATTCTATCTGATACCATCTATCTTCTCTACCAGAAACCCAACCAAAAACCTGTCTTCCATTATGCCTATTTCCAAAAACATATTCAAGGGAGTCCAGCTTATTCTAAGTTCAAGTTGCCTGTAGGAAAATAAGACAATTCAATTTCTCAGTGAATTTGGGAAGAATAAAGGTATTTTACTCCATTTTAAGAACCCTAGCTCAGGAGTCTGAATACATTTTGAAGTTGATAAAAATTTCTCATGGGAGGAGTGTGAGAAGGCTTTGTGTCACCATTGCCTTTACTCAACACAGCTACACATCCACTAAGCCAGGTATGCTTGCAGGTGTCTTATTTGACAGAACTGGAAATCTGCAGTCCCAAGGACATGGTCTGTCCACACAAGACTTACACAAAGGTGTACAGGCATTCCCTACTTCTGTCTGCACTATACCTTGTATAGTGTGAGTATGCACTCACACCATTCACATATTTTGCAGATACTTTAAGGAAATTGTGCTCTAATTAGTCCATCTGACCAATATCTTCTGGGCTAGGAAACAAGGCTGTATTTTTCAGCCGGTTTTCCTGGCCATTTCATGTAGTGAATTCTCACAGTTTTCTGACTAAACTAGGAAATTTATCCCTCCTTATTATTTACTATTTTATGTTAGACTACTTCTCCATAGGATTGCCCAAATTCACAGGCCACTGACTGATACCAGAATAACACAATGAGGAAGGCATTTGGATTATACACTCCTCAAAACAAGGTCTTATTCTACCATTAGTAGATATACTTGGCTTTGAAATAAGAATGCAAGATAAACTGCTATTTGTTATTAGAAGATATAAGAGTATGGAAAGGTAGTTTGAGTCATAAAATTTTGGCCTTTTTTAAAGGCTCCATCTTGAATGAGTAAAGGAGAAAAATCTTAGTCAGAAGATGAAAGGTTAGGCAAGCAGTAAAGAACTATGACTCTAGAAAATTTGTAATAGCAAATCTGGAAGTATGAGCTATTTATTTGATTGTAAWAAGTAGGTGAGGAGTCAGAAGAAAGGTTTGTTCCCAATTAACTCTCATATCAACTCCATCATTATGGACACTGCTGAATGTCTGCCCAATGATTTGAGCCCCTTAATATCACAGACCATGAGCTAAAATCCCAAGCTGCAAGTAAGTCCTGAGCTGTAGATCAGTAACCCTGATGAGGCAGAATTCAAACTCTGAGATTCAAGTGTTAAACAGACTTGCTAAAACAGTGCTTGATAAAGCACTCTGGGAAATCTGAGCAGGAGAGTGGTTGCTGTAAATATTGTCAGTGTATGCCAGATGGGGAGCTGCAGATTCAGATGCATTTTACGTATATATTATATGGCTGGCTGTGACACAGGAAAGGTTTTAGTACAGGCTCTGACCAAAGAACTCAGATATATTCTTTCAGGTATGTCTGACTTCACCAGATCAATATGGTTCATTCCTTCCTCTGATACCATTTCCTTAGATCGTTCTGCTCCTTTCCCTCCCATTCACCATATATTAATGAATTTGACTTGCTTTTAATTTTTATTCTTATTGGGTAATCATAACTGCTTTTTGTATAACATTTTAACTAAATGCTAAAAGGCAATGAGGTTAAAGAAATTAAAAATCAGCAATATCAGTTATCACTGGAATTCAATTTTCATTTATTGTCCCCAGTTGTAAGGCTGTATCCTTACTTTAGGTCTCTGTTTTCTAAGAGTAACTATTATTTTGGAGTCCTATTATTTTGGATAAGCACTGTAAGGAATTATTCCCTAAAACACTACAACAGGATTGCATGATGAGGTTGAAAGAAAGCATTTTGTCTCTCTGTCTCTGTTCTCCTATTGGGGCTGCTTCCAACACAGGAGCCTGTAAAGTCTGAAGTCATCCGACTCCAGCATGATAATTTCAAAAGGAAGAAGCTCATTTTTCTGCATCCCATTTCTAAACTTTTGTAGACATTAGTGATCTAACCCCAAGACTCTGCAGAAAGAGATTCTATCTCCTGGGAAAAAAATTATTCCTTGTGCTATGAATTGCTTATAATGTGTGATACGCTGCCAAAGATTGCATTTTTAAAATTACTGGGGTTTTTTTCCAAATCACAGAGAATTGACAAAACAAAAGACAAACTGTAAGGAAAAACTTCAGGTGATGCAGTGTCTGCACTCACCTTGCTCTATTTTGGCTCATTGCCATGAATTAAAATACCAGGAAGAATGAATGCACACACTGGGGTGATTTTGAAAAGGGAGAAAAGAGAATTGAAGAATAATAACAATTCAGGAAATACAACCTTGAGGTTGATAGAGCATCTGAATCCAAAGCTCTAATTTTGTTTGTTTTCCTCCCTCTTTTTTCCAGTTCAACCCTGAAGGTTTTGTCTACAAAGAACATATCTTCAGTGGTGTAAATCATCTGTAAGTGTTTCTGTGTCACAACTTTACTTCCTCCTTTCTGCCAGGAAGGGAGTTGCATTGTCAGCTTATTGAAATCCCCTGCCCTATTAGCAATGCCAGGATAAAAGCCCTCTGGGTTACTCTGGTTCAAAGACACTGGTCTTTTTCTGTCATTAAAATAGGAACAGTAGTGGTCTGTAAGAAGATCCCACTGCCACATCTGCTGTCAGGTGCTCCAGTGCTGGCTCCAACCTGCAGTCTTTCTGTGTCCACATCTCCAGCAGGACAGCTGGGGCAGGTCCCAGAGCCTTATTGGTGCTGCTGAAGTGTGAATGGAAAGTGTGCACAGTATAGGAACAGGAGCAAAGGGAATGAGGGCAGATCAGCCAGTGGATCTGCTGGAAATGGGCTCACACAGACATCCAAGTGTAAGCCAAGAGGTTTAACCTGCTGCACCACACAGGCCACCACAAATGCTGCTTTTCCTACCTGCAGGAACAGGGCTGGATTTCTTGCTTGTGCTTCAACACTGCCACGAATGCCACTCATGAAGGATCCCATAAGAGGAATCATGTCCCATGGCAGTCTAGGCTGGACGTTGCAGTGTCCAGCAGCTGTGATACTGATTGTGCCAGTGCTGCCCTTCCCAAGCATTACTCCAATGCACAAAGGGAGTGATGCACACCTTTAACCACCATCATTGCTACACCAGTGACATGATAAACACAGCATGAGGCATTCGAATATGCTCATCCCTAATGCCATTTTCTTCAGCAGAGCACATGGTCTGACTTCTTTCAAAAAAACAGACACATTTCAATGAGGAGAAGAGCAGTGGGTTGAGCGAGAGACTAGGCAAAACTTGATATATTTTAAAACATGGGTGCATTTGTAGCTTATGAGGCCAAGCAATAATGCCTATAGTGTGTGCCAAGCAGTTTGCAATCTCAAAATGCTGGAAGCCAGCTGATATATGGCATTATTTCCACACACCAAACAAATAACTCCCTGGATTCTGATTCAAGAAAAGAAAAATTGTCCTTAATGTTTTTAAGTTATTAAATGTTAAAGTTGCATTTTAAAATAGACACTTGAGTAAAACTAGACTGAAGGGTAGTCTAGGGATCTAAGTTAATGTTGATTAAAATCTGCTTGCACTTTTTCTCTCTGCTACAGTCACATTGATCAAATTTACTATTTAAATTAAATTTCCTGATCTGAAATTATATTGCTATCTATGCTGAAGAAATAGGATTGCCTTGAAGACATTTATTGTATTTACTTGTGTGCAACTGAAAATGCTTTTAGGAATTACAAGAAATGCACTCCTGGTTTAAGTGGAAACATCTTTGCTCCCACTGTTATCTTATAAATCAAAATGAACTCAATAAAGTCTATATTAAAACAGTAAAAAGTGAGATTATATGTTGATGAATGGGTATCAAACTTTGAATTTCTCACTCAGCTATTATTAAGCCTCCTTTTGAAACTAGTAATAAAAAATATAATCCAGACTCTCTGTCTACCACTACAATGTGATATCAGCAGTGCTGAAGTTCAACAGGGACTGCCATTAAGTGCTCCTCTTCCTACCTCTTCCAAAGTACCATACCATGGATTCCCACTGCAAAGGAGGTGAGCAGCAGCTACAAAGCTTCACAGAAGCTGGCACCTGATAGAAATGAGCTCCTGCAGCCTGGCAGTAGCTCAGACAACTTATCTGAAACAGACGTGGATATCTACAAAGACTTTGCAAAACTTCTGTAGTAGGAAAAAGCCCTAGCCAAGTGAGAGTCAGGATCGAAATTTTTTGCTTATGACACATTACACAGAGGACATTTGCTGACCAGGGCCAGGAGTTCTATCATAAACTCATTAATTTAAAACAGAAGAAGAGTTTAATATTTTTCTTTTCCTAGCAGAAGTGATTTTAGGCCAGCAAAAAACCTTTTTTGCTTCATTTTCCTCCATAGCATAATTTAGCATTCCAAAAATACTGCAGATTGATGATCGTGGAATCTGAATTCAAAGAAGAATTCCTGCATGGTCTACAGCTAAGCATTACACTTATTAACTCTCCAGTCTGTCACTAATTGTAAATAGAGCTTGCAAAATCAGCTTGTACTGATTTTTTAAAATATTATAATTTTTAAGACCTTTGCTTGAGAAAAAGGGTTTAGACTACTTAGACAACTCACACAGAATGACTTATGTTGAGGTGTTTCTATTTTGTTTTTCTCTACACAGCTTTCTTAAGGCACACTTCCACTGGTCTGGAGCAAATGTAAAGTGATTTACATGTGCTCACACATAAGTAAGCAGAGGACCGCTTGGTTTGTTCATTGTTCTAAGATTCTTAGAGTCACTTTTAAGAAGCTATTGTGTGAAGTTATCACTGGAAACTGGACAGCTATAGAAAACAGGATGCCCGTATATTTTCCGGCACAGGGAACCAGTTGCTAGACAATAGATGGTTTATAAAATAGAAAGAGATTAAATATCATTATGAACAGTTGCTTTGACTGTTTTTACAGCACTGATTTTTTTCTCACAAACTTATTCCCTCTCAGCAAACTTTTGTGCCTATGCTGAAGTTTACACTTTGGCTGAGTCCATGGAAAATGCTGAGAAGTCACACATGCAAGGAGAAGAAATGTATCATGGTAATGTAGTAACATTCACAGTACGACATGGTGGGTGGCTTAGAAAACCATCTTTAAGCCATGTCCTAAAAAATTTGTTGAAAGTACTGCATTCTTATTTAATAAAGAACTAAATTTGATCTATATCTATTATGTGTAGGTTTGGTTGGTTGGTTTTTGGTTTTTTTTACCTCAAGTCATGTATCTCCAGGATATCAGGAAACACACTTCTATTGTTTTAAGTGATGTTTCCATACAGTGAGCTTATGTCAGTCATCATCTTCTAACACATACTATACAGTCACCCTTCCTAGTCATGATGTAACTACAGGAAATAAAGAGAAACATACATGTAACATACATGATGTAACTACAGGAAATAAAGAGAAAATTATATTCACTCCTCTAAAATCTAGCAGAAAAGTAAGAAAAATCTGAGAGGCATCTTCCCTTCCAAGAACCATGAAAGCTCTTCACAAAAAAATCCAGTTTCTGAGGTTCATCTGCTGTCAGAACTTAAGCAAATGGGATGTGATCAGGGCTGGGTGCAGTGTCAGACCAGCCAGGTGAGCAAAGAGGACAAAAGGAGGTGCTGGCCCTTTCAGCAATAAGTCTGATAAGGTGTGTCCTGCTCTGTGTTGTCAAATGCAGCAAGTTTTTATTCTGAAACAGCCATTTTAGAATTCCATCCATCTTCACTGTAAAAAAATGATTGCTGTTCTTCAGAGTCCAGTAAACAACCTCCAGACAAAAGACTCGGAAACAGTAATAACTCCAGTTTTCCACAGTTAATCTGTAAGTGTTTATCAAAGATAAATATCAGTACTCTACTCTTTAGCCCAATACACAAAAATTAAGTGATTCTTTCATGGTCTCTCAGTAGGAAAATATATGTGTCACTGCAGGAAGCCTAGATGGCATTCAACAGATTCTTGTTCCTTATGACAAGAAATTTCCATCCACTTGTATGTTTTGGGTTTTTTTCCCCCTCTTTTCCAGTGGCACTTCTGTGCAACAGAAGTTGTATTTCGGTGATGCATATTATTTTTTAGTTTTAAATAGTGGTCAGATTCCTGGAGCGATCATTGCTCAATAGCAATAATACAATAGAGAAAAACAGATATGTAATTAATTCTAAGCTAATTGCTAATAAATGTGAAGATTAAACTTAGCAAGCAACATAAGGAATCTTTGGAGGGAAAGATTTTCCACAGCAACTGCACGGGATCCTTTAAGATCAAATCAATTAATCTAATTACCCTGAATGAATTTCATTATCACATATATTTTCACCTCACACTGTACATTTCAGTTTATGAACTATTCCCAGATTTGGGTGAAAGAAAATAGCCATAATAGATAATAAACAAAATACAGATTGAGGAAAACATAAGGAAAATCTCACCATAAGGCAGCACAACAAATTACAAATAACTTTTCATTCTGGAGGAATAAGAGTTTATTCCAAATGTTGAAACACATTTAGCCTTTGCTATCCCATTTCCATCAAGAGATGAAACAGATCATGTCTGCTGTGTAGGTACATCCATTAAGCAGTTGAGAATGTCTACCTGGTCGGACTATTGACTGAAGTCGGTGGACACTTTTTCAACTGACTGCAGTAATGAACTTTTACAAACAATCAATTTTGCCCTGGCAGCTTCTGCTGGCTTCATTCATTTAAAAACATGATAAAACTTTGTCAAAGAAACATTTGGAAAACAGTCTTATCACTGCAGGAAATACAAAATCTATTCATTACTCTTTGCATCCAAGATTGAGCTTGAAAGTATATACAGGTATATTTTAAGGCAATCCACAACAAATATCTGCATCTACATTAGGAATATATTCTGGAAAAGAAAAATCAATGTCCTTACCCCAAAACTTTGGTGGCCATGTGAGTGGAGTAAAAGTACTGTTCCTATCCATAACATCCAAATAGCAAATACAGAATGGTACGTCCACAGAGGAGCAATAGTTTTCTGAATTTTGAGATTTTTGCACTAGAAGCAAAGCTTTTGTGCTGCCACGGAACTGTGTTGTTTGCCTGAAAGGAAATGGATGTATCACATTTCCTGCTTCTGGACTCGAATTAGTAAGTGCTTGCCTTATCTTGGAACACCACATGGTTCCCGAGACAGGGAAGTAGTTTCCTTCTCGTCATTTCCTCAGTCAGAGCAAATTGACTCAGAACAATACCAAATCACCTCCTTCTCTGAAACTTTTTGAACTCCAAAAGTCCGGAGATAGAGAGATGAAAATTCCTTTCTCTTTCCTTCAAGGATTTTCTATGTTGAAGATATTACTTCAATATCCAAAAGCACTTGTATATGGGTAGGAATTTTCAGTAAGAAAGAAATGCATCAAGAGGTTTTTAATGGACACCAATTCTTTAGGATATTAGTTTAGGATATGAAGATGGTTTAGTATTCACCATTGTTCCTTGGCTGGTTTGAGGAACTAGCTGGGCCTGACAGTGTAACTGTAAATTTTTTCCTTTCCACACCCCATTCTGAAATACGAGTTCCCTGGAACACTAACAGGCTTTGAGGTAATTGCTTGGACACGTTTAATACAATGCAGTGTTAATTTCCGAACTGAATTGTAGGTACTGCTGCTATATATAACATATAGCAATAACAACATAGCTACAAGAGAAAATAGCCAAGACATTTAACGACATAGACCTAGAATTAATGGAGAATGAATGAACATTGATAAAATAGATTATGTTGTGTAATAATTTCTGTAGAACTAAGTTTTAAACTATTTTCTTCTTAAATATATTTCAGATAATGCACGTCCATAAACATTCTGCTGCGAATGGAAACCTCTGTTCTCTAAAGAGGTGTATGAGGATTTCCTTGCCCTTATACTATAAAGCCCCCCAACAAACCCAAACCCAAAAGTAGCTATATTTATTTTTCATAATAAATATCTAGAATCCCCTAAATTTAGGACTATATCAATATTAAGATTTGGATGTGGAATAATTTTAAGATTGAACCTTTTCTGTTATGCTTCAGTCTGTTTTATTTTTTTTCATGAAGGACATATTTAAAAATACTGAATAAAGACACCCTAATGGTTAATCAACACTGATAGTTTTCAAAGCTTGTGCTTAAAATGGCATATCCAAACACTGAGTTAAGAATTTAAATGAAAAAGATCTGGTTTTCAGATGACTGTGAATGAGATACAACTTCATAAGAAATTCTGGGATCATTCAGTTTCAGCTGGGAGACTGAGACCAGAATAGATGCTACAAATATACAAAATAAATAGTTATCAACTAGGGTTAGATTTGTTCTCTAAGAGCATAGGGAAATAAACCAAAACTGAATTATTGTAAACTTTAAAATGAGGAAATTAAATCATTTTAGTTTACTGACTGCATCTATTGAGATGATCATTGTAAAAAAAGGATTGAACGCAATCTAGTTGAAAAGCATCTGAGTTCAGACATGAACATGTGTACAAATAATTGCATGTTATGCATAATCAAGTGTATGGAATAAAAATCTTAATTCTTTGGGGAAAAGTTGACAACACTGAGAAACAGGACGGTGTCTCCCTTGACAATGTGTTCCAAGATGGGAGTTTTCTTGCTTTCCTCAGAAACAAACAGCTGATACGGACAATTACCAGCAGCAGATCAGAGAAGCTGCACAACCAAAAGTCTTACCTGTGACACTCACCTATACTGCCTATTAGCAACTTGCAACAAATAAAGTTTTAAATGAATAAAGGTGATGTGGGTTTAAACTGACTTACTAAGCAGGAGGGTCTCTCAGGTCATTTTCAAACTGTCTTTCCATGATTTACTCTTGCAAAGAAAAAGGAAGAATTGCTAGTTTGAGCAACAGAATTTATCTAAAAGGGGTACAGCATATCATATCCTGAGACAGAATCATAGAATGGTTCAGGCTGAAAGAAGCCTTCAAGATTATCTAGTTCCAACCCCTTTGCCTTGGCAGGGTTGGAACCTTCCACTAGAACATGATCCTCAAAGCCACATCCAACCTGGCATGGAACACTTGCGGCGATGGAGCGCCCACAACTCCTCTGGGCAACCTTTTTGGAATCTTCGCCAAAAAGCTAAAGCAGATTGGTAAATCATAGACTCTTCTTAATTTATTATTTTAAGTGTTAGACTAATTTTATTCCTGTTCTCTTTTTTCCTGAATATTGCAAARATATATTTTACTGGTAACTCCACAGATTCTTTCATTTTTTCTTTATTGAGAAGTATCTTTTCCTGAAAATAAAATTATCATAGCTCAAGGTACCCTCATGGGTAAAAATGCTCACTATCTTTCATTGTACTGACAAGTATAACCCTGTCACTTCTGACTGATGGGATATGGGGTTATGTAGATGATGAGATGTCAAATACATTACTAATGTGAGTTCAATTCCAACAAAATGAGCAGTCTTTTACTCTTTGAAAAGACTAATTTAACTCTGTCCTTAAAGGTTTCAAACTCATTGATGAAATTAGGGGAGGTGCTTTGAATTTACAGCAGCACCAGCCCTGAGCCTGGTGAAACACAGGTAAATATATTGAATTCTCCTGCACAAACCCACACAATTTTCTTATTTCAAATGTAAGCAAAATTCACTGAAAAAAAAAAATAGAATGAGCATCCAGTGAAACTTTTTCTTCTTTTTTTTTTTTTTCACTTTCCATCTGGAGATTATGATTTAAACTGGGATTTCCTTTAATTGTTTCATATTTCAGCAGTCTCATATTTGTCCTTGGTTAGCTTTGCAGCTCTCCGGATGCATGAAGAAAAAACTCAGGAATTTTTTTTATTGACCAGTGATGAAAAATGTTCCTGTCTACCATCAAACTACCAGTGTTAAATTCTGCTCATAATGTGGCAAAGGGCTGAAAAAGTACATCTTCAATTTACTGGCTTTAATGACTCRCTTCAAGTTCAGATAGCAAAGTTCTTCAGTGTACCAGCTACAGGTTAAATGTCCTACTGCCTCATGGTGGCTCTATCAGAATGCACCCTCCAATATTATATGGATGTTGTGAATGAAAAGAACATGGCTGCAGTAACATCACTCTCTTAGAAAACACACTGGTTTCTGTGAGGGTGTTAGTTGTTACTAATTTTCCTCCAAATTTTTCAGTGAAAGAATTGTGGGTAGGAGTTTCATGAGAATTCATGTTCAGTATTTTTTGGGAGCTATGAAATCCTAAGGACATAATATAAGAAGAAGATCCTTCATTGCTAATTATGCACCACAATGTGATTGAGAAGACAGTGTCACTGTGCAGTATATGAATGCTCTTTTTGTTTACTGGAACATGCGTAACACTTTTAGATACAATATTCAACTCAAAACTCTGAAATAATATTTTTCCCTAATGGGGAAGTCTTATATTAGTCAGTGAAAGACGACTGAGAGACATAAAAAGTGGCTGAGGAGAGCACTCCCCTTCTGCCAACTGGGCACTTTCTGATTCCTTGGTTTTTTTGTGGTATTTGTGATATTGAAGATTGTGTGTATTTAGGACTGACATGGTTTTCATTTTATCACACAGTTAGTCAAGCCAAGAAACAGCATACTGGATTCAAGGTATGTTTCTGGGACCCATTTTTATAATCRTTTTGGTGGGAAGGGTTCCCTGCAGTTATTTCATTATGAGTGTTAGGTAAGAGCCTAATCCAAGCACATCAYTGCTAATGAAAATATCCCTAAACATAATGAGATAGCATAGTAGGTGTGAAATGGAAAAATGAGCCTCTAGAGGGTATTCATAGCTCCTGAATATCTGAAATATTTTCCAAAAATAAGAATAGAATGATGATAAGAACAAAATATTTACTGTTCATATGTTTATATTACGGCTGTTTCCAAAACGAATTCTTCTATAGGTTCCAATGCTACAAAAACAATCAGAGTAATTTTATAATAAAACTTTTCCCAATCTGGATTACTTAATTGTTTCTTTCCAGACCTATATCTGGTCTACCAGTCTACCAGGCTAGTGATGAAAAATAGCCTTTCAGTAACCATATGCCACCACAGATATCATTTTGGTTTGATTTAGTTAGGTTTATTGTGGGCATATTGCTTAATTTTTATGACTCCATTTGTTTGATAGATGAACAGATTGAAAATTCTTCTTCAATTTTTTCCAGCCAAATGGCTTGTTGGAGTCAAAATCTGCTTTCTGAGTCATACCATAGGTAAATGAGTAATGTAAAGCAAAACAACAACAAATGTTTGACAATTATAGCCCCCTTCACCAGTTCACTGCTACTATAAAAAGTCTAGCAAAAAATTTGCTTTTCTCAAGTTTAGAGCAAGAGGAAATCCTATGGGGAAGGTGAAGAATGGAGGCATGATGAACAATTGAAGGAAACTGCCTTTCAGTATTCATGAATGTTCAATCTTCCCGTCCTCTGATTGACAGGATCACACCATAGTCATGGTGCATCCATTTATTTCTATAAATCCAACAAGCTTGAACTGCAACTTGTGAATTTAGCTGGACTTGTATTCCTCTGTTACAGTACTTTTGATTTACTGATGAACAATTCAAATTTATATGATGTCAAAATGTTCTAAGTACATGAAGCCAAGATCAACCATTCAGAAAAGTACCAAGAGTGCAACAATACCTCATAACATTGAAAGTAGGGGTTTTGAGGACTGTAAAGTCCATGGGCAATGCTTTATATACCAACTTATCTTGCTTGGGTTTGTAATTAATTATTATTACAGTTTCCCCAAGGTTTCCCATCCATCAATCCCAAATCTGTTGTGCTTAAGTTCTGTACAGACAAATTACAGTGAGACTAGATGATTTTCATTTCTTCTTTTTTGTGTAAATTATTTTTTCCTGCACTCTGCAGGAAAATATCACAATGCAAAGCAAGAGTGCAAGCTTCCATTCATTGTTTTTTTTTTATTTTTGTTCATTTTATTTGCCCTCCCCCTGAGAGCAGCATGTGAGGGTTAAAGAAATTTCACAGGGAGCTTGTTTGCCAGGTTTGTTGCGCTTGCCTTGTTTGTTGAGCTGCAGTTAATTAGAGCAGGACCATTACATACTGCTGTAACAAGAAGACTCTGGCAGCAACCTGTTTGTCTGACCTTGTCTTGAGTAGAGAAGTAGCCAAAAGCAAAAGCAGGCACTTGGTCATGTTTAAGTGGGAAAAAGAGAGAGGTTTAAGTAGGAAAAAGAGAGAGGTCATGTAATGAAAGCTGTTCTTCCCTCAGCACACCTATGAGACCCAGAGAAGTTATGTCCCAAAGTAATTACAGAATTTTGCTCTGATGAAGGACTGCAGTAGTCATTTCTCCCACATATGCTTTCCTTCTAGTCATTCCAGAACTTTCCAGACCTCCAAGCCTTTGCCCTCACCCATCCTAGCCACCTCTGACAATCCTTACTCTCTCTCTCTCCTGAGCACCCACACAAACCTCTGTACTTGTAACCTCCACACCGCTGAGCACCCCGGTCCCTCAGCAAGCTAACTGGAGAGCTCCAGAGAGAATGGAAATGCAATTATGGTCCTTTGGAAACTGGTGAATAATTATTTTAACCATTTTGTACTGCAGTTCATTAATTTTTACTGCTCTCAGATAGCTTGCTGTTAAGGAGAGTAAGCTTAATAAATCTTGTGCTGTAAGGGTGAGGGGTTGCGGACACAGGTATCCAAGCATGGGGTGACTGCAGAAACTCCAGATGTAGAAAATAATTTACCAGTAAGTACAAGGAGCTTGGTATTCCTTGAAAGAATGCATGTGCATTCATTTCACGCATGCTTTCAATTTTATAGTGATGAAACTTTCAGTAGAACAACTCCTGATTTATTCTGTAAAGGTCTTGGGAGACAAGCACATCTAAGATGTAGGAATTCTGAAYAGATATTTAGCAAACAGAAATCTGCATGGGTAAATTGAATCACATGTACTCACAATCGTGTTCTGAATGATTGAAAATATCAGGAAATAAAATTATGAGAGATGAGGAAAATATTATGGAAATGAAACTTAAGGCAAAGGCAAAGCATTCAACAACATGACTACTTGACATGGGCCAGTCAAACTTAAGAAACCTGAGAAAGAAAGCACAGTAAGAAAGAAAGCTCAATAAGAATAAATCATGGAATTAAAGGACATACATCAAGAAGGACTGCTAACCCTTTGAATTTAGATCACTTGATCTTAACCAAAGATCTCTGGACTGATCAAGGAAGACTGTCAGTACAGTGCATGGAACTAGATTTAAAAAAGAAATAAGAGACAAGTGGAGAACCAGAAAGCCATCACAAATGGTAAGGGGAAGCAGSAGTAGGGGAATTAATGTCAGCAAGAATGCTTCCACTTTCCAGTTTTGAAGACAAAGATAAGTCATATGTATTTTGAAATGATGGGTGTTGCCAGTTCCCAGGAATATATTATGAAAGGTTCTTGTATGGTGGCAACAACGTAAATCTGATCTTCAGATAAAATCAGAGAAAATACCCTCTGACTGGGTGATTTATTTCTTGCTGTTCCCTCAATTTGAAGCACAGTCAATAAACGAGCAGGCTGACCTCAGAATGAAATCTTTTTGGATTTTTGCTGGGACGAGTTGAGCTGACTGGAGCTGGGATGGGAATTTTGAGATGAGAGAAGAGAAGCAGAATGGGGAGCATCTAATACGGTTTGCCTCAGAAGACAACAGAAAACAAAAGAAATCCAAAGGATCTCAAGGCTATCAATGCTGGGTCTACTACTGACCCTATTGCTCTCTTCTGTGTCCAGAGGATATGAGTCTGTGGCAAGTCTGAGCTGTAGTGTTGGTGGTCCAGGTACTTCTGTGGCAGGTTGCCCTTTTGGTTCTGGGGTGCTGCACTTCATGATCAGAGGTGACAGTCAGAACAGTGGCTGGTATAATCCTCCCCATGAATGCAACATGAACACAAACCCAGTATTTCTGACAATATTTTACAAAATCTGTGTAAACAACAACAAAATCTGTCTCTGGAGAACAGAGAACATTTATGAAATCTCCAGAAATAAGCATGAAGGAGCTAGAAGCATCTGGGCCTTAATGCCATAATTTTGACAGGCACCTGGAAATGGCACTGCATTATGGTCCCCATAACACAGAGGAGCAGTTTTATTAAAGGTAATAATGGAAATTTAAAGCAAAACCCTGTAAGGATATAAATCACCAGTGGGCTGCCTGAGCTTCTCGTTCAGCTATAAAACTTAATTTTTGGAGGTCAAAGAGACACAGTTATGAAAGAATTTTTACACAACAGAAAAACTCTTCCAAAAGATTGTTTGTTCTCCCAAGAACATTAATTAACAATGACTTGGTCTATATAGGAAAAGATATTCACCCAAAGCATTAAGGTATAAAGAAAGAGTTCCCTTGGGGACTTTTCGCCTAGTGAAAGAACATATTTACTGAATAATTTTTGTGATGAATTTAAACTATGTTCTGTATTTTTGTATTGTGCCACAGTACTTTCCTGAAATAAATGTTGCACTGTAGTCTTGAAACTACCTAATTTCCTTGCAGTCACAGCTAAATATTGAAAACATCCAGTGAAAAAATATTCAGACATTGTAGGATTGAATGACTCACATGAATTTGCAGCCACCTTCAGGATAATGCATAACAATGAAACAGTGGACACAGTTCAAGCCAAGAGAGAAGTAGCACATAATTTTGGGGGAAAAAAAGAGACATTTTGTAGGCATGATAACTCATTCTTTCAACATTGCTTGGCCTTTCTTCTGGCCATTGAGAAATCTTACCATTTCATTCTCAGGTTTGATCTACCGATTCAGAAAATGTTTGTTCTTAATAAAATTCCTGTTGTCTCTTCATTACGTTATATTATTATTCTTAAAACTTGTATTCTAAATAAGCATTTTTTTTTACAGAAATTGCAATGCTGTTTTAAACAACACCATCTGTTTTCACAGAAAACAACATGCTTCCTACTCATTATATGCTATTAGACAAGACATAGAGCTTCAAACTCCTGAATGAAAGTGAATATGATAAAAAACATGGATGTCTCATAAAAGAATCCTGACATTGTTCAGAAGAACTACCTGTCAACATCAAATGATAAAAAATAATACCTGATTACATTAATTTCACAGAGATGGCAGATTTCTGCCTTTGGAATTTCACATGAATACCAAGATGGTTCTTTCACCTAATGAGTTTAAGGTATATTCAAAATGAGGTCAGGAAAGATTTTGGATAAATTCTTTCACTCAGACAATAGTGTTCAGTGGCTCTGATATATGCCTTGTCATTTAAAATATTTACCATACTAGACATACTTAAATATTTAATTTTAATAGGTTTTTTCCCTATGTTTTCTATTCAGAACACTACAGAAGTCAGAAAATACAGCTTTGAAACTTCAAGCATAATTACAGTGACAGAGAATAGACACTGAGTGCCAGTCAGCCAACAGCTGAGTAATGCTGGTGATCATGAGAATCTTAAATATATTGACTACAGATTATGAAAAATCATGGGGCCGGGGTTTCCTGCAGGTAAATATTCTACTATCAGGGAGACTAGCCTCATTCTAGACCCATATGCTGCTTATAGCAATTGAAGTAAAGCAAAGAGGTTCAAAATACATTTCTTATTAGAAAAGTAATGCTTTCTCCAATCTCTGACTGATACCACCTGCCTTCTCATGTTTTGGCAACATCAGTTTGTTCTTGTTCCTCATGTGGTACACCAAGCTTCTCACCCCTTATTTAATACCCTGCTCTCAATTTCTGTTCAGATTTCCTTTCAGATTAGGTCTTAAAAGACAGCTCCACATTGTCTAACAACCCCAACTTTCCAGGAACCCTCTCTTCCTACCAGGTTGGTCTTTTATTTTGGTCTCCAAACCATCATTTTACTGCAGCCACTGACATATGCTGTGGTTTCCATCTTTTTTATTGTTTTTACCATGAGGATTTGTTGTTTGACTGTAATATTGTATTCCAGAGAGGTAATTATTTTGATTTCTTTATAATTTAAGATAGATTGTTTTTTCTGTTCACACATGTATCTCCAAGCAAGCAAAGAAATGCAATTATTCTGCCCAGTGTTAAATAACAGGAAGATAATTTACCAAGTTATTATGACTTCTCCTGATATTTGTCTATGTTTGTTTGAGATTGGTGCCAGCTGAAAATCTGCCCAGTGCTGCTTAAAGGAACAGCTCAAAAAGACATTTTGTCTCTATTAGAATGTAAGGAAACCCGAAATTACTTTTGCTTTAGTGGCTGAGAATTTCTTGGCCTGTTCCTGCAGCATATTTTTAGCCCAGCATTAAAGGAAGCATCTTTTTGATACAGTCCACAGGGTGGCACAATCTGATCATGATTGCTTTGCACTACTGGTTCATTGCAAAGAATTTACTCTTACCATACTAATCTGAATTTTTTTAATTGATTTTTTTWWAAATTTTTTTCCTATGCCAAAGCATTGTTAAAAAATGTTAGGTTATATGTTTAAAGACTCATCTCCACAACACACGAAGGGCTGGAGGCACAAGGGTAGGTAGAGAAGGGTGGAAAATGGAAGGCTAAGGGGATAAAACGTGTCCTGTAAAAAGGAGTAGTGTTTGTTGATGGGTCAGTGGGCCTTTACCTGCCAGCGGAGCAGGGCTCAGGCCTCAGGAGCTGGGCAGACTGGGATCCAGGGGCCAAGTGCTGGCACAATGGAGTGTTTTACATCAACTACGGCAGGGGGTCACCCTTTATGGCTGTATGTGTATTTGCATGTATTTTCTGCTCTCAGGCTTTCACCCTGATGGGGCAGGATCAGGCTGCTCCTGTGACAGGTGTCAGCATCAGTGCTGTGGTTTTGGTCCCTGCTGGGCTGGGCATGCAGCCACATTCCTGTGCATGCACGTTGATACCATGAGCACACACACACCTCCTGGGGGTGCTCA
The DNA here is from genome assembly GCA_014549065.1 of Cardinalis cardinalis. Lineage (NCBI taxonomy): Eukaryota > Metazoa > Chordata > Aves > Passeriformes > Cardinalidae > Cardinalis > Cardinalis cardinalis. The sequence goes on from JACDOX010000002.1 coordinate 14,891,535, forward strand.
ATCGGATTTGCTGCCGGCTGCATGTTGGGACAGGAACCTGTGGCAGCCTTGCTGCTACTCAACTGCTGGATTGGGCAGCTTCTAGTGGAATTTTTAGGCTGGAAGTTCTTCTGCTTGATTAAGACCTTCAAGTAATAACCTTTGAGTCCTATTTTAGACAATATTGGGGTATCCACTTCTCATTATTGTATAGAAGTTTGAAATTTTAGTGGGTTTCTTTTTTCCAATTTAACTTGTAACTTGTGGAGCATGAACAAGAGAAAATTGTCAAAACAATACATTTTGAAAGATATAATGACTTTCTTGACAAAAAAATGGGGTGACTAATGCTAGAAATAAATGCCATTTGCTTTAGCTTGACTCTCGCCATATGCTAGACTGAGCTCATTCAGTACATATAAATCCTAATTATCTCTAAGCTGTTATAATTTGATAACTTCACTTAAAAGAATGTATCACATATCACAGTATAATATACAAGTTCAGCAGATTTTTCTGATTTCTTTTCCCACTCCCACATAATTTTGTGTAATCTCATCCCACTGTATTTATTTATTTCAGCACAATGTAATGGAAGTGAAATGGTGTATTGCTGTATTTCAGGTAATTCAGTGTGTATTTAATGTAATTTCATGTTAGAGGGAATATATTCTCTGGCTTCTCGTTGTATCTTTATTTTATTTTCAAAGTTTGTTCACCCAGGTTTTGTTAGACTCAAATATAAAACATAAGCACTTAAGTACAACATACAAAGCTATGYAAAAAAATCATGCAGTTTTACAGCTTATAGATTCTTGGAGAAGTAAGGAGAGATTTAATCTACCTTGGACTTCTGGAGGGCACACTTTGGCCTGTTTAGGAGACTGACAGTCCCTTGGGAGGCAGTCCTGACAGGCAAAGGAGTCCAGGAAGGCTAGTCATTCTTCAGGAAGGAAATCTTAAATGTGCAGGAGCAGGCTGTCCCAATGTGCTGGAAGATGAGCCAGCAGGAAAGCCCGCCCTGGCTAAACAGAAAGCTTTGGCTCAGGGATACAAAGTGGTGCTCCACAAGTGGTGCTCCCCAGGTGTCAGTACTGGGGTCAGTTCCTTTCCTTCATTTAATATCTTTGTCAACAATTTGGGTGAGGGGATCAAGTGCAACCTCAGTCAGTTTGCAGTTGAGACACCAAGCTGGGAGGGAGTGTGGATCTGCTGGAGAGCTCTGCAGAGGGATCTGGACAGGATCAATGGGCTGAGGCCAATTGTATGATGTTCAACAAAGCCAAGTGCCAGGTCCTGCCTCTGTGGCACAACAACCCCAGGCAGTACTAGAGGCTTGGAGAAGAGTAGCTGGAAAGTGGCCTGGGGGGAGAAGACCTGGAGTGCTGGTCAAGAACCACTGAATCTGAGCCAGCTGTGCCCGGGTGGCCAAGAAGGCCAATGGCAAACAGAAAAAAAAACCCCATATCCAGCAGGACCAGGGACGTGATTTTTCCATTGTACTCAGCACTGCTGAGGCCACACCTTGAATCCTGTTTTGGGCCCCTCACTCCAAGAAGGACATTGAGGTGCTGGAACATTGTCCAGAGAAGTTCAGTGGAGCTGGTGAAGGGTCTGGAGCACAAGTCTTGTGAGGAGTGGCTGAGGAAGCTGGGGTTGTTTACCATAGAGAAAAGGAGGCTCAGGGGAGACCTTTCTGTTCTCTAGAGCTGCCTCAAAGGAGGTTGTAGCAAGATGGATGTCAGTTTCTTCTCCCTATTAATAAGTGATAGTACAGGAACAAACAGCCTCAAGTTGCATCAGGGGAGGTTTAGATTGAATATTAGGAAAATTTCTTCGTGGGAAGGCTTATCATTCACTGGATCAGGCTGCCCAGCCAAGTCATTGATTCCCTGTCCCTGGAGGTATTTAAAGAGACGTAGATGTGATGCTTAGGTACAAGGTGATGTGGTGGACTTGGACTGGGTTAACAGTTGGGCTTGATGATTTTACAGGTCTTTGTTCAATTGATATGATTCTTTGGTTAAATGTTTATACATTTATGCTTGATACAGTACATGGAAACCAGATGTAGTGTGGCAATGCTCCCAGGTTGTACATAGATACCGTGTGGCAGTTTAGGACAGGAAGGAAGTGGCAACTATTGCTCGCTGCAAAACCTGCAGGAGGGAGGGTATGCTCTTTTACTCAAACCAGYATTCACAGTTACAACAAATGGACTCAAAAGAGATCAAGACACTCACAGAGATATCCTGTTCTGCACCCTAACAAAGTATTAAAAAATTAAAAATGCCTTCCAGGAAGACATTTGTCTATTGCGAGCTTAAATATCTTCCACAACACCAGTTTAACTTCTTTCTTATGGTATGTGGTGCAAAGCTTTATTTCCTCCTAAAATTTTTGGTTCTGATATGACAATATCATGTCCAAGGTAAGCGGATTTCTTCTTGTCCTATGTTCTGTGGACACTGAGAAGTGATGATTCCTTTCCTTTAAGTGCTTCTTTAGAATGTTTTTATACCTCATGCCAGTTTCTAATCTCTAGATTGAATAACAATTTCAGACTTTTCTTTGGGATTAAGTGTTCTAAACTTTCCACCATTCCCATGGCCATCCTCTGGATTTTCTCTACCTGATTTAGATATTTTTTGAAGTCTGGCAACCCAAACTGGACCAAGTAGAGAGTGATACAATACTGAGGCAAACCTAAATGTTACTGTACCTCTTTTATAGGTAGCATTTCTCTTTTGAGGAAGAGTGCCCCAAATTCTTCAGGGCAAAAGACCTCTTCATGTCTCAGCTAAAAGCAGCAGCCCTTGAGGGTGCTATATATTATCAAATCTAATTGCTTGTCCTTTCAGAAAAGATATTTACACATATCCAAGGGGCAACAGTTTCAGATCCTGACTTTTTAACAATAAAAAGCAAAATAGAAAAAGTAATAATGAAAAATACATCGTTCTTAGTATAGCACAGACAATTTTTTTCTAGCTGAGCTTTCAAAATATACCATGGTGCATTTAGCGCTGAAATTGAAGCTTAYATTAGCAAGTACTTTGCTGAACTGCTTCAAACAATAGTAGTATTACTATGTGAAGTCTGAGCTTTTGCAGTGAAGATGCCCTCATTCAGGTTAACACTCACATTCTTAACCTAGAAAAATAAGATAGTATTTTCTGAAAGAGGCAGCAAGGTGAGGAATTTTTTCAGCAGAAAGATATATGTAGAAAGGCGGAACTCAGAAACATGTTAGTCTCCTCTTCCTTTGCAATTTTCGGTGCTGCAACTGGCATGGGGCAAGGCAGAGAAGAAGGACAAAGAGGTAAGATTCAGTTCCCCTCCTGCACACCCTCCCCCACCCCAGAACACCACCCCTACCCCCTCCACAAACCAACCAAACAAAAAATCCCACAACCCTACAAAAGGAGAAAAATTTCAGGCCCAATATGCCTGGTTACACTCATTGTCAGAAAGAGTAATTTTTGTGGATGGCTGGAGGTGACCTAGATATGTACATCCCAGTTTCACGTGAATTCTTGCTGTAGCTCCTGGTATGTCTGCTTCTTCCACACTGGCTCCAAGTGTGCAATCCATAACTGCAAAGTGTTGGGATAGGTGCCATAATTGTAAGTGTTCCTATCACGAGGGTAGCACCAATGTTACTATGACTGGTGCTAAAGGACAGGGTGATGCTGAGTAATCTCTGCTGCCTAACTCAGATTTTATCCATCCACTCAGTAAACACCCTGCATGCTAATGTTGTAGAATCACTGCAGCACTGCCAGAAATGATGAAAACTAAGAGGTTCATTGGCACTGCTTCTCTCAACTTCTCCATTTCAGCTCCAAATGAGTGGGTTTTTTTCCCAATGACACAGACCAGAGATGATCCATCTCTTAAGCAGAAAAATATCCTTCTGTCTCCTGTATGAAGCTAGCCTTAATGGCATCAATTAAAATGAAGCTGGGAAAAAGCAAAATCAAGTCACAGGGATTGTGCAATGTCTTTGGAAGAGGGAGAATTGTGTTTTATGCTGGGGGCACAAGCACTGTTGCATGGTTAGCGTGGTCTGAGCTCGAAAGTGGCAGACCGTCTTGCCAGCTCCTTTGAATATTTCTGTCCTGCTGGTGTTATGTAAGAGCTGCTGTCCCAGTTTGCTTGTGCAGCTCTCTGCCTTATGCGTGATGATGCTTTGGAGCCTACGCCAAAGGTAATGCCCTACAGCACGCTCTACATTGCAGCAATAATAATAATAATAGTAATATAACTAGTAATAGTAATTAGCAGCGACAGCTCGATACAGTCGTTCTCAGGAGTATTTCGGCTACTCGCCAGAACGCACTTCGGGGTGAGGCCGGTGTCTTGTCCTACGACTCCCCGGCAKCGCGGTCAACGCCAGCCGCCCCCGGCCAAGCTGCCTCGGCTTTGCCGCTGCTGCTGCAGCCGCGGCGGGGCGGGGCGGGGCGCGGCCCCCCCGCGATGCGCGCAASGACAGCGGGCACCGGGGCACGGGCTGCAGCCCGCAGGCGGCGGGGCCGCGCACCGGGAAGCGCCGCAAGGGAACGGCAACGCACACCGGCACCCGCGGCACACGCATCCCGGGCACACGCATCCCGGCGCACGCATCCCGGCACACGCACCGCGCTCCCGCCCTCTCCCCACCCCCGCACCTGCTTCCTCGCCGCGGGCCGGCGGGGCGGGGCGGCGGGCGTGTTGTGCTCGGTAACCAGGCAGCTGCGCCGGGCGCTCCGAGGCGCGGAGCAGCGCGGTGCGCAGGGCTGAGGTAAGGAGCGGCGGCGCGGGGCCGGGGGCTCCCCGRGCTGGGGGTGTGCGGCGGGGCCGCCGCTTCAGTGAGCCCGCGAGTGGCTGGAGCGCGGCTGGGAAGAAGGGGGTCCCACGGGGGAGCCTCTGCTGGCTCTGCCCCCCAGCCGCCTCCTGCCCCCCTGTCTTGAAGTGAATCCGAAACTCCGCGCCGTGGTTGCGGAGTTTGCCCGTGTTCCGGGGGGGGTTTGAGGTTTTGCCCTTTCGGAGCGGACAAACCCGGCGGAGGGCTGTGGTGGTTCTCYTCCTGAAGTGCGCGTACGTGTGTGTTGCAGAGATAGCCAGTTTTCTGCTCAGTCACACGCTGCAGGCCAAAACGTAGTTAACCAAAGGAAATGTGACTATTGATGGGCGCTCCCGGGAAGCCAGTTTTAGCCTGGGTTGCACGCAGTGATGGTGCAGAAAGGACAAGTGCACCACGACAGAAATGCGTAGAGCCCATATGTTCCCTGGCTTGTGTGGCAACTCCTCGGAGGTAAGACCTGCTGAAATAATCACCGACAAGGTTGTTACTAGGATTTTGACAACCATATTCATGTTGAGGAGAAGTGCTTATAAGGAGTATTAGTACCCTGCTACAAAAGACCAGATACTGGAATATGATGAGGAAATACTTATGTAAATCATCTGTGTGATGGTGAGGGAAACTCCGGTGCGTCTGGCTGTGAGGGATGTATACCTATGTGGCTTGTAGGGAAATAGTATGTGGTGTTTCTGGCTGCCTGCCCGGACTCTTCTAGTGCAGAGCCTGTTGAACGACTCCTAACAGGCACACGCTTTCCTGTAGTAGTACTAGTGATGGGCTGTCTGCTCCCCGTGATCTCTGATAAATATTTCTGTGATTCTTGCGTGCACTTCAACATTAAACAGCTCCCAAGCTGTAAATGCTGATGGGCTATGTTAACATATTGCCACCAGACAGGAAAAAACCAGGGTGCTATGTCATTTTGGTTGGTAAACAGAAAGGCTTTTTTCTTTGTTACAGTAAATGTTTGTTGTGTGCTGAATGACATGAAAAAAAATGCTTTCTGAGGTACAGTGATAAAATGTTGGAGTTACTTCTTTTCTGGTGAGAGTCAGGCATTGTCATTTGGAATGTTTCGCACAGATGTTTYGCCCCGAGAAGGGAGCTCTCCAGAATGAGCGTGGTGCTGCGTGTTGCAACGATTAATTCTCATGGTTGCAAACCCTGTTAGATGTGAATGTAGAAGGATAATCCCTACACTTCCCACCTGCTCCTTTAATTCCTGTTCATAGTGTCTGCTTTGCTTGTTTGTTTAATATTACCTTCAGAAATAATGTATGTCAATGGAAATTCCATGTTGATGAGTATAAAATACCTGTGCTTATGTATTTTGCCGGTGAATCCAAGTATGTTTGAAATTTTAAAAAATTTTATTCTATTTTTTCTTTAGGCTGTTGTAGTAAGTTTCAGTAGTGATTTGGACTGCTGTAATTAATACAGATGTAAGAAACTTGTAATAACTATATGCCTTCATGCACTATTACTCTCTCTTTATTAAATATGAGAGTCGTCAGTGATGGTTTTTTGGGACCTTAAGAACTTTATGGGAGCCATGCAGAGTTACACAGCCTGTCAGCAAGCACACTGCTCAAAGAAACTGACTTTGATASTGAATCAGAGAGGGCAGAGGCGCATAGGGAAAGAACAGCACTCTGTTAAATTTGGGGAGAGAGTAAGAGTTCCTGGCAATGAAGAGGCTCTTCCTGGGTGAGGCACTGAACAAGACATGAACCTTTCAAGGCCAGCACACTGAGAGTGATTGCTGAGGGTCTACAGAGCTTTGGTCCCAAGAGGAAATACCCCTCAGATATTCACCCCTCAGACGAGACACCACATTAACCCACCTCAGCTATGCTGTGTTAAAGGAAGTCAGTTGTGGCTCAATTTTTTTCTTATCAACTACTGGCAGTAGTTATTGAGAAAGTAGATATATCAAACATAAACAATTGTTTTTATACTTAATCCTTACCATAGCTAGTGACAAAACTTTAGAGTTATTGTGTCTCCTTAGAGGTCATAAAACTAACAGCAGTGGTGTACATCTGAAGTGAATGGACTTGTGGCTTTGTTTCACCCAAAGGCACAATTTAAAGGGAAAACCAGAGTGGTTTCTGCTTTTGCATTCATTTGGCAGCTGTCTGCCACTTGCTTATAAGTTATACTTATAGCAAAGTTTCTTGCTTGGGAGATGTGCAGGAATACCAAAGAACTGACGCTTACTTGCTTATCTCAAACTTGGTTTGACCCACCCTTTCCTGAGATACTTCAGTGTTTTCTATTTTAGTGGTCCTTTTTATTTTTCCTCCCACAGATGCACCTCTGCAATAGTCTTGTGCTATAGGTCATGTTATGCCACAGAACTCCTGGGTGCCATCAGTGTTAAACCAGAAAATCGGAACAATTCTCCTGCCATTAACTGGCTTATACTTCAGATGTGAACTTCACTCTGTCCTATTTGCTTGTATATTGTGACCTCTGATCTTAATCTCACCCTGTCTTTGTCTGTGCAGATAGTAAGCTCTTTTAGGCAAGGATTATATCCTGTGTTTGTAGAAGGTAATGAGCTACTGATCCCAGTCTCCTGCTATTACCAACAGCTATATGACTGTAATATATTCCTGCACAATTTCAATAATAAGATTACTAAATTGTAGATTAGGCTGTCTTTAACTTTTTGTATCAATAAGTCTGAATGACCTTTCTTTGCATGTATCTAAAAATGTATGTTCTGCCAATTTTCCTAAAAAAAGCAAGTCTCTGCTTTTTGTTTTCTCCTAGAACAGTTTGCATTTTCTGTTCAAATGGAATTACAGCTTTCAAGACAAGAATCACATCATTGTATTTTCATCCATCTTACAACAATACTAATAAAAAGTAGATAATAAAACGCTCACTTGCTGAAATGTAAATACATACATAGGTATGTGCATGACTAGGATCCTACAAATATTTTTTAAATACTGGAGTGCAATGGTAGGTAAAACATAGAAGATTGTGTGCCATATATGCCATAGATTTAAATGTCACATGTGGAAATTACCTTGAGCTTGCAAATAATTAATTGCTGTTGCAAGAGCTTCACTTTTCTGCAGAATGAAAAACTTTTGCTCAACTCTGAAATAGGCTTAAGGATACTTAGATGAACCAAAATAATCTGGAGTTCCAGAAAGGATCTAAATCCCTCTCTCTGCTGCCCCACATTCCCCAAGAAAAACAAATTTCAATACCTCCAGGTAGTTACTGTGCATTAAGTTGGTGTGAGGTTGGATGGTCAGTGAGAAAGAACATTGTGTTTCAGTGTTCCTGTTTCAATGCGGTTTTTTTGTCAGTAGAGAAAGGAAGCACAGATTGACAGTGTTGGTATTCAATCATCAAAAACACCTTTCAGAGCCAAAACTGCATTTTCCATGATCTTATGTGGTGCACAGTTATGTCCCATTGCCTTTGGGTAAGTTCCAGTATCCACTGATACACTTCTGCTGCATTGGGTTTAAGCAAGCAACTGCAAAGTTGCAGTTCAGCTGTCAGAAAAAATTACCAAAGGGACTTACTCCTCTGTTGGCCTGGATTTTGGAAGATCAGCGAGGAGATACTGCATTTTCTCTGAGGAAAGTATAAGAACCCTGTTGGATCACTCTACCCCACTTCTTCATCCTAGCTCTGAATTATACATATCCAGTAAGCATCAAGTGCAGTTTGACAGATGTATTCAAATAAATTTACAAATGGATTCTCAATACGTAATCTACTGGTTATCAGTATCCTGGAATGAATTTTATTGAGTTTTTCCACATCTAACTTGGAGTTTATTTAAGAGATGCTACTTCCTTTTTTTTGTCTAGCCTTTGTCTATCAGAAATGTCTTCAGTGGAAACATCAGTATAATACTAATTGAAGCAAATTAATCTCCCCATGATCTTATTTTCTATTTTCTTTTTACTTATGTGGCTAAAAACCATTTGCTTGCTGTGTTTATTTCTGAGATGGTCTTTTAGCATGTCTCTCTTCAAGCCTGTATTTGGCACGCACTGTGGCAATGCTCTTCACTTCTCATGCTCTGTTTCTGCCCACTTATTTCTGAGGGATGGCTTTTCCAATTACATCTGTTTTTATTCTGTTCTGACCAGGTGTAAAGCTGCTAGACTTTGGGTTTAAAGAAAGCCCCAGCCTGCTTCACAGGGGAAGCACTGTGCTTTTCRGTCTAATTGACCTCTCTGCCGATTTCCCTTTTATTTATCTTTTAAGCACTATTTCTAGATCATCTCCTGACCTGCTCAAATGCTTTGGATTATTCTTGTAATATTTTGGACAGTGTCAATCAGTTCCTTAGTTGGAGATATTTTCTATTGAATAACATTTTCTTCCCACTAACAACTAACACCCAACCTAAAACAGCTGTTTTTCTGACTATTTGCTGTTTAAAAATGCAGTTATAACCTCCAGAAAATTCTGGTTCCTATCTTTCTGTGAGTCATTTATTCCTGACTGGCAGGAGGCTCGCTGGTGTCTCACAGAATTGCATCTGTTCCAGTAGTGTCTATCAACCTGGCAGCATTTCCAAGGCCTTTTCTGTTTCAGAAACAGAATCTGTGGATCAAAGTGGACTTCTAGCACTACAGCAGTAAACTAGGCTTGGAAACTATTTTGCTGGATTTTTTTTCTCTTTATGAGTTCAGTGCAACTCTTGCTTACCAGGGAAGTCTGCCTATTTGTTAGTATATAATGGCACCCCAGCACTTGACCTTATTTCAGTTGCTCCTGAGATTCTGTTCAGTTCATATGCGATAGTTATTTTAGTTACCCCACTGTATTTCTTATATCTRTGTAACATTTGATTTGTAAATGTCTTCTAGCTGCATGACTTCCTTGAATTTATTACTCTGTTTATTTTCCTCTCAAATATCTCTTTTTGAAATGTCCCAGATTAGAAACATCCTTTCACTGCCTGCCCCTGTCTATTTCTTGCTCTCTTCAATATCTTTGTTTATTATTTGTTTATCCTTTTTTATCTGGAGTTTCTTTATCTATTCTGGTGCCATAATGGGAGTTTATAGAAGTCTAAAACAGTATTTTCAAGTACAGCTATATTTTCACATCAGTAGCTTTTTCTCCTGGCTGCTATATGTGGCATCAACCTGGTGTACTGGGAATCACAGAATGGTTAAGATTGGAAGGAACCACTGGTGGGGTCATCTGGAATCTGCAATTTGTGGCAACATGAAGTGCAGTTAGAGAATTATTGACCTCTTCTTGGTCAGGTTTGTCTTCAGCCCTTGTTGCACGTTGCATATGTCCTCTGCACCTAGCGGATGTCACTGTTTTTCTGGAACCACACTGCTGACAGGCAGGTCTGTTTGCCTTTAATAGGTTTTGTAAACTTTCAAAGATAAAATTACAATCTGTTCTTGCCAATGGTATTCTAGTTTTACCAATAAAAGGAAAATATCTTTTCTAATTTAAAGTGCTCCAGAGCACAATGAGAAAAAGAGGATTAAACAGGGGACCCAGAAAAGTTAACCCACAATAGACGTGGTGTTTTTCTTATTTCTTCCATAGCACAGATGTCTCACTTTCCTGGCATTTGAAGAGAGGAACAAAATAATCCAGGGAATTGTAAACTGCAATTTAATAAATTGTAATGGCTCTTATATGAGAGAGGTTCGTGTTTCCTCTTTTCATCYAAACCCAGAGTACCAGTATATTAATATAGGAAAATGGCGTCAGTGTAACTTTTCCCATTAAATCCAGAAAAGGGGCAAGCATAATAAAAGATTTACCTAATTTATATGCAAACACTTTCACTCTTGTGTGTTGATTCCATGTATGTTCAGATTAAAAAAAAAATTATAGTATTGAATAATCACTTCTTGAATGCTAAAACTAGGARTATTCAGGGTTAGCTTCAGGTTTATTTCAGGTGAAGGCTTATAAGATTTAAGCCATGCACTTTATTAAAAACCTATGTATTATGAAAACGTATCCATCTGAAGACACATCTTTGTGTCAACACAAATTTAAAAGTAATTCCATTTATTAAAAATTGTTTTGTGTAGCAACTATRCAAATAATTAAGATTTTAATGCTTAAAAATCTGAAAAAGGTCATCTTTCAGCAGGAAAAAATACTTGGTTGATGGCTTCAAGTATTTGTAAAAGCCATGAAAAATTCCCATTCTACATTACATTGAATAACTGTCCACATAGGATTTTTTTGTTCTGTGAAACTTTAGGTATTGCCTGAAGAGAGGTGAGAAGGGTGCATGAAGCTTTGTTTCATCCATTCTGATGGTGTTTTACTCTGTTCTGAGCTGTGGTTTTCTGCCTGTGGAGGTGACTAGGCACACGAGAATCTTTCCTTCCTACCTGTACTAACTTAGTGTCACCTTTAAATGAGTTAATTCCCACTGCTTGCAAAGGAGCTTTTGAATGAGGAGCCATATATAGAAGCTCGCATTCTTCCTATGCAGCATATAATTTAATATCAGCTAAATAAATTATTAGTTGCAAGTCTGCCATTTATTGTGCACAGTGACTCAGCCTGCTGTATGAGTATATTGAACATATATCTTCATAACACTTTCCCAGACTCTTTTAACTTGGACTTGGATCAGCATGTTCCACAGCTCCTGTAAATCTGTTCACGTACAGCTGATTTATGCCAGCTCTGTCACAGTGTGAGTGAAACTGGTGTTCTGATATTGTTACTGCTGTTAGCCAAAAGCCCAATCAGATGAGGCATTTTCAATACCCCTTATCCCTGCCCATAAATTAGTCTAGCAGCTTGCTAGCAGAAGTGGCCGTACCCAGCTTACAGTATTGCTCAAAATGTTAGCAGTGCCACTGCTGCAGAAACAAGGCTACATGTAACCCACTGTGTTACAAATACTCTGGTTTTGATGAGGTTAGGAAAGCTGATGTTTCGTTTAAATATTGCAGGGGAAGCAAAGTTCACCAAGCTGTCATGTGTGAGCACAAGTGACAGAAATCCTCCTCCTGCTCCCCATCCACTCAGTCAGGTGCTATTTGGTGTGCTGTTGCTGATGCTCTCTGCAGGGATTTAGCAACACCAGGGGACCATCAGCCCAGCCAGTGTTGTGTTGGTGGCACCTTCTCATGCCTGGTTGACACAAGCACGAGGCTCCTGCCAGGGTGCCTCTCCATGCTTGGGAAGTGGTGACTGATGAGCAGAGTCCCTGTGCACCCCCAGAAGTGTGTGGGGCAAAGCCTGGAAGGTGGGAAGGGCTGTAGAGGGGAGAAGGCCCTTAAAGGAAAGAGCAGACACACATGTGTCTGCACATATATGAGCATCAAGGTGTCATGAGAAGTGTAGACATATGTAAAAATAGCAGCARGGTGTCTGCAGTAGGTATTGGTACCACGGGGGCCATGGCATGCAAGAGAACAGCCCAGAGCCATGGGTGGAATTTGCCCAAAGACATGGGTGGACTTTGCAATCTGTTCTGCCTTGTGGCCCATCAGAGGTGTGCTTCCCTCAGCTCTACTGATCTAAAGCCAGCTGGGGGCTGCTGATCTGAGCAGCGTTTTAGACCTCTAAAATACAAGGTAAACATACAAAAACATAAAAAACATCCATAAGAGGGAAAGCAGGATGTGCCTTGGGTCAGGCATGGTTTGAAGGTTAGAAAAGGAAATGTTGAAATATCGTTTCCTCTGGCTGCCCTTACKTGTTGACACAGCTCCTTTGGGACAGTTCATCGTGCCTGAAGCTGTGCAGCCTAAAGGCTTGTCTGATAATGGAGGACTCTGTTCTCTGACAGACCTGGGGGCCAGGAAAAGAGGAAAGTGCACAACACAAATGAACCTACTCACATCTGTGATATTGATCAGCTGCATATCATCTTGAATTTGGGGTGCACCCAGAATGTACAGTATGAATCCAATTATTCTTGGAGTCTATACATTTCTTATCAGGGAAATCACTGCATACATACATGCAATTGTTCCTCAGAAGATAAGAAGTTATTGATAGCATTATCTGAAGAATCTAATTAGGTTATTTTTAGACCAGATTTATAGTCACATAGATTTTTATTATAGATGCAGAATTGTAGCAGTGTTCATGTAGCAGTTCTAGTTCACATCTTTTGATGTTAAATGAAACAAAATTAGCATCATTATACAAAACAAAAAGAATATAAATACAACTTTATTTAATATTGAAGTATATTAATCTCAATATTTCAAAATAGACCACATTGTCACATGGAGTTAGGAGTTATCCGGACCAATGAGCTTCTGTACATGCTCCTTCCTACAGTGGCGAAACAGAATGAGAGTTGTACAGTTTTTGGATTTTTACAAGTGGTTTTGTTTTTCTTTTAAGCTTAATAGTCTCTATCTTAAAAAGTATTATAGTATTACTTTTAATAAGTATAACATTATTATTATTTCTAAAACAATATCCACAAGCATCCTCAGGAAAACATTGTTGTCTGGTGCATTGCCAGTTGTGTTTAATGATTTGTTTTTGCAGCTTCATTCTGCTTGATGATTGCCAAGCAAGCTTTCAGCATTACTTGTATTTCTGGTTGGGGCATACACTACTGCCAAAATATAAACTCTTTAGCTGTTGAGATAGCCATTAAAACTCAGACTCCTTAGTTTTTTGGAACTGGTAAAAGTTTCCTCTAAACTTTGGTACTTTTTTTCTCAGGTGTTGAGGTTGTTCACCATTGCCTTGCCCCAGCCCTATGGGGGCCAGCGTTGGACTGGAGGTGTCTGACTGGCCCGGGGATGCTCTGCCACGGCTGAGGGTTGAACGCTAAAAGGAAGCTGTCCAAGATCCYGTCTCACTGAGATCCACAGATTGAAGGGAGAATTCTGTTAGGGGAAGTGGACTTGCTGCAAAGAGACCATGGCTTCATCCCGACTAGTGGCAAGATCTAGAGACATTGCCAATGTCATGCAACGGCTTCAAGGTAAGGGACTGACTTAGGCTGGCGCTCTCTGCCCCGCCCTTGGAAATGGAAGTTCCTATTTGCTACTATACTGAACAGTCAGAACATATCTTTGAAGTTTAGTAACTTTTCTAAACTTATCTGGTGGAACGTGCTTCTAGTACATCTAAAGGGATGTGATTGTATGTCTCCTTTGGCATAGCGTTAGCAGTGATGCTTCAAAGCATCAAATGGCTCCATGGGACAGTACTAAATTGAAGCTTAGGAGACTGGTTTTGGTTCTGTTTTTCCCAGGTTATCTGGTGTGTTTTCTCTCATAGAAAAGAGAATAGAAGATATATTTACCCTTTTCTCACCTACAGAGTTATCTGGTAGATATTTTATACTGATAAACTAATATTTATTAGTTTAGCAGTGAGAACTGTGAATGATTAAATTGTTAAGCATTGAAGACTTCATAGCTCAGTGAACTTATTATTAGTCCTCAAGTTGATGACCTTTCAGATAACACATCACAGGATGTCTTTTCAATATTCTTTGAGTATTCATTATGGTTTTATGTTCCTATAATATAGCATTACTAAATAAATTTGTAGTGTTTTCTTAGAAGTTATACATCTAACTGCTTCTGCTAAAAGCTTGCATTTGGATTTTTTTTTTCCAATAATGATATTGACTAGAAACAAACTGTCAGTGCTGCTGTAGATTTCACTCCTATTCACTTTTTTTAAACTTGATCATAAATCCCTGGCCTTCTTTCCTCTACAGACTAGTTTCTGCTGACTTCAACAAAAGCTTGTATGCACAGAACCTTTGATACCCCCTTTTGCATCCTCTAAATCTGGAAGCTTAATCTCCTCCTGGGTTTTACTTCCATTTATTGTTTTTCAGTTCAAGAGATCTGAACTTAGCTTCCCAGACACCAGATACTACTAGTATGAATGATTTCCATGTAGCCTCAGTAGATAAATGGAAGAGTCTGTTCTATTTAGACCTGCTACAGCACTTCATCAATTCCAACATGGTTCTGCTTGATTTTCTTCAGCCTTTTGTCCATTTACTATATGTTCCCATTCTGCTTTTATGTCTGCTAATTCTTAAGCTACAATGTTGGACAATGGCTGTTCAGAGTGCCAACAAACATTGAGTGAGGAAATATTTCGTGCTCAGAGGATTTATGGTTGAAGCATTAGACTAAGACACTTCAGGTAGATTTGAATGAGACTGTGCAGGGGCACAGTGAGGCAGYCTTGCCCACAGAGCAGACAGGGGCCTTGGAACGCAGTGTGTGTATACCATCGGATACTATACATTTGTATGAACTCATGTTCTTAGTAGGTATTCTAGAAAAAAAAACTGAGAGACTTGAAGCAAGAAATGAAATAATTATAAAATGTGAGACCTCCTGAGGAATATGAAGAAATGCATGAGAGAAATGTACTCAAAGTTTATGGGGACGTATTGAAAAGGAAAGCATCAGGGAGCTGAGCTGTTTTCAGGGAGGATTATCCAGGCTGGTACTCTGAAGCAATGTATAAGGAGGATGCTACAGAAGGTATTTACAGAGCGTGGGGGCCATTAATTATCAGACTGTTATGTGCTAACTTTCTAAACATCTGAAAAGCTGTTGCTGACAAAATGGCTGTTCTGTTTATTTGCATTTTGGGTTTTTTTACACTTTTTCTTTATTTTTATATATTTGGSTCTGCTGAAATCTGATATGTAGTTCAGTCTGCTATAATGTTTTTATATTATTTTATTTTTGGAAATTAAGCAAAAATAGTTACATGAATTCTGAAGTGAAGACATTTGAAAAGAAAACATATGAACTAAATGGAAATTTGGCATCACATGCTAATTTCAAGTCGTACCTGTAACTGGATTATTTGCTTCTCAGATGAAATCAGCTCAGCTTGGTATTGATGGGATCTGAGTTTTGCTGCAGATGCACTATTTCAATAAATCACCTGTGCCARTGCTAGAGTGCTTGGAGCCTAAATCTTTTTTTAGTCTGTAGTTCTGCATTATGGATGAGCAGGCAGTCTGCACTGCGACTACCTAAGCCCTTGTGTATTGAGSTTGCTCCACCTTTCAGAAATTAGAGTCAGCTGAAATTGGAGTAGATAGGCATAAGAGCACAGAGATACTTCTTGGTGTGTTTGCGTGGCAGCAGCGTCAGTGCAGAGCTGGGTACACAGCTCAAGGTGAGAGTGGAACTGATGGCATTCAAGGTGTAACAGGAATGGCACTGCTTTGGGGGATCCTCACTCAGTGCAGAGCAGCAGTTGTGCTTTACAACACCTGTTTTTGTACCTAGCTGTAAGCTGAGGCAGGAGAGTTCTTCTTGTGTCATACTGCTTAGACAGTGCTGCAAGATGTCAGTGCTGGAAATTCATCAGCACTGAGAGGTAAAGCAAGCTGTGCTCCCTCCTCCACATTGTTCTCAAATTTGCCTCACGGGTTTCCAATGAGTGCTCGTGGTGGGAGAGCGTAGGAAATACCAGAAAAATGCCACTCTTCACTGGGATTCTCAACACCGGTTCTGAAATATCTGCTCTACCCACTTTTAGTGAACACAACTATATATGCTCTCCTAAAATCTGTCAGAGAGAAASAAAGCTGATTCTGTGTTGGTTGGGTTTTTTAATTTATTTGTTTTGTTAATATAAATATTTCTAGTCACTTCCCTTTGGTAATTATGATACTTCCAATACACTCTGTACATACAGAGAGTTTTTGAATAACATTGTGTATCACTGTCTCAGAAATTCACCTGGGACTAAACAGCCAAGACAATCTTGCTAGTTCTAGGTTTTGTACAGTACCTTATGCTTCCTAGTTGTTTAAATTATAAAAGCACCCATAAAACCTGGGCAGGACTGGTGTACACCATCAATATGAATTACATTCCTGGGACTGGTTTTTGGATTACTCTGGGAATTAAAGCCAGTTGGCACAAAAGCACTGCTTCTTAGCCTACAGGAAGTGCAAGTTCATTGGCATTGTAACTGTACACTAAAGATGCTTAAAGCATCTTTGACAAATATCAAACCAAAGAGTGCTGGGGAACAGGCTGGTAAATCTCTTATGAATTTGAAGTCTCTGCCATAATGATGAAATGAAATTATAATGATGAAATTAATATTTTTTCAATATTTCATATTTATCAATATTTCATAATGATGAAATTAAATATTTTCTGTTAGTATGCACTGTTACAGGCAAACTGCAGTCATGCTCATGCTGTCCTGAAGAAAAAAAGAAAAAAGCAAAAAAAAAGAAATGTCTCATTTGTCCCATTTCTCAGGACCTTGTTGTTTCATTATGCTGACTTGTTCTTACTGGCTTGTAAGGTGATGTTGAACAGTTGCTGTAGCATACTGTTAAAGCAGGCTTTTCTAATTCCCACTTTTTCATCCCTCTGTGGTTTTATTCCTTCTAATTTCTCATTTAGTAGTCTGTGCTGAATGAAGACTTTTGTGTCATTGTGTTCATTATTGAGTAGTCTGTTTAGTCAAACAGGACACTTTTTCCCTCTTCTGTATTGAATCACCAAAAAATTCAGTCTGCACAAGAGTCTAAACGTATATGCCACCCAAATAAGTTTGCTGTCGTATAACTGGTATTTTGAGACTCATCCATTTTAACTCCATGCAGTAAAACCAGTTCTAGAGTGTACAAAGTACAACAATTTAAACAATATAATGTTACAAGGCAATAATTTTGTTGTCTTAAAAAACCCTCTACAAATGATACAGAAGTGTGAAAAATTCTTTTCCATTTTTCATTTCTTCTGGATTGCACCACTGTYCTTATTAGGCTCTTAAACTCACTTTAGATTGTGGGTATTTTGGGATTTTGTAAAGTCACTTAGAGACACTTCATGATGTAGGAAAAACTAAAGGTGGGAAAGCAAGCAACATGATCATACATGAAGACTAACTATGCTGGAAAGGRGACATTGTTCTAGTACCACTCATCCAGTCCAGAGAAGCTTCAATACAGGCAGGTCAAATTAGCTTTAAGACCAGTCCTTATTATATGTAAAATTACCTAAAAATGGCTATCATCTTCTGTAGTTTTATGCCATCCTTACGTTAGCATTGTTCACAGAGTGTTGTGGGCTTGTTTTTCTCTTGGATTGTCCTTCCTTTCTTGCCCCCATCCTCTTCGCCTTAAGTTTGGCTCTTCTTTTCCTTCTTTTTTTACTGCCTAGCATTTCTTTTCCATACCAGCAGTCATTAACTAAACAGTCTGGGTTTTTTTTTGTTTAGCTGCTAGGCTCTTTGTTAATGTGTACCTTTGGYGTTTTCCTCTGTTTTTCTCTCTAAGTCAACAGTGCCAAGAGCCACASTTTAACATTAAACTAGGGTGATTTAATACGTACCTTGCTTCACTGCATGCACATTCCAAACTTAATTTTCACCAGTACTCTTCTTCTTCTTACCTTAGACCTGAACCAGCTGAGAATGGGTTTGTAGAGGCCAAGTGACCTCCTGGGAAAAAGACAGTGTCTCTCCTTCAGTACTGTTTACCATTTTATTGTCAGAAAAACTAAAGTGCAAGATCACATTTGTAAAAGTCAACAAAATTCCAAAGGAGTGCTTGATCAGGAAGGGCATGCAGCACATCTTTGCACAATTGAGTTTTATCCCCATATTACAAACACACACTCTATCCAGTTTCCTTGTATGTACTGGTTCCATGTAGTCATGCTGATGCTTTTTCTTTGCAGTCTTTCACTATCTAGAATGTCCAGTTTGTTTCCTGCATMTTTCTTGGATTTTTCTTGAATTACAGAAAATGAAAATTATTAGTTTGTCAGGTRAGAAAAATCTTATATTTAAGGCAATCCATTACTCACTGGCAGTGTGTTAAGGGAAAATAAGCACTTTTGACTCTATTGACTGGTATGAACTCTATGATCTGAAGGTCAAGTAAATCTAAATGATGAATTGGGAATCTGGATAACATTGCAGCCCACATGTTACTTAACAAGAGAAAATCAAGCAGGATTTCAGTMTTTTTTTTAATTATTTTTTCAGTGTGAGAAAATTTAAGTTAAGCAAAATCCTGGAATACAAGGTTTTTGTGTGAAGGTTAAGACAGCTGAAAAAAACCCTACCATCATAGCTGGAAAGAAGATCATTAAAGGATAAAAACAGTGTTTTCATCCACTACAACAAAAACATGTGAAAGGATAGTCTGCACCTGGGGATATTCAAGTAAAATAGTTACTATTTGATAAAATCATCATTTTTAGAAGTATTTGATTTTGGTTTATGCATATGCAAACAAATTCAGTGAGAATCCACTTTGGGTTTTTTCTGACCCAYGTATGTGATGGTTATAATCTGATGTATTCCTGGTAGAGAGAAGTTCTGAACTATCTATAGGTCTGTAGGTATTGCAAAAACATGGGGGAAAGGATATAATCAAAACATTTCACTAGTAGTACAAATGACTAAAGCATGAACTGAATTTAGGCATCATGTTATATTAGAATATTTTGTCATATAGTTAGACTGTTTTGACATATGGTGCAATAAGTATCTCAGTGGAAAAAACCATATGCTGCATTTTTTTTTTCAACTGCAGTTAGCTTTCACTTTGTGTTCTCTTCAATGAGAACACAGTCCTGGGGCAGTATGTGAAAAGCAGAATGTATTTTAGTGAGACATAGTCCTGTATTCTTATTTTWAGATGGTTTTTCATCATTAATAAATTTCAAGTTAATGATTTAAAGTAAATTTTTAGAAATTTATTTAATGTTGCCATGTCTTTGCTTAYACTTTTTCTAYTGCTTCGACCACAAAACTAACAATTTAAATCAACATATTCCTACTTTTTTTTTTCTTGCTTTTACTTTTGACTATTACAGTTTCCACAGGTTGTTAAAATAATCTGTTCTCCTCTTTCCACTTGGTTAGTCAACCAGGATACAAAGAACTAATAATCACACTGCTGATATAAATTGCATATATATATATATATATATATTTGCATTTGAATTGCTTTTTAAGGAAAAAACAACATATTTTTCCAATTTTAATCTGAGATAAAGTATATATTTAGGGGAGAAAATGGCTGACATGGTGGTGTCTCACACTGAGACTGCTTTCATTTGGATGAAACACAATTCAAAAATTTGAAATTCTTCTCCTATGCTACTTTTAAAACACTGACAAGATTCATTGCATAAAATGTAGGAGGAAAAAGGCAACAGGAAAATCTTCCTTGGGCAATTTTATAGATAGTGGTTAAAATKCTGTGTCTTAAATATAGTGGATATCCAAAACATGTCAGGCAAGTTTTGTTTTACACGAACTGTCTTCAGCAGCTCTGTGCTGCTCACTATGATTTGACAAGTTTGTATGTAGGCATCCACACTGCAGCTGTTTAATTTTTGGTTTTGATAAAATGTTATCTGAGGCTCAAAAACTGTTTTCAGTTAAGATTTTGTCTCAAAATAACATCTGCCATATTTGTTACTGGTGTGAAAACAGATATTTCAGGAAGTCTAAATAGGGACAATTATGTGTCAATTTTGATGGTTTAGTGAAGATAGAGATTTTGAGAAGGAAAATATTGCAGTGTTTATTTTTGAGAGTGCCCCCACTATTCTGACAGGCTGCTAGACAGTTATTTTAGTAATAGCTTTGGGTTGGGGGTATCAAGAAGCAGAATCGATTCAAAATATTTTGATGACATATTTTTATGCAGGTTAGACAACTTATCAGTTTTCTTGTTTGTGATTTCCTATTTCTATTATATACACTGCAGGCTTGAAAAATTAAACTTTATTTCCTCAGAGCTGTGCTGTAATACCTTCCTACAATATGTTTTGGTATGTTATTAAATTTGAACGCAGCTTATTGTCATCACCATAAATAACGGTGATGACAATGGCTCCCTTTTGGAATGCCACATCTGTTGTTTTTTCATAGTAGAAGAACTGAAAAATGCAGGAGGACATGCCTCTTGTTACTAATTAATAGGGATTAAAATAGTTTTGTAGATGAAGTACTGCTGATCATGCTTTTACACTGATGTAGAGACTTCTGTAACATAAAGGCAAAATATTTCAATGAAAAAGTTTTTGGTTATTTTTTTAAATTTTCCTGTAATCATGTTTTGCCCATTTGTAGAAATTAAAAGCTTCACCATCTTTCTTGACCAGGATGATAAAATACTTTAAAGAATATACTTGCTGGCAGAAAAAACACATMGATGAAAATTAACACATAACAATTACTAGTAATTTATTCCACAGACTTTTTTTATAGAATGCCATTTTTATTTTGCACTTTAGACTGCATTTGCTTAAAAATATCCTCATTTCTATCACAAAGCTTCTCCTTGTGACTCATATCACTGAGTTCTAATTTTAGACTCACACTGAGGTTTTTAGTTGGCAGTTGTATGTATCCAGGGGAATCGTCTATTACTGGGTGCAAGAAAACAGGCTACTYGCTCTGTCTTTCATCCAATATGAGAAGGAGCTTTATGAGGGAAGTGTCAATGACTTATTAAGAATCCAGTAGTCAAGAAAGAAAGAGGGAAAATCCACCAAAACCCCCCTCTCTAGCTCTTTGGAATTGATGTCTTCATGTTGAACTAAAAAGAGATGTTTGAAAGATGTTATTATATTTTACAAGGAGTTATAACTTCTAATTGCACAGCTATATTTAAAATYCAAATTCTGATTGCTAGTATTTTGGGGTATAAGTTTTATTATTCTAATTTTTTATAGACTTTAAGTTGGGGTTACTCCATATACAATGTTCTTTGCACATGGGATGTAAAGAAAGTGGGACTAACATTAAAAACTAGCCTACATCCTGTACTTTGGAAGAGATCCTGATTATTTTAAGTTCTCAGTAATTCAATATCAGAACGGTTAGGGAAGTAGCAGAAAAGCAGCTTGATGTTTCARGGTAAGCAGCCTCCAGGTAAGGAGGAGAAATGCTGAGTTACTGCACAGTGAAGACAGTTTTGGGGCTCCAGCTCAGTCCCTGCACAGCTTGGCCTGGGAACCAAGAGCTCGTACCTGAACCTTCTCTTCCCTCTCTCTCTGGTTTATATGCCTTTCATGCTTTCCCTGCTGAGGAGTCATTGCTGTTAACAGAGATCACTGTGAAATATCTTTTTGAGCTTCATTACTTGGAACATAAACATTACTATATCAAGAGATGTCATTTATGAAGATTCTTTTAATGTAATTTCACTAGATTTTATGTAATTACTTTTCAGTATTTGTTACATAGTCTTTTATACTTTTAAGAGGATTATGTCCTCCCTGATGTACATTGGTTTAAGTGACTATGGAGAATGTATGTAATCTCGTTGTAACACTGTTAGGCTTGTGACACAACCCTGCAAAACCTGTAAATCTCTGAGCTGAAAACTCTTGTATTCACCCAGATAAGAGATACATCTAGAACATTTAATACTGCCTTTTACCCACTTAGCCATTGCTGCTAAACRAGAGTTGAGATTTAGTTTATCCAAATCACTGAGCTTTAGCTATGCCAGTATAATTCCGAGAAAATTCATCATCCCCTCAGAGAGATGCCAAAGCCCTGTGCAAATGTAGTAAAATGTTCCCTTGCTTTCTCTACCTCTCTATTAGAGACCAGCTCATATATCTTGCCATAACTGCTTAGCCTGTCCTACCTCCACCATCAGCATGCCTGGGTGGGCACAGTGTCCTCACTGTACAGTGTGGACTTCCTGTAAGTCTTTACTTAAGGTGCTATTGCRAGAAAGCCGCAGACCTTGTCAATGCAACAGCTGTTCTGTAAAGACTTTAGCTTAAGCTCATTAAAACAGAGGAAAAAATCTTCTTTCCATAAGGTGAACGGAATGAACTACAACAGCAATTGTACRTGAAGAGTATTACTGTTAGCTTTCCGGTCTCGGAAGGGAAAAAAATCCCCAACTCTACACGCAAGAGCAGTATTCAACATGATTTGTGGCCAAACCAGTGCAGCAGAGGAGAATATTTACTTGCTTGCAGTGACTTATATATATTAGAAAAAAAAAGTCCTACTTAGGAATGGAGCTCTTTGTTCTCAGATTTTCTGTTTATAAGAATTTATGGTAATTTGTAGTAAATTCACTTTTGGACTGTGCTTTCATTCTCCCAAGGARATTCAAGTAAATTATTACAGTTGAGCCTGTGTAAAGACCTATCTCTTTATTCTATTTGTTTTGGCCAGGGTTTCTATTTTACTGTCTCATTTGCCAAGACATACCTAAGCTTTTCTAAGTCCATGTGGTGCAGCCATTCCCAGTTCTGAGGCTGCAAAYTGCTCCTGGCTCACACAAGACAAATAATACAGATGCATTTTCTCTTTTGACTCCAGAAACATCCACTGGGTAATGCAGAAACATCATGTAATTTTTCAGGAGAGAATCAAGAGTCAGCATCACCAGTTACAGCAGTTATGAGCCATTTGTACCAGCCCAGTCATTCTCTGCTGGGAGCTGAGTGCTGTTTTGCAGCCTGGGCATTCCTAGTCCATTCACTCACAGGTGAACCTGATGTGCCTTGGCACAGTGAGGACAAGAAGTACCTTTTGATGGAAGTCACAAAGATTGAGCTCCCATCCAAATGAGGAGAGAAGTGTTGGGAATGGGCCCTTCACTCAAATTTGTAGTCCAGCTGGCATTCCCCCATTGCAGTGTATTGGCACAGAAGCTCAGACTGTGGTGGTGAGATGAYTCTTAAATCAACCAAAACTCAGATTTTTGGACAGGAGAGACAGAGATGGGACTATGCAATGCTCAGTCACAAATCAGTGGAAAAAAAAAAGTGACCAAGYCATTGTGTTATCAGAGGTCTCCAGGCATGAATGTCTATTAGCAGGTGTGAGTTGCAGTAATAAAACACTCCGGTTTGAGACTTATTAGACAGGACATAAGTCTAATTAACCTGGATTTCTGGCTGTTTTGTACTACTGAAGTTGTATGTTGCAGGAAGAATAAGATCTGAAAAGGTATTTGGGCACCTGGAAATAGTTATTGCCATAAAAAAGGYAAGATGTGTATTTTTAATACCTCTTTAGATGCCTTGCTTTAGCTTCCAAGACCTGAATTCTTTATAATTCATGGACAAACAAAAGAAGTGAATTAAAAAATCTTCAATAAGATTGTATTGAGATTCTAATTAGTACTGAGAAATGACAAGTTTGTCATTTGCAAATTTATTTAATACCCTAAACATAGTTAATGTTTCTAAATCTAAATTCTTGTTTATCAGCAGTTGTAAGATAAAGTCAGTGGGCTATCTTGGAACTACTAATTTTGTTCTTTAGTCCATTAAGTAAAAGTGAAGCCATATGACCAACTTGTTTACATTTCTAAAATACATATTCATCCTACTAAAAAACTATACCTGTATTGAAAGCTTTGCATTGATTGCTGCTTTTTCATTCAAATGAATGAAATCTTTCTTGAATAGAAAGCCTTAAATCTTGCTGTGAAGATTTTGCTTTCTGCTTTCCAAAGAGACAGGAGCTCATTTTGATTTTTTTTTTCTGGGTGACTTTCTCAGGAACAGAAAATCTGCTGCTTCTGCATTGAACTGTATTGTGGAAAGGAGTTTAGTTGTATAATCTGCTTTCCTGGTCTTGCTTTCCAGAATGGCCTTTTGTTTGGTCACTTTGGTGAACATGTTGTACATAGCCTTGTTGCATAATTCTTCTTTCACAATCCTGAGCCTGTCTTTTCATCTGTGTGGTTAGTAAAAGAGCTGGAGGTGTGATCAGCTGCCAGAAGTGATTTGAATAAATGAGAGGAATCGTGAACAGTTAATGGTTGTGTTTACATCTGGTTTCTAAGAGACTAATAGTTCAGGCTTACTGTTTCTCTGTGTTTGTATTTGAGATCTTGAGYACATCTAAATCCTGTATTCCCTGGGCATACTGTGTCTGCACAAAAAAAAATTACACTTAGTATTTATCAGTAAGATGTCATCAGTTTTGAGTAGGAAAATACATCCACTTATGGAATGAGATTAAATAATGGTATGCCATTGTGCTAATTCTTTACTAATCAAGGTGCTTTTTTGTTGCTGGGGGKTTTTTTTAGGTTGTTTGGTTTGCTTTGGTTTAGTTTGGTTTTTGGTTGGCTTTAGAAACAGGTATGCCAAATATGTAGTAAAGTAGCATATTTCAACCTGTGAGGGAAGTAAAAATAGTGTCACTGTCTGGGTTGGAATGAAACAGAAAAGTCCCATTCTTGCCAACTCCTGTGAAAGTGTAGGATGCAACATGGCCTTTACTGCAGTCAGGAAGAGTAAATCAATTACTAAAACTGCTGCTTCAGTACCAGAATGTTTCTACAGGTGAACATCTGAGTACTGACAGACATCAGCTCCACATGTACCCACTGGTAGTTACAAGTAGTTATTTTTGTTTTTTATTAATAGCTGGTTGTTCCTGTTGAAGGGCTGAAATAGTGTTATCAGGAAAAAGAAGAACGTTAAAATTTGCCTTAATATCTGTGACTTATATCTTCAGCAGCATGTCTGAAAAGTCATGCTGTAAGTTTCACCAGTCTATTTTCTTCACATTTTCTACATTATCTTATGTATTATTATTATATGTATTCTACATTATTATATGCTAGTAACCAAAYTGCAAAGTTTTACAGGCTGCAGTACTTTAAAAGAAATTACTCTTGCTGCAGTTAAAAAGCCAAACCTCAGGGCTGTAAATGTGCAGCTATTTAAAGTATGACAATACAATGAGGGTTCTGCAACTGGAATGCTAATTTCTAGCAGATATGTATTTTAAATGAGGCCAAACCTGGAATCTATGTTCAGTGACATCAATTAGTAACATAACATTAGTGACAGCAGTTAAGGTGTTCAGGTTATTCTCCCAGGCTTATAATTAAGTTTAAAACTATCAAGCTGAATTATAGTAATGTCACAGGAAATGCAAAAAAAAAATATAAAATATATATATATAAAGACTTACATGAAGATGTACATTGGATTTTTTTGTAAGGAAGGAAAAGATTGGAGTTGATAGATCAAAATTCTCAAGACTTGGCTATTTCTTTTTGCTAAAGGAGATTGTAAAGCACAGAAATCAGAACACTGACACACACACACACATCTTGTAATGTTTTCCTTATATCTATGAGAAAGTTAAATTTGTAATTTATCTTTCTCATAGATATAAGGAAAGCATTAAAAAATCTAAAAATGTTAGATAGAAGGGTTTGAATAATGTATTTTCAAGGAAACAGAACAAGCTAACACATAGCAATTCACATAGAAGTGAAAGAGAAATGAAAGTGAAAGGAACACATACAGGCTTCTGATAGGTAGAAATGTTAAAAAAAACCTGAAGAAAGAAGATTGGATATTGAGAAGAGCAATAACATTTCYTTGAGAAACAAAAAGGAGAGAAGTTGCTTTACATCTCTGAGCATAAAAATTAGCATGGCAAGAGTTTCAACTGTGTTATTGTTGTGGGCTGTTCTCAGTCTCGACGTCAAAGAGCATATTTCAAAATCCTTGTGTGCAAAAAAAGAGATGTCTTTCATCTGAATAAGTAATTTTAATTCTGRGTACAGTCAAAATGTCTATACCACCATTACTTGCTTGCTCCCTGTCGGGATTTGGCTGTYTGCTAATTACTGGATGACAGGTGGATGCTGAGCTGTGCTTCCCTGATCCTGCAGCATTCTCTTACACTTGCCCTAGCAACAGCAAGAGCTGTCCTTAGTCTGTTATAAAAACAACCTCGGTTTCTTCTCTCTTCCTGATAAATGGATCTCATTTTGTAGGTGATTACTTCAGTTTCCAAATAATTTAAAGCCTTGAGCGCTTGAAATTAGAGTAGTTTCTTACTAGTCAATTGTTACCTTCTGGTTCTCTGGCCTCTTTTACTAAAATCTGTTGCTTGAATTCCTTTACACTCTAAAACCTTCCAATTTAATGACATGTTTCTCTAATAACTGCCTCAGATGAGAACAATCTATTTTAGTGTWATCTGTATTTCAACATTTTTGTGTTTTTGCTCCAGAACCAGAAAGAATTAAAAGCTTATTAGTAGCTGGTTTACATGTAGTTAAGAATGTGCAGTRGCTATTGGTTCAGATTTATGGATAGATATTATCCTCAAAATTTATAGGCACTTTCATCTAGATTTATATTCTTGCATCAACTTGAGATGCTGAGAAATAAAGATATAGCTCAATAGCTTGTCTCTTGAACCATATGCTGCATTAAAATGACCTCTTTCACTCTGTCTCAAATCAGTGCTACAGGATGCTGATCATCTGTTCTCCAGATTTATTTTTTTTTTTTTGGCCTGTGACTGGACAGAATTGGTGGCTGATTGCCAGCAATGCTGGACATAAGCTGCTTTGGCAGATTTACCCTTTTAAAACTCTGCTTTATTTGCAGGGAAAATTGTCTCCTTCCCCATAGAAGAAAAAGCAAAACCAAAGGGGAAAAAAACCCTTCAGAATAAGACTGAGATAAACCTAGTGCTAAAAAGTCACTGTGGCAAAGAAATCCTAAGCTTAACATTTTTAAGTTCACTATGTTTCTGTAGTCACAGTGAGGACTGACTGTAACCAGTAAAGACAAAATCAGATTATGTTGTTGGGTAGTGATAGAATGTATAATCTATTTATCTAATTTCTCTAGTTTCCCTTTTCTTCACCCATTTTACCATCCAGATTAGGAAAAGGTATACATCTGTACTTCTTTCTGTAGCTGAGACTCAAATACAGATTGAAGATACAGACTTCAGCCTGAGCCTCTTTCTTGCTCCAAAGAAAATGCTCAGACCTTGAAGCCAATGTGTTGCCCGTGAGGAAGAGCTGGGCAGACTGAGACAGACGCTTTTGGAGAACCTAGCACAAGGTGCACCAGATAAGGCTCTGACCTAAACCAAAAGAAATCATGATTGTGAAGCCAGGAGATTCTGTGCTGATCACCTACACAATCTCAGAATCCAGTCCTGAGTGATGCTGTGTCTCATGTGACCTTGTAATTGTGAGAAGTGGAGTAAAAATGGAGAAGTGGAGTAAATTGTGAGAAGTGGAGTAAAACAGGGAATCTTTTCTCCAGTTGCAAATATTATCACATTGATTAATTTTACACTGAACTGTGTGTGCATGTGTATGTGGAAAAGGGAACACATAAGGACATAAAAAAGGAAGTTKTCCTAATGAATAAGTTCCTCTTACCTCCTCAGATAAGCAGTTTGCGTTTTGCAAGTCAAGATTGCCTAACCAGTAAACTTACAGAAGTAACTGTAGCTTCTCTGTTCAAAGGCAGCGCCTCTGAACARGAGACTTACTAGACTCAACATATAATGAAACCATACTGGAGGAGAAAGRATTTGAAAGTATGACTTCATGTTTTGGAGCTCACTGTTTTAGGAGCTGCATGCATTCCTGCTTGTTGGAAGGAGTTTGTATGGATGGGAATCAGAAAAAGATGTCTTTGCATGTTTACCCTCTGCTACTCAGGGCTCAGAGCATCTTGAATGTTAATATTTGCATATGATACGACTCTTGGCAATATGAACAGTATGCCCTTGAACACTTACTTCAACAAGCCTTGGGCTCCTGGTAGCCACTTTCGGATCTTCAGTCTGGATTTAATCTCTTTAGCRGTGCAAAGTTGGAGATAATGTGTAAATCTATGCATAAAAACACAAATACAAACATAGTAAAGCAATAGTTATGGATATTTCAGTTTGATCAAATTACTGTCTAAACCAAAAATGCTTACTACATTCCAAACATAAAAGAATAATCCTTAATGGACTACATACATAGGTCACTGTCATCTAATTGGCAAAGCGTGAACACAACAAATGTAGAAGTGCTGTGATATGATTAAAGTAATTATTAAAACCAATTGAAAACATTATTCCTTTATAGGAAGTAGAGCTTTGCTGACAAGAAACTGAAACATACTAGATTCACAGCAGTTTATTGAAATTTTATGATCTCCATTACCACTTTATTTAAGTTTCTCCAAAATTTTAACGTATTTATCTTTACAACATTCCTGCTTGGAGCGCAAACCACCTTTTCTTACATTTGTGGAGTAAAGATGCTCTAGACCTGGTAATAAGCATATCAAAKACAAGAGATGCAGGCAGAAGCTAAGTACCTTTTACTGCAGATTTCTATGGTTTTCTGTAATTACTATGAATAGTAGTTACTAATAGTTATGACTGATAAAGAAACAGGATGAACACATTTCTATATTCACCCTGTGTCTCTCATACAGTAACAGGCATATCATTAAAAAAAAACCACATCCAAACAAAAATACTGGGCAGTAACACACCATAAAGAGCCTAAGAACCTCACAGATCATAAACACTTAACTGTGGAAAAGGCACTGACCCTTCTCCTGCTTTACYCAGAGTTGTAGCTGAGGTCATAGCTGGCCTTTCCAGCCCCTGTGGTACTCCACCCATACGTTGTTTTCATGAAGGACTTGAAATCACGTCAAAAAACATCAGAAGGAAATAACKTTTGTGTTGAATTTATGTTTGGATTGTTGTTTGTTTTCTTGGAAGGAGGTTGTTCTTCAGATTATAGTTATTTTTAGTGCCTGTGAAACTGAAAGACAGCGAATGCTGGATGGAGCTGGGAAAGCTGTGAGCAAATATAGTATTGGTGAAAACTTGCAGACMGGAATAACTTAGTTGCCTTTGTCCTAAGCAGCACCTATTCTGGATATTGGCTTCTTAAAAAAAARTAAAAATGCCCTATTGTTGGGTTAGTGTGATGTGGGTGTGTGGTCTTTCTACAGCAGATCATAGATTACTGTTTTCTGTGACCTGAGTGTAACTGTGACATTTTTCCTCTATTTAAAAATATCAAATTCTGTCCTGTTAGAGAATCCTATCTTCTATATGCATTGAAAAAATTAATCCTCAGGATAATTTAATAGAAAAATTAATACTGAGTTCTTATAGTGCTTTTAAAATCTTTTATGGCGTGCTATAGATTTTTAACTTCTTTTTGTTTTTTTTTTTCAACTAGCCTGATATAATTTAGGCTTTGTAGCTGCTGTAAAGTTCTCAGTATTAAACTTTTCTCTGAAACCTGAAGAAGGCAGAAAATACTATTAGGGCATTACAAAAATTCTGCCACCTCTAATGGTGWTGTTAGGTTCTTCAGATGAGGAGCCCCTGGCAAAAAAAATAAAAGGACAAATAGCAAGACAGAGGAATTAAGTGTGTAGTGGCAACTGCTCTAACATCAGTTTCCTACTGGGTTTAGTGACTGATAAAATCTCTGTGGACAGCATTTATTTACCTTCAAAGGATAGTTTGMKTTTTAACTAAACTTCGAAGTCTGCRTATRTAGGCTTGTGTTTYTGTRACCTTTAACAWAGGTGATCTGCAAACATATTCATCAAATGAGTTGTGCTATCAGCTGGGTATTTAGAAGCTGTAGATGTAAGTTTTCACTCTAAGAGTCTGATCTGAATTTGCAAACTCTRTGTAAAGTCATCAGATGACTCTGAAGATATAGAAGACACTGTCTTTCAAGAATTTTATTGAACCAATAAGTGGCATAGATTCCCCCATATTTGTGAGCTCTAGGGGAAGGTAATTCCAAAAGGGTTTTTGAAGCTGAGAGTCTCAACTGCTTGATACTGTGTGATGAGTCAGCCATTTAAGATAAGGAGAGCAGTCTCAAAGCAAAGCAAGTGTAATAAACTATATGAAAGAGATTATCTTAAAACCCAGAAAMCATTGAAAATTCAAAAGATTTGTGGAGAGCTTGTTTGTTTGGGTTTTTAAAATATTTTTATTCAAAAGTGGCAAAATACAAAAAAGGTATGAGTTAAGGAAAACACATTGTTGAGGAGATTGCTGAAGAAAATTAGTTTTATTAGCTGCATTCTACATCCATTAGAGAACACACTGAACTGCAGGAAAAAAATACAAAAGGGAAGGTGGGTTTCTATAGSTGAATAGATGAACCAAGCATGGATTGTCTGTAGGAGAAGAAAGAATATTATTGGTATTTTAGGATGATATGAAGATAAGAATGATAGTGCAGAACAAATTATTAAAAAATAATTCCATCCTACAGCCAAATGACTTGAGTTAAATATCTGTTCTGAGAAGCTTAGTTGTAGCCATGAGGAACTGATATGCTCTCTTCATTTTACTGCACCTASAACATTGCAGAACTTCCTTCAAAGAACTTTGCTTCTTCCACCTTGAAAGCTTTGGAAATACKGGAAGTGTAGAATGTACACTTCCTTCACAATTTTGAATGATAGTAATTTTTTCCACCTCTGACCTCATTTGTGCTTCAGTTTAGCTTATTTYAGTGCAGTAGTTTCCTTGCTGGAGTTCACCAGACTGCTTATAGCAGTCTCTGCTTAATCAGCAGTTATTTATAAGGCTTGACCTGCATGACCCTGCGAAATCAGCCTGCCATGGTTCTGATCTGCCCTGAAATAGAAAGATTGGCTTAGTCTTCAGGATGCTCCCTTTACCTGCAGAGTGCGTGTGTCTGTCGTCCAGCTGGGAGGAAGAACAATTCACATTGTTCATCTGGAAAAATCCAGCCCACCGTTTACCTAGAAAAGTGGAAATATAAATATCACTGTTTCTTTTTGTTCTTTTTGTTTGTTTGTTGTTGTTGTTTTGGAGTTTTTTTTTTATTAGTAGAAAATAATGCCTGTGATCTGGTAGCACTTTCCCTGACACTCTTGGCTACATGTCAGTGTGTATGGATGCCCTGGTAGACACAGTGAAAACTCATAGGAAAAACTGTTGAARCTGTTCTAAAAATCTTTGAAATCCTGGTCCAGATGAGAATTTAGGAGATGCTTTTGTACAGCACTTTTGATGTCTCAAAAATTTCTCTGGTGGATTGTGACTGTTCACAGGGGTTCTTGGACGAGAGAAGAGACGAGAATGTTGACTCTATGTTCAGAAGCCTGGATTTATTATTTTATGATATATATATTACATTATAACTATAATAAAAAGAAGTAGAATTAAAGGTTTCTTCAGAAGGCTAAGCTAAGAATAGAAAAGAAAATAACGAATAACAAAGGTCTGTGGMTCGGACAGAGAGTCTAAGCTATCTGGTCTGTGGTTGGCCATTAATTGTAAACATTCAAGATRGCCCAATCACAGATCCACCTGTTGTGTTCCACAGCAGCAGATAACCATTGTTTACATTTTGTTTCTGAGGCCTCAGCTTCTCAGAAGGGAGAAAAATCCTAAGAAAGGATTTTCACAAAAGATGTCTGCGACAGTGGATGGGATGGAAGAGTAGTTTGACAACTGCACAAGGGTCCAACCACCCAAATCAARTCACAGATGATTATTTAACAGTCATTTAATCTCAGAAGTTATAAAGTCTGATCCTACATGATATCGAAAGGAGGTTCATTTTAACTGGTAACATGATAATAGGAGGTGGGACACTCACTCTGTAAAGCAGCATTCTTTACAGTGAATTAGCTGTGAATGGTAGAGTTTCATCATGTTTACATTTTTAAAAATTCTGTCTATTAAAAAACTTTTTCATACAAAACATCAGGAAAAGGTAAGGTCAGTAATTTATGGTTTCAAGTCTGTTGWTTGATACTTGTTCAGCGCAGTTCTTTGGTAACACTTTTCTAATATTCTGTTTTTTGGACTCATTACCAAGTCATATGTGTTTCTCCAGATTTTCTTTATAACACTGTCAAGACACTGTGTAGTTCATTTAGGAGAATTTGAAAACTGGGTTATTTGAAAMTGGTCTAGGAAGCAAACTGTTATTAATTAATCCAAGTCTTTAAAATTATCAAATTAATTTTCATTTGTAAATTATAATTTAATTTTTTTAAATTCTCATCAGTAGATTTTGAAGAGAAAGATTYTTTCATATAAAGCAATATTTAAGGTTGTAATTTCCCCATATGGTTCTTCAGCACTGTTGAGGGTGCATCCTTTTACATCAATATCCAGAAACCAATGCAAGGAAGTGTTTGTATTAATCAAAAGTGAATTCAAAGTATGATTTGTATCAGGACAAAAAAGGGTGTTTCACTTGAAAATCTTATTTGATTATATCTACATTAAATTATATATGAAAGGTGCTTATAACTTGTAGATTCAGTAACACAGGCTCCACCAAGCAAACCATATGCAAACATAACTGTATTAAATAATGATAATTGAAACTCTGTTTCAGGGAAGCCCTGTAGAAAGATTGGTGGAGAAATTCCAACTGTATGAAAAAGCAGTGATAGAGCAGATAGCTGAGAAGTACAGTTGAGGCGTATGCACTTAGTTCYAGTGAGAAGGATTCAAAAGTGTGGCCCCAGATTTGTGGTAAGGAATTAAGGACATGTGGAGATACCCTGTYGCTGAGGAGATGATGGTGAATTTCTGAGCCATGCAGGGAATCAGAAAAGAAATATGCCCAACAGGACATGGCCCTAAAGAAAATTTAGGTYTGGCTGGAGCAACCTCAGGCAGATTAAGTTGGTGCAGGGACCAGATCTCTGTTGGTAAGAGCAATCAGTGAGGAAAAGGAGGATCATTTCAGCCAAGTGGCAAATTGAACATCTAGGAACAGCTGGTGGGATGACTCAGATGGCGTTTGGGGAAACCCTCTATTCAGGCTCACAGCCAGGCATTGACTTACAAGGCTTATCCTGGCTCTCAGTTCTCATTTGGTGGTAGAATCTAACTGCTGAGGTGGAGTCTGACAAAAGCTGACACACAGTTATCTGTTCTGGTTTTATTCTTTGTGCAGGAAACTGTGTTTTCAAATGGAGATTAAGRGTGGTCTTTTTTTTAATATATGTATTTTTTCCCCTAGTAGTAAAACACCGACTATTAAGTATTGCTAGCACTGAAATGATCACTAAAATAGTTATATGTTCCACAAATTAATGTGGGCATGTGATGTGCACCCTTACATTGATTGTGCATTCATCTATACATGCATGAACATGTGCGTGTGAGCTGCAGGGTATTATCCAGGAGCACTGGTAGAGACACTGTCATATTTTATTATTCTTCTCTAAAATGCTATTTGCTGTTGGGGATGGAGAGGAGCTGTAATCAAACAGTTCATTTTGTAGCCACACATGCCACTCTGGTAATCATATATTTATATGGGAGGTAGTTTCAAAGTTGCTTAGCCCAGATGCAACACTTTTGAGTTGTATATGCCTCAATATTTTTTTTAAAGGTTACATTTTTAACTTCGATCCCTAGGGAGATACTTATATTTTTGTACCTAAATAAAAGTGGCCTAATTTTCAGAAATTAGGAGCACTTTCAGCCCCATGTGACATGATTGAGATTCTTTTGCTTCTTTGATAGTAAAAAAATTAAGGTRCACACCATGTCCCATTATACACTCCACACTAGCATTAAAATACTGACGTTTTTACTGCCTCTCTGTCTTCATGCAGTATTTTATTGATTCATCAGGAAGGCAGACTGGTTTTGACCTTGATTGGATATGACAGCATGCTCAGATTCGACTTGCTTTTTACTCCAAAACTATACAAAACCYCATCATTTTGCATTCCCTGTTTCTATGTGAAAGCTTAAGTACTTTTAATTGCGACAGGAATTGTCWGTTTGTTTATTCTTTTGCTGGTTTTTGTAAGAGCACACACCCAGAACCTGTGGATATAATCCAACTTGGCTGAGACTTAGCGCCAGATAGAAAATTTTTCATATTCAGTTAATGTTACTCAGTTAATCTGTTCAGAATTAATTTTTTCACACATTTTTAAGTTGTGAAGCTCTGCTATTTTCTGGCCCAGGGGGATAAGAGATATCCAGAAATTTTGAATTAGATTTTAAAAAAATACATAAAGGCAAACATAGTATCTTTTCCCTTGCCCGAGTCTGTTTCATCTAGGAAGAACTCTATGTGTTTTYAAACATTAGCAAAACCTCTTGTTAAAATTTACTTTGAAGGCTGTATTTATAATGATGTAGACATTGTGGGTTATTTAAAATGCTATGTTATGTATTTATTCCTTGGGCTTTAGTGTAATTTAAAAAAAAATAAGCTGTTATTTGTGCAACTCCTGGTAAACAAATGTTAATCCATTTCTGTRTTTGCTTTCTACTCTCCTCATTTTCTGTTGTTTTTTCCAAATTTGATTGCATTATGCWTTACCTAATGCAAGGACTTACATAAGGATGGAAATTGTAGGGGGCTAGAATATAAGAAAATAAATATAGTGTAGAAAGTAATCTTACCCCTAAGGAGTTGCAGCTGGGCCAATTATCAAARATTAGGAACAGGYCTGRCTTTAAYAGGCCACAGCTGTAACCAGTGAGAAGAAGAGTGCTATCAAAGAGTGGGGTGGCTRGTTGAGAAAGGAACTGGGGTCAGTTGGCTGCTTTGTGAAGAAGAGTCAGTGCCCTGAGGAGCTGCCCATGTGAAACGCCAAGCAGGTATGAAACTTTTGTGATAAGGAGATAACAGTATGGAACCCCTGCAATGAGATAACAGGAAATAACCTYGGTCAGGGTAAGTTGGCGTTGCTCCTTTTCACCTGACTGGAGCCCTAAGGAGCTGCCATGTGTCGTTCTGCATGTGCAGTAAATGATTTCAGCTCCTGTGTCAAAGATGGAGGCAAACCCTCTGAGCAAGCACTCTGGGTTTTGTCTGTGTCCATGTGGCACCAACCAAATTTCTSTGTTGCCAGAGTGTAATGCTAACAAGCATCCTGAAATGATAAATATGAATTGGAAATGGGAGTTTTCTCAAGGCACTCCACTAAGCTAAACATACTGTATTAAGACCACCGAAGAGCATATTACAGTAGGTTGGTGTCCTAGAAATGACTGGCGCTTTTGCACACAGGATTATCTTGCAGCTTGAATCRGGCAGTAATGATGCCTGGCTGTGCCTGCACTCTGGAAAGGCTCAGCAAAGCACTCAGGGGAAGTTACAGAATTAATGACTTCCTCCCTGAACTCCTTATCCACATTTCTCTCCCTGTCCCTATTCTTACCTTATCCCTTTTCATATCCCTCACTTTATGGTGCTGCATGGAGCAGAGGAAAGAGTAAAGTCACATTACCTGATTAACTTCTGATTTTGTATTTCACGCAGCTGAAAAGCTTTTATTCCTTGAAGCATAAATCTCATGGTCTCCTCATGATCTTTATTGTACGTGTTTAAGTAAAAATTGGCGTGCGCACTTCATACAAGCATGTAAATCCATAGACATAACTGTACTTTTATGTATTTATTTTTAATATATGAGATATTCAAAACACACTTAAATTTACTCCTAATTCTCTAGGTCAAGAAAACCTAAATCTATGGTATGTGGTTTTGATAGGTGCCAATTTTCTCATATGTAAATATTGTCCAAAGTCCCAAATTTGGTTATTTCTCTGTGGCTTGATTGCTTACATTTCCTGAATCTCTCCTGAAGGGAGATCAGTTATCTGAAATTCAGGAATAGATTAACATGAAACCAGATAATGCACCTCAAACATTTCCAATTGTGTGTACAATGGAATGTATATAGATATAGTAGGAATACAACAACAAATGATACAGCTTAAGAGGAGTCAGATTTTGAAGAATGTTGTACTCTACAGAATGCTTATTCTTACTTTCTGGTGTTCATTATCTGTGATATACATGGGTGATAATGAAAAAAGTCTTGAGAGCTGTTGCATGAAGAAGATTTTCCATTCATAATCTACTTTATGCCTTTAGAACCTAGCAGGTAGTTCAGYTTTACCAAAATAGCTTAAGGATGTTCAATATCACATCTGTTCTTTACTAATTTCACTGATAGAATCAGCATATCCTGAATTGGAAGGGACCCACAAGGATCACTGAAGTCTGGCTTCTGGCCTGGCACAGGATAGCCCCAAGAGTCATGTGCCTGAGAGCATTGTTCRAACAATTTCTGAATTCAGACTGGCTTGGTGCTGTGACCACTTCCCTGGGGACCCTGTTCCAGTGCTCAGCCATCCTCTGGGTTGAGAGCCTATTCCTAAAATCTAAACTAAATCTCCCCTAACACAACTTCAAGCCACTCCCTTGGGCCCTGTCACTGGTTACCACAGAGAAGAGATCAGTGTCTGCCCCTTCTCTTCCCCCTTGAGGTCTTGAAGTCTCCCCTCAGTCTCCTCTTCTCCAGGCTGAACAAACCAAGTGACCTCAGCCACTCCTCATACAGCTTCTCCTCAAGACCCTCACCATCATTGTTTCCCTCCTTTGGACRCTTTCTAACAGCTCAATGTCTTTCTAACATTGTGGCACCCAGAACTGCCCCCAGCACTGGAGGTGAGGCTGCCCCAGCTCAGAGCAGAGCAGGACAATCCCCTCCCTTGCCTGGCTGGCCATGCTGTGCCTGATGCCCCTCAGGACAGGGTTGGCTCTCCTGGCCAGGGCACTGCTGACTTGTGTTTAACTTGCCACTGACCAGGACCCCCAGGTTCCTTTCCATATTGCTGCACTCCAGCCTCTCATTCCTCAGTCTGTACCTACATTCAGGATTGCCCTGTCCCAGATACAGAATCTGTCAGCCTCCCTTGTTWAATTCCATACAGTTGGTGATTRYCCAGCCCTTTAATTTATTGACTTGTCTCTAAAGGACCTCTCTGCCTTCAAGGCAGTCAGCAGCTCCTCCCAATTTAGTATCCCTGGCAAACTTACTTGGTATTCCCTTGAGTCCTGCATCCAAGTCTCTCATGAAGATATTGAAGAGAACTGGGCTAAGATGCTTCAAAGCACTGAAAGACACATAATGAAAAGTGCAATTACCACTGAGGCAAAAGCTAGTGCAGCTTGAAAGGTGTTCAGCTAAGGGTCTCCATATTTGTMATTTTTTTTTAGCTCTAGAATGTTTAGGATGTCTACCATCATCATGTATTTAAAAGGCCATTGTCAGCCTTTGATTACAGAATGGCCAGCTTATTTGGTGCTTCTGGGATTCATTTATTAGCAAAATACTGAAATAAAATACTAAATCATCTGGCTTTTACGATTGAAGAGGAAGGTTTAGAAACTAGATGCTAATGTAATTTAGAAAAAAAATTATAAATCRCCATYGGGGGGAGTTGTTGCTTATATCATATCCTGATAACTGAGTTAATCATGAGAGTGCAACTGGCTCTAGTGTGGATCCTGCAGGGGAGAATTTAAGAAATTTCTTTMAGTCACTTCACCTCAAATGTGAACTTTTCTGCAGAAGCTATAATTTGAGCTGATTATCAGACAGAGAGGTTCCATCACGCTTTTGGCTTGGGACTGCCTGTGGTTATACTCATCTRGCCTCACAATGAGTGAATGGGGCTGATCTGAAAACTGTAGGCTTTGGTTAAATGTTCTCTGAAATTTCTGGGATAGTTACATTAGTTATTTTTGTACTAACTGTGTTAATACTCCAATAGCACTTACCTACAGAAGTACTGGTGTAGTAGTTTTATTTTACACTGTGAAGGTGACAAAGTTGTCCTCCATCTGCTGGGAGCCTAAAGSGTCTGCTTTTTTTCTTAACCCTAATGGCAAGTGGTCTTCAGGGTAACTGCAGATACTTGCTTTCAGAATCACTCTCCTTAGTATGAAAAGTTGACCAGCAAGTTTGGACTACTCTAGAATAGCAATGGGAAACTGAGTTTTTACTGAATTTCACTGTTATTCTCTCCACATAGGACACAAGCTGTACCCACTGAAGTTTATAAAGGCTTCTTGGACTTGGATCAAGGACCTAAAACCTTCAGTGTCCTTCAGGAAGCATAACCCCTTTGTAAAAACAATCAGAAAATAATGTGGTATGCAGCTATCAGATTTTGAGGCATAGATCAAGATGCTAAGTTGTAGCACGTAAGCATTTCCGTTAGTCTTTCTAGTTTCCTGGTATGAAAGAATATCATAGTCAAACATCATCACCAAGGATATAAAAGCAAAGTGCGCTGAAAAATCATTAAACTGTTTGTTGTAATGCAGTGAACATTATGTCCCATTAAGCAGCTGAGTGAAGTATTTCAGCTCTGTATGCTGTGGCAGGCTTGTTTGGGCTTGTTTGTCAACCAGACGGCATTTAATTTTTCTACTCTATCACAGATACAAAGTATTGCTTTCCCAGACTAGGGAAATAATTCAAAATTAAGAGGTGCAGTCTTTAAATGCACATGTTGTCATAATGAGAAAATCCTACCCAAATCAATACAAGAGTTTGTGTAAGCATGGTGTGAAACACAATGTTGAGCCGGTGGGAAGGAATCCAGGTGCTGCTTTTCAGATGTCCCTGGAAGAAGCTGACGGTGTTTAATCCCTCTTGGGGCCASCTTCCACCTTGCCTGCTCCTTTTTCCAGCTCTGCTGCCAAGTCCAGCCAGTCTCACCTTGTTGCCCTCTCTATGATGTTATGCCTGGACCCTGACCCCATACTCAGCCCCTGTGCTAGAAATTTGTTGCTTCTCAGAGAATTTACTAGAGGTCACTCAAGGTAACTTCTTCACGTGTATGATTTGTCTGGAGTACSGTTTCCCTTCAGGAGTGAAGGATCTGTTTCACCAGCTAGAAATGACAGTGATAGTAAAAAAACGAGTAGCAATGTTTAAAGGTGCTAGAAATTCACTCAGTAATACATTTCTTTGTTAATGGGACTGTTTCCTGGGGAGTGGTTTCATGCTGGTAATTGTTTATCTGGTAGTAATTGTTTATCTTGTTTTTCTTGGCAAAAACAATAGCTAAATGGAAATTAGCAAAWCTTAATACCAGAACTACTGATAAGGCTACATAGTATGAATTAGCACAAGCAAGCATTTTATTTTTTTAACCTTATGTAGGTATTTAGATATTTCTTTATTAATTCTAAGTGGCCTGAAGCCTCTTATTTGATGAACATACACAAAGAAGAATGGGCATCTGACCTCTTAGGGCACAGACCTTTTTTACCTGAAAGAAACCAATTTGTTATCTGCATTGGAGTTGATWGATAGGCCAGGTACGCATTCTTACCCAAACCAGCAGAGGAGCTGGATAAATTAATTTTTCTTTTGTTTGAATAAATGTTAACAGAGAAGTGCCAGCTATTTCTCCTTTTTTTGCAAGGAGAGTAAGAGGCAAATGTTGTTCCTATGTTGCAAGGTTCAGTTTAGAGTGAGTTTTATCAGTTGCTGCAGCCTGGATTGAAGTACCTATTGGTGTTGTAATTTAGGGTCACTTGTGTTCATGAGCCAACACCACAGTTGCTTCTCAGTTACAGCATATGGTCATGTAGCTCTATTTCTAACAGAATATGAATTTCAGCTCTGGTACTGCCCTTTCTGTTTTCATTGCATCTTCCTGCAGTAGCAGATACAAACAGTGCTTTTTAAACACGTCTTGAGAATGTTGTGCATTTAATAGGGGTGCAGTTGGCATACGTAAAATAAAGACAGCACTTTGCTGTGCAGGAACAAGGTCACCACTGTGCTGCTGCCTTTGCCTGTGCCCAAGCCCTGAAAACCCAAGCTGGAGCTGCTACGTCCCCTGTGGAGTCAGGATAGTGGCTACTGCTGTAGGAGCAGAAGGGATGGRAATCTTTGGAAGCCACAGTTGCTGCTCTGACTTTGTATAGGGTCTGAACTTCAGGTTGGGCAGGCAGCTTTACTGCAATGTACCCTTACTGCTGAGGTACTTTGCCTAAACCTCCAGATCTTGGTGTGTTTTGAAAAGTGAATTTGAAACTTACAATAAGGAAATATTTTAGGGTGTGATTTTTTGATRAACTGCAGTTAAAACCTATCACTAGGTTCATCATCATTATCATCATAATCTGATCTACGGCACAGTCCTCACATTCTGCTGTTTGATATTTGGTTACCTTTAGAGAAAACTGACAAGGGTTTTTAGGAGTCCTCAGGGGTTTTGTTTGACTGTGAAATGTAGATACTGTGTGGGTTCTCAAGATTTTTTTATTTTGCTGTTTGGAGAATACAATAGAAGCATCCTAGGGAGGATCAAAATGAAGAGGCCTGATTAAGAATGAGGAAGTATAAATCTGTGTGGTCTGTTTTTCCTTTCATTTAGGCTGACTTTACAGCTGAATGTAGGCCCCAATGCGCTCATCTCACTGTGGTTCTCATCATGCTCTGATTYATTCTTATGCAGCCCTGATGATGTCAGTGGAATGACTCAGTATGAAATCACAATCAAGATTTTAAGCTTTCTAGAAGGTAGTCTCAGGTATGTCATGAAACAGGGATACAGAAAAGGAAGGCATAGATGCTAAATGTAGTGAATAAAGCAATAGTTGTACCAAACAAGCACAATATGTGGGTCAGATTTACAATTATTTTTTATTTTTCATACTATGGTAATTAAAAAACAAAACAAAAGGAAGAAACATATACCTAGATACAATGAAAAATAGCCTACTAACAACAAACCAGTATGTTTTCTCAGTACTTGCTTTAACAAAGTTTTACTTAGTTGTTTTTACCCTGTGTTTCTGTAATACATATAAAATAGGAGAATTTATACTGCTAACTGAAGGCTAGTATTTAATCCTTTCATTTGAAAGTAAATTATGACTTTTTAATAAAGTAAATATGGAAGTTAGTTTCAGTGCATTTTTCATCCCTTTTACTTTATTGAGTATTTCTGGTTATTTCATAGAAGATTCATGCTTCTCACAAAAACATTGAATTTTTTGTGCTTCAGTAATAATGTTTTTCATGCTAAGTGAAATATGATATTACACAGTAATAAATGTTTTTTGTTGCTTGTACTGAGAGTGA
Organism: Cardinalis cardinalis; assembly: GCA_014549065.1. Lineage (NCBI taxonomy): Eukaryota > Metazoa > Chordata > Aves > Passeriformes > Cardinalidae > Cardinalis > Cardinalis cardinalis. The sequence continues at coordinate 14,933,025 of JACDOX010000002.1, forward strand.
AGTAAAGAGAAGAAAGTTGGGAGTCTGCTGTAAAATTTGTAACTAAGTTAAAGGTATCCTGAAGCCATGGAAATCCTACAACGTGAAGGCTTCCTGCCTACAGTATTCTCYGAGTTCACGAGGTTACTGTTTCTGTGTCACAAACAGCATGTTGTGCCTATTCGAATATGTCACTATACCGATTTCCAATGTCTGCTGCACTTGTAATGAGCTGCCTCATCACTGCCATTGATGGCAATCAGCACATACTTGCCCAGCATGAATATTAGAAAGATGTTTGAAAAAAACCCAAACAAGTACAAACTATGTCAGCATTGATTTGACTTCAACTTTGGATTAGACTRTTGGTGTAAGGGAACCTACTTTCGTACTGTTCTCGAAAAATAAAATTAATTTAGAGTCTAGAAGTTGTGTTAGGGAGTTTTTTTCTATTTAGTACTGTATGTTCCATGCCTTCCTATTCTGCAGAGGAGTTGTGTCAGGGCAACTGGACTAAATAAAAAAAAAATCTTATGAAATCCATGTCCACTTGCAGAGCTTCTCCTGAAGTTCACTCTCTGGTGTAAGGTGTGAATGAGCTGAAGGAAGTGAGGTTTTTGGTATTTGAAAGTGTATTTGGATTGTCTTAATCCAATTCGTAATMAATGAGAAAAACACAAAGGGTTTTTTTCCTAACCATTTGTGGCAAATCAAAGTGTGTTTATCTTACAGTTGCTGTTTGAGACCAATATTCTTGTTACTTCCTTAACTACTAGCAGTGAAATTTTGTAGTCTCAGGAATGTACCTATAAGGTTTATCTGTTCAGGGGCTGGAGATGAAGCACTGAAATTCTTGGCAGTGGGAAGTATTAATTAGGATTATTTTGAAGCTTTATGCTATGAGAAAATTTGATGGACCTGAGAAATTTCAAACTTCTGAGATTCAATAAATATCACTCTCAACAGAAACTTTCTAAATGTGGTGCAGTTGTGAGTACTCTGCTTTGCCATATGGATGAGTGAACAGTCTCCTAACTGCTTATGCCAGTATGGGATGAGTAAGTCTCCTGAAAAACAGCGTGCTTATGTGTGTTTTTTCCCATTMTTGTGTAGCTATCTGATCTACTGAATAAACTTCTCTGGGTTTTACTCTAATTAGTTATTTACAAAGTGTGATTTTCATTACCTGTTTGTCAGGAGGGTATGTTCYGTAAGCTGATAGGAAAATTYAGGTTGGAAAGGGGTCTGGTTTTCAACTACCAGGTTGGCCAGCTGGAATGAGCTGAGACTAGGTTTTCAGGATTTCATCTCCATATTCGTAGGTTACAGGTGACCTGATCCACTGCCCTAAAGTCCTCTGAGTAAGACTTCATTCCCATTCCTGAGACATTTCTTGTTTTGGCTTCTGCCATCATCTCTCATCCTGCATCCATGCTATTGAAGAGCCCAGCTCCATCTTCTCACTGGCCTCCCTATAGCTGCTGGGGGGCTGCAGATAGGTTCCCCTGAAGCCATTTCTGCCCCAGCCTGAACAAGACCCCATAGCTTAGCTTCTCCTTACAGGGCAAGTGATGCATGGCATGGGTTCTGTTCACATAAGRTCCTCTGTGTGAAATATTCACATTGCTCATTGCTACCTACCTGTATACTAGTGGCATAGTGTTGGAATTTTTAATAAAAACTCCAAGTGAGTTCTGGCACTTTCATTAACCTGTTCTTTCATTGGAGTGGGGATTCCCTTCACTGTGCTTCAGATGTCCCTGGAGATGGTCTGCAGACATCCACTTGTATAAAAGCTGTGATGAAGCCTTGAAAACTTTTTTGATTAAAAATATAAATAAGAACTGCTGAGTTTGACAAGAAATATATTAAATGTGAACAGTATTTAGTCACAGCATGGTTCCTGGGCAAATTTGAGATACCGCTGTCTTTATAAATTTTGTCAAATGTCCCTTTATTTTTTTGATGGTTGTTGATGTTTTGGTTCTGTTTTGTTTACTGAACACCCTGTTCTGAATATACTTGTTACCTCTTCTTTCTCATACCATTTTAATATGTTTTTATATGTCCAGTACATGAAAAATTTCCTGTAAGGAAATACCTTTTTCTGCTTTTTCTTATACAGAAGAATATATCTGTCAAAATCAAGATCCAGTCAGTTTAATTAGAATGGTGCTCCCACAGGGGAGCACAAATAAATTCTTCCTGTGACYAGTTGTAGACTTGATGAACCCAGTACATCTTATGGTTTTCAGGCTTCTTCCAAAAATATTGCWTCTGGAAATAAATTTTGCTAGGAGGTGCTAAGTGCAGCAGGACCCAGTAAGAGCAAATCATTTTGTRTGTCAAAGAAATATTTCCTCCTTACAACTGTATATGCCATAGAATAAGTGAAAAAAGTGTACCTCTGTATTTCAGATGAGAAATAATGGCTGTCTGAAATATAATCTCAATGATAAGCGCTTGTTTCTTTCACTGGCAAAATTCTCATTAGTTTCCATGTTGCAGTATTGGGGCAGGAATGATGAATAAGATCATGATTATGTTTAAATAAATTATAAAAAAATTAATTTTTGCTGCCAAGAAAAAAAAAACAGATATAAGAGTATAAAAGCCTAGCAGAGCTTTCAAAAAATAATTGTCYAAAAGCAATGTTAGCATCTCACTTCTGTCTAAAGTGCAGGCACAAAGTATCATAAATGCTTGAAGTCTCACTTGCCCCTGGCTATTAGGGATRACAACAGTTATTTGCTTGCAGACTACCACTGCTTTTCCCTCCATTGCAGCCCCCTTCTTTCCAATTCTTCCACTGGCTCAATTTCTGTTGMGTGGGCAAGGATGTAGGTGAGCAGAAGGCTGCTTTCCCTCTCTCAGGGCATGGACTCTACTCTAGCTGCCCGTCAACAAATTCAAAGACTTCATTATTCTAACATAATGGTCCAGATTTGCTTTTAGTCTTTTTAAGTAATATAATCACTATAAAAATTCTGTTACTTGCCGAGGGGTATCTGTGATTTGCTACTATGGAAGGGACTGTTGAAGGCAAACACAGCTGGGACAATTCCGTTTTGTTCTTACTTCTTGTGGTGCTTCAGCTTTAAAAATACTAATCTTCAAAAAATACTAATCTTTCACCTTTAAAAATACTAATCAATACTTAGACATGTACATTTTAGTTTGAATAATGTCACATATTTTTTTTTGTCACAGAGTCATTGTCTTCAGGTCAATGCAATTTGATTGAGCAGACTGGTGTGGTATATTTGAATGGCTGAAACTTCAAAGTGAACATGCATGGTTGTTGATGATGAGCTATATCTTAGGGCTTTGGGGTGGAATGATATTCAGAGAAAAGACTCTGATTTCTATGTGTGATGAAGACCAGCATTCCTAAGACGTGGTTTCAGAGATTGAATTGTCTTCAATCAAATTGTAGACATGKTTTTTTTTACATTTTTCTCTTCAAAACATTGGACTTCAAGTATTTTTAAAGGGTTTTTTTTGGTGAATTTAATTATACCCTCCCATTATTTTTCATAGTATTTTCATAACAAAGAGAGGAAATGCAGAAATAGTGCARGAGTTGCAAAGTCGCATGCTTAATCATTAAGTCTAACAGGGAGAGCGACATTATTGTAAACAATTAAAATTAAACCCCACAATTTATTCATTGAGAATTTTCCCTTCATGCGCAAAAAATGATAGAGAGCATGTATTTAAAACCTGTTTAGTTATGTAATTAAAGACTGGTCTTATCACATGTGTAGAAGAGAAGAAATGAAAGCTTGTATGGACGTGGTTACAACTGGAAGATGTATGGACGTGGTTACAACTGGAAGATGTAACTTCTGAGTTGTCTTGACAATGACAATGGTGTCATGCACTCCAGGACAGCACTAGCAGATTCTGTTTCTTTCACTTTTCCAGATGCCAGTCAGAGGTTTTTCCCACCTTCTGGATATATGTTATCTAGATAATTCACCTGTTTCTTCTTTCCTCGTTAGATTCCTCCCTTTAATCCAGATTTTGTCCCTTCTGTGCCTGAAAGAGAGAGCTACATCCAGCTGCCATCATGGGGGTGAGAGGGAAAGTTGAGGATACGTGTTGAGCTTGCAGCTTCTCTATAATATAATTACTTGAAGCTGAAGCAGTTATGAGCAGTGAAAATTTAATTTTCCCCCCTGTATTCCCAAGCTGAAGCATGTTCAGCCACTCTTTGTGGGAGCAGTTTGTGTGCGGTCTGCTTAGTCTTTCATCAAGGCAAGAAAGGTGGGTTGTTGGAGAGTCTAAGTGCTGAAATTCAAGTGTATGTGAGAATTTAAAAGGCTTATAATTTCGACAAATTAGAATAGATTTTTTCAGGGATATCCGGAGCTCTGGTTTTTGCCAAATGTGTAACTCTGAAGGTCCTGCTTATTCATTCATGTATTAAGAAAAAAGCAAAGGAGCAGCCAATCTAAAATTAAGACTCTGCGTCATAAATAGCTTGTAGATGGATTGACAAAAAGTAATTTTAATTCCACTGGTTTTTTAAAGCATTGTTTGCCCTAAGTCTTAAGCTTGTTTGTAGTTCTTCGCTGTCTGTAGCCCTTTATCAGGTAGTTTCTTCACTAGCTTTATCTTTCCATGTTTAAGCAATTACACAGTCTTCCAGGACGAGATAGCACTCAGTTACCTTAGTAGAATTCTCTGTAGGAATRAAGTTTTTACTGGAACAAGTCCTAATAGAATAGCACTTTGTAGCTCACCAGTCTGCCTTGAAGTTTTAGCAGCCTCTTTTACCTTTGGCTGGCTGAACTGAACACCATAGACAGGTGTAGGATTCGTATCACTTTGAGGGCTCATTGGATGTTTAGGCCATTTGATGTTCTCAGTGGGCTATTTGGTCACTAAACTTGAGAATAAAAGTRGCTAAACTTCGAAATGGTTGATCCTATGCAGCTTTGATTAAAAGAATTCACTGGTTGTAAATGGACTCTATCAGAAATGGAGGTCAAAGTCATGCATTTTTCCAAGATGTTCATGTGCCATGTAGGACAGACAGTACAGAGACTGCAAGAATGTGGATCTCAAAACTATCATTTTCARGGAAATCTATTTCTGTTCAAGATGTTGCCCAATTTGGTTTCCTTGAGAATCCCTAACTTTTCGATAATTAGCATCTCAAAATGTGGCCTGGTGTTTGTTGGACAGCTTGCTTCCTTTCTGTGTGGTGTGCTGTTTTTCATATTACAGCATGGCAGAATATGTTATGTGGTGCCACAAAATTTCGTATTGCTTTAATCCTTTCTACCATGTCTATGTTTTTACTGATTTTGAGGCGTTCTGTTGTTTTGCTCTAGTCTCTTTTATTCATATTAGAGTTATTACAAGATATGTTACTATAAACAAAAAAAATTCTTATTATAATTATTGGTGAATATTCTGAATTAATGAGCAACATACTAAAAATGCCACTATTGTAAAAGACTGTTATATCCTGATTTAATCCATTGGACAGCGTGTGCCCAGTATATCTCCATTAGTTTTGATTWATTTCAGTAGATTCTGAGCTTTTCCATATCCAAATCAAGTTTTTTCTCATTGTTTTTAGGCTAATGAATTCACTTAGGCGTAGAAAAATGATAATTTTACTACTGGTAGTAGAAATTTGCTCCAAGCAGCGCATTTGCTGCAGTGCATTTACATTTCTGTGTCTTATGACAGAGAAACATTAAACATTCAAATTCCAATTCAGTTCTGACATTTTTGCACAAAGTCTCTCTCAAAGGTTGTAGTGCATAATATTATGAGCAGTCCTATTAATGTCAAACAATATTAGCAAATCTACTGCAAATYGGTGGTGACTGTTACAGTAATTTTCCTGCCTGACAAGGCTGGCTTCAGGAAAGCAAGATTCTCCATTGTTTTAGGAGTTCATGTAAGTGCCATAGAGTATGTAAAAGATGGAATCAGAGCCCGTACTTTCCAGTTTGAGAGACCTTCAAACTGATCTCATAGCTATTTTTGTATAACTTCTTTTTAAGTACCTTTCTTGGCTGAAGAATGACTGCTTGAAGCCCTAACTAATAAATGTACTTGTAGACGTACTGGTACTGATCTAGATTACTTATAGATCTATAATCAACATTTTAAAATATATTCTTTAAATTATTTTCTTTAAATGATTTGATGTGAGTACTGCTTGTCTTTGATTTCTGCTAAAAATTAGACATTTTTTCAATGTGGCATGTTTTTTTTTAATTTGACTTTGTTAAAAGCTCTAAGGGAGTGGGCCAAAAACACACAAAGATTATTACACAAAATGCTTTCATGTCAATAGAAAGAATGGCTGCAGAATGTGTAAATGCCAATATGATGCCAGTTGCAGAGCTGCAATGGGCTGTAACAAAACCCCAAATATTTTTTTAGGACTTTTTTTTTTAATTATGGTCATTGCAGATGCTTCTGCAGTAGGTAGTTTATAGACAAGAGAATGATTTCTTGTCAGTGTCTTTAAATACTAAAGTCTTCAGGAAAAATGAATTTTTAAACTGGTGTGCCTACTTCTTAGCATGAATGATTGAAATAAGAGTGCTACATAGGATAGTTATTCTTATTAATGAAATTCACTGGATTTTCTAGTTTTCTATCTGATTTGTCAGTGTCCATACCATCCCTTTAAGCATATAATTAAGGAAAATAAGTATTTATAAGAAAAAATGACAAGTTGAGTCTGATCAGTTATATCAGGCTGTTTTTACCTTGTCTRTTGGTTCAGAAAAAGGTATGTGTGTGTAAACAACTAATTTCACTGTCTCCTGTGCCAAATGGGTGAATAAGCAGACACCTGCAGAGCAGCAAATCCTGAATCTTTCAGACTGAGCTGAAACCATTACACATGATGAACTCAAGTGCTGGGTATCCTGATTTTAGCTAATATCTTCTCCAGGGTGCTGCTTTTAAAAATTAAGTGTGCCTACAATGGTTTTCTAAATGGTGGTGTTTTAATTTCTGACTGTATTCTTTTGAGTGTGGATACTATTCAAGTGAGTCATATGTGAGTAATATGTTTACATCACATGGAGAGTAAGACAGCAGTCAGTGGAGATGAAAATAGTGCAGCAGCACAGGCAAATACACAGTAAACATAAAATGCAAGTACATTCATTGATTACTTATGAATGCATTTGGCTTCTACACCTATGGAAGAACAAAATGCAGCCCATCCTGGCAAAATATGGTGCACAGCAATTTAATTTCAGTTGGTTTTATTTTTCATCACTCAAAACACAAAATAGAAGCAAGTATGCTGCAGGGACTGGAAATGGGAAAAATGCATAGAGTCAAAAAAAAAAAGATATTTTGGACATATCTTCCAATCCACTGCAGAACTCATGTTCTCCTTCATTTCTCTGAGCACCCAGGGGAAGCTTTTCTGATCAAATAGAAGAGTGGTTAGGGGCAGTGCAGTTATGCCCAGACCACGTCCTGGCTTCTAAGAATCAAGATTAAATCACTGCACTGTGCTCTGTTCATGCTCTGTTCCTTCCTGTGAAAACCAGAGCACAGGAAATTGGGGGTTGAGATGAGCTTGGATGGCTCAGGAGCATCTGATATGCTCATGAGAATACGGCCACAGCAGGGCCTTACCTTGGATTYAAGGACTGGAAGTCTCCCAAGTCCCACACGATGAACATATGCTGTGAAAGTCTAAGTGCTGCTGTGGGATGCAGCCAACAGCCTGAGTTAAAGCACACACTCTCTGGTGCTGGCTAAATTTTTGGTTTCCCAGATTTCAGAAATTTCATCTGCTTGCACAGTCCACAACATGTGCATCCAGACAGCCTGTTTGCTGATTGTGTTTGCAATAAATTGACTGAGAACAAAAGAAGACACATTGATATGTTCAGTTTGTACTTTATTCTAACCTGATATTTTTTAAATGCAACCTTCTTTGGATGATAAATGGAATCATTCTCTGTATCTTTCTAAAYAGTGGTTAGATAGACATATTCTGTCTCTTAGAAGTGCAGGAAATCAATGAGAATTTCTTAAATTTAAAGTACATATTTTTTAAATACGTTTCAGACAGTAAGAGCAGAAAGTCCTCAGCTGTGTGCCAGTTGCTGTGCAGCAGCATGTGACACAGCAGGCAGTGCTGCTGCAGGTGTGAGCCTGCTTCTCCRTGCTTCAGTTTCCTGTGATTATTCCATCAGTGTGTGGGTGGGTTTTCTCTATTTCCACTCTTCCAAATGACATAAAACCTTTGGCTCTCAAAGGACTGTACTAAGGTTTCCTGTACATTGTGCAAACCCCAGAGAGCTGATCCTCATCATTTTCTCTAGTAGAGGTTTGGCCAAGGATGGCTGGTTTCTTTTTAGCCCTTGTGCATGGATTTCTTTTCTGCAGAAACTGATGGGGAGTAGACTGGTGCTCAGTGGTAGAGCAGGCTAGAAGTGATGTATAGACCTAGATCCTAAATCTTGGAAATTTAGATAAATGGTCTGTTACTGTGACCATCTCACCGTCTCTGATAAAGCACATTCAGGAGAAGCACATATCTGAAAGCTGCACTTTGACAAATTCTGTCTTTCACCTTAAATTATAAAACTTTGGTAGTTGAATGAGGATTGTAAAAATATATCCCCATTCTTTGTATCAATGCTGCTAAGTCTTGTTGTCAACTGAGTAGCAATGGCTACTGAAGACAATTTTTCCCTCTTTACTCTCATCTTTTATTTTATGCTAGAGTCTATAGAGTTACTGTTAAACCTAGAAACTTAGAATAAATCTATACTTCAGAGCTACCACAAAATTTAATTTGTTTGTTGGGGTTTTTAAAAAAAACCCAAAACTTTCCTGCATTGTACCATAAAAAAGGTCAACTGGTGGTTTAAAGGACAAGAAATGAATTTGCGTTGCCYCCGTGCATTATCCCTAATTGGTATAATCTACCTGTAATGGAAGCGTTGATTAAATGACGTAGCTTAAAATATTGCCCCTTTTCATAAGCAGCGTCCTTCCAATATTGCTTTCAACCTGCAAGCTTTTCTACAGCTGCTTTAAGTTAAAACTGTCCTTAATGAAGATAGGAATTGTTATATAACATAACTTATTGAAGGCTTTAGGGGATGTATGCCATACTGCTCATCAAACAAAATTTTCCATTGAGGTGCTGTCCATTGCTTTCTGTACTGTGTTTTCACGTGACATTGAAACATTGCAGCTGTTTTGGGACACTTTTCTGTAATTACAGGTTGATTTAGCAATAGGATATAAACCTAGAAAACAAAATAAGACAAAAAGCTCTTTGATGTTTTTAGCRCAGAACTATCAAAACCAAAGAAAACAAAAAAAGGGTACTGAAAATGAGCTGTGAGGAACTTGAATTTCACTAAAGCAAATTAAATTTCACTAAAACTTGAATTTCACTAAAATAAATCTTCACGTTTTTCAGTCTGGGAGAATCAATCTTTTATTAGAYATGTGTGAACTTGACTCGGTTGTGACTGTGAATGAGCCTCCTTCTTGTGTTGCCTTGAARCAGAACCCAGTATTTGCCACCCTGCGCTGTCCCATCCCCAAGCACCAGGTACTTGATGTGCCATCTGCTGCTGCACAATACACACCTGTCAGCAGGATAGCAGACATTAGAAAAAGTATGCATGATGAACATTCCATCAGCATCTTCATAACTGTCTGAAGATACATAGTTGGTTRTGTTCATTGATCCAAATAATTTGTTCTATATGTTTTAAAGTAAATATATCCAATYAAGTTTGTCTTTTTTTGCCTAATCAAAAAATTCTTGTAGAAAAGAAGCCTGTTGATGATGCTTTAGTAGAGAAAGGGTTTGTGAAAATATGAAGATATTTCAAGACAATTAAAAGAAGATACCTTTAATCAAATATCTTTTTTGCAACATTTCTTTCAGATGCAGAATCATATTGTCAGAGTCCTTGTGTTTTACAGAAACAGAAATTTGAATTTGGCCTCTATAATGATACATTTATAATCATGGCATAATAGAAGTGAGCCTTTTTATTCTCRTTTCAGTAGTGTGTATTACTCTGTTGGCCCCTGTAGGGGAATAACATATGAATCTCCRCAAAGAATGTTTCATATCTGCCTTCATTTTACCAGAAGAAAAAATATCTGCTCYAGTGCTCTGGCTTAATGAAATTGAAAGTACTGCATATTATCAGAAATTTGAGCATGCTTCAGGCTGATCTAGGCACACTCCAAAAATYYTCAGCATCCTTACATATGTTTCATRCTCCTTGTACRACAGATCAAATACATTATTCAAAGCTAAGTGGCCTACATGTCTATTCCAATCCATTGCTTGCTRTTTCTTCCACTTCCAGTTGCAAAGCTGAAGGACATCTCTATCTCACAGGAGTATGCAGTGAACCCAAGTGGTTGTTTTTAAAAGCTGTTTTCCTTTATATGTGTGACAACCTAGAGAAGAAGGTCTGTGCCATTCAACCATTTTTTCTTACTGAGCACTATGTTGTTAAAAAATCACTGRTGAGGAAAGCTGCATCAATTTTTGCACACATCTTTTTGCTTTAGGATATCAACAGTGTAGTTGGGTTGTCACGGTCCCTGGATGAATTATTCAAGCTCTTGACATCAGAGATTTCTGCTAGCAGATTGGCTGGTGCTAGGATAATAAAATCTTTCCACAGAAAAACAGTAGAGAAGGATGATGGCAGKGAGACCAGCAGAACTGCTGCTTCCAATACAGCTGGCTTTGTCTGGCTGTTGCCTCTCTGCAAGAAAACATAAGGACATTTTTAAGGTTTGGCTTCAGATGAATTCTCAGTTAAGAGATGGTGGAGGGATTTTTTTAAGAGACCTGCATTTCCAGTGAGGGAAAGAAATTGGATTATTGTTGAAAAATTACTTCTGGCTGTATCCTAAAGAAATGCTGCACAGGAGAGAGGGGTAGAAGCCACAGCAGCATCCACAGCAGCAGCAGTGCCTATGGCTCACTGTAAAGGAGCTGGTGGCAGAAATGTGCTGTCATTGAATGTGCTTCCTGAATTCTTTCAGTGCCRGCAGGGTAAGTGGTGCGAATACGGAGCTGACAGTCCTTGCGAATGGGGAGAGTGTGAGGAGCTGGTGACACACAGGTTTTGTGGGCAAACAGTGGGATAAACAGTACCTGTGCAGAAAATTTAATCAATGAAAATAAGACAATGGCTTCCAGGTAAATTTTAAAAAGCATATTTACAATGGAATTTTAAAAATCAATGCACTGCTTGTGTTATGTTTGAGACATAGATTTTCACAGTGGTATAATGTGTTCCTTTTAAGCCTATACAAAATAAATGCTAGAACCAAGGAAACTTTATTTAGTAGTTCCAGTTGGGCTCATAAAGAATATATTGCTCACATAAATTYCCTTGAAGCAGGTTATTTAGAAGGGCTATTTTTGCTGTTTGTTGGTATGCCTGAAACTATGTGTGTCTTCTGCTCATAAAGTGTCTCTTTAGAAGCTGGAAGCTGGTTGTCTGATTTCCAGTTTTTTTCAGAAGGCTGTTTTTTAAATCACCAAGATGCATTGGAACTACAAATTATGGAATCATTTTTACTCATTTCATTGATGAGAAGTTTAAATTCTGAAGGCCTGGTTTATTTCTTTTGGCATGCCTTTTTTGTMTCAGGTTGCTGGGGAGATTTTTGCRTTACAGAGGTGTGAAATAAGATAAAGATGGATTAATTCGGTGTATGCTCAATCTCTATCCCTACACCTATTCACACACAACCCAAAGGAAATGTGCAAGTACTTCCATGGAAGTTAATTTGGCTACCTATATATGCAAMTGCAGAGCACAGCTGACATTGACTGTGTGTTGAAAGGAAAGCTTGTTCATTGTTAGGAACCGTGCATGGAGAAGTCTGTTTTTCAGAATGTAGAAACAATTGTCACATACAAAGTCAAGACACCTCCCTGCAAAAAATAGTCAGTGTGGAATGAAGCATGATGCAGTAACTCCGTGATATTTTTTCATAACTTGCCCATGACTGCAACAAGGAGATTCTGAGTATGTAATAAATTAAAAAAAATATATAATCCTGCCTGCCCAATGATATCAAAGGAAGCTATAGAATGCAGAATTATTTTCTTAGGCATAAAGTGTGATAATCTAGCATGTGATAATCTAGTAATAGATGCTGGTGTGAGTGTAGGTATCTTTTTTCCTCTTGTATTTCTTATATGTGAGATGGTGTTTAAATATAAAGGAAATATACCAGAATTATAAAGCACAGACATTTTTGGGGAGCTTGTATATGGCCACTTACCAACTGAAGATAACATTTTGACCTATGAATTTTGTTTGGTGATTTCTATCCCTATGTACCCTAATTGTGAAGCAGCATTGCCTGAATTTAAATTAGGGAGTTTATTGCTAGGAATGCAACAAGCTTATTCCAGAACTTTAATGGGAGTTAAGGAATATTCCATTTTAATTTTACAGATGTGGAATAGGAAAAATGCTTTTCAGTGCTGCACAAGTTACTAGCAAATGCAGGAGCTGAAATTCCTGCATTTCAGGAATTTCATCTGTAGGTTTTGGGATATGTGCATATTCTTATGAAAAGTAAATATCAAACAACAATTGTATTTATTTGAATTTTCTGTTGGGAATTGAAGGTGTTCATTCAGAACTGATGATGGTAATAACATGATTTGTTTTTCCATGAAGTAGATGTTTCCTCCTATTTTTGAAAGAAAAATCTCTATGGCAAATACTTGAATACCTCTGCTGTGAAATTAYTCCATGTGTCAAAACTGATTGCCCRCAAGAAAGGGGCAGGACTTTGTGAATTGCTTATAATGCTGTGATGCTCTTCCCTCCACTGCTGTGACCCTTGCTGCTGGAGCTGGAGGAGCTGATTTGGGAGCTATTTTTGTCTGTGCAGCTGGCAGCTGTCCCTCAGGGATGATCTGACAGTCAGGGAAATGCGCCATAAACCAGACAAGTGCTTCAAGACAGKACTAAGGGACCTAGTAAGTAGTGATGTAGAAACTGCCTGAACCAGCTAATGGCTCCTTCCTGGCAGGATCTCCCAGGGGACAACTAAGTTTGATAATGCAATTTCAAATCTTTAATTCAACATTCTAAACATTTTCAGATACATATGCTAAGAAATATTTTTTTTCTAAGTCCCTAGATGACTTTCTACATAAAAGCAGCTTGGCTGTGGGAGATGTGGGTTCTAGTTAAAAAGTATAGAGAAGTTCTAGGTGCTCAGACCTTGGGTAAGTATAGTATGGGTTCAGAACTCAAATTTATCATGACATTTAGATTTTAAATTGTGTCTTTTTGGTCATTGGCTTGTTAAGACTTGAACTTTGCTGTGAAACTCTTCAAATAGTCGGGTATCAGAACATTATTGTAATAATAAGTACTTCCTATGAGTATTTAGAGGCAAAATTGACTGTCTCAATCAAATATAGAGTTATTTCTGGCAAGTGCAGAGTACATTTGTTGTCAGTAGAAAATTTTACTCTTCCACTATGTAAATCTGAAAGTATCCAGTGATGTCTAATCAAACTGATTTCCTTTTATTCTCAGATGAGCAAGAGTCAGTGCAGAAGCGGACTTTCACAAAATGGATCAATACTCATCTGGCTAAGGTAACMCATGGCTTTGAAACTTATTTTTTTTAAAAATCAAACCTTCTATTCTATGCCTATACAGCCCAGGAGTATAGAATATGCCAGATTTCTCTGAGCAGTATTTTGTAAAGTTAAAAAAGGATCCTCCTCATCTGCACATTATTGGGGATGAATCTCAGTATGGTAGGGGTCAGCTGCAGAGCTGTGAGTGGTGTTCAGAGCCCACCACCCAGCTTCTTTGGCCAGAAATAGGTAGCACARTACCTGGTACTTCAGCCAGAGGAAACATCTGAAACTGCTTTCTATGAAATGGAAATACTAGACTTATTGCACACAATATATTAGAATAAAACTTAAGTCATGTCTTGTGTAGTTTGATCTGGTTACAGACATAAGTAGTCCTTCAAAAATCCAGTGCTGAATTAATTATCTGATGCAATGTGAGGTTTTTCATCAAACTATTGTTGCTTCTTAACACAACTTAAAACTCYTGGTCTTGCCTTTAGAAGAGTAAARACTGTGATTTACACACAGTTTAAAAGTACTAAGCTATAGTTGGTACTAACCTTATCTGAAAACATAAGCAGTGAGATTCAGTTTGGCATTCCTGGACTTTTCACACAACACAGCTCTAACCATAGTTATCAATTAGTCCAATAAATTAAAATTTTAAACTCTAAGAGCAGCTTTTTGAAGTGTGTATTTTTAAGCCTGAAGATTAATGATCACTAAAATTGAGTAAAGAATAGCTGTAACAGCACTGTTTTAACTTTTGTCTAAGGCAAAAAATACCCTCAAAAATGAGCTGAGCAAAGCAGGAGGCCCATATAATGCTGTATCGTGTGATTTGATCTGACAAGACAATATGATAGAGCAACAATATTTATTACATTGCTGAGGAATGTAATGGAAGAGCTTACTGTGAGATTAACTACACTGGCATTGTAAGATTTAACTGCAAGAACAAAATTACCTTCAGGACTTTTTGGCAATGGATTCTCACTGGAAACGAGGTCTGTCCCCATATTGTCTTTAAAATAATTTGGAAGAGCCCTTCATGTAGGAGAGAACTTAAGCACTCTATTCTGTTTACTTTGACTGAAATTAAAAGGCATTCAGTGTTTGCTAMAGCATCAACTAAGGGGGCTGTGAAYGAGTGTCAGAGGAAAAAAATAACTCTTATTGCATGTTCATCTATTTCTGAATTGTGTTGTGTCATTAATAATAATCTGATAATTGTGGAAAACTAGAACTATTAGGTAGGTTATCTATATAATTGTATAGATATCTATATGTCTATAAAATATCTATAATATTATAGATATTATGAGCGTGTGTGTGCATGTCATGATAATGCCCTAGTCTACAGACTAATCCATGRCAAGAGACAAAGTAGTGGTGGCAGCTACTAAGATCTTGCCATGGACTGGGATTTGTAAGTGCTTCCTGCTGTTTTAGTCCATTTGGGCCATGAGAGTTCAGATGAACCTTTTGACTTGCATGATCTAGGTGTGTAGTTCCTTAATGGGCCTTATAATGTAAAGACTGATCAAACACATCCAAACCAGGCAGTTATGCAGCCACAGCCCTGACTTCTAGCTACCTTCTAATTACTTGTAGTAACTGATCGGTCTTCATTCACACTTCACTGATTGGTCTTCACCACACTTTCACASGAAAGCTGTGTCTGGGATACTTTTATTGATGGCTTTCAGCACGTTTACATCACTGCCTAAGTCAGATCATCTGGCTCTGCTTCCCATTCTCATGGTTATGCTGCTGAAGGGAGGCACTGTTTATAGAAATTAGACTCAATTGAAGTGACCCATGCCATTCAAATTCTTAGGTGTTTAAATCTTAAGATTTTAAAACTTTGTTAGTTATGTTTTTGGAAATATGTAAGTGGARAAATATTTTCTGAGTTAATCATAACTGTAGGAAATACAGGTGGGTCTCCAAAGTGACCAGGACTCCCCTTGCACTCGTGTTCTGACTTTTAACTCAAAATTTCAATATTTAGACTATTTGAGTGAGTTTTGTAAAAAGTTGTTGCGGTTTTGATTGTTTCCAAAGAAACTAGGGATATGTAAGATTTCCATTGTTTGGAAGCCTTTGAAATGTGATATGGAGAAGTCCTGGAAGGAGACCCACTTTTAGGCAGCRCTGTCTGCATTCTGCTCTCGTCTTTGAACCAATAAAAAGTGGAGCATCTACTAGTCTGGTACCTAGTGAGGAACACTGTGAAGTGCTGGCCTAWACTTAGAGCAGAAAAACAGCAATAGATGCTGAGCCAGGGGAAAAAGGGGTAGACAGGGGGAGGATGATTTGAATTTTACTTTTGTGTCTCACCATTGATCCACAAACACTGTGCTACATTTGTCTCAGTATATGCATTCCAAATTCACAGTAAACTCATGTCAAATTTGTCTCTCTGTCTCTTGGCTACTCTTGGAAAACTCTGGGTTTCTTTCCTTTCACTGGCATTTTTGATAATCTCATAAAATTGTTAATGGAAAAAGTAATAGGAGGAAATAAGAGAAAACTGAAAACTATAATTACAGTATCTGTTACTCTTAGCACTGTGGCTATCTAAAGAAATGTTTCATCATAAATGAGTTTGAGGGGTTTTGAAAGTAAGTACTGCATGAAACTTCAAAAGAAAGACAAATTAATGATTTCTATGCAAAGATGGATGGGGTTTTACTGTAGTGACTTGAAAGATGGTTTAGAGGTAGCAAAGGAAAGGAAAGTACTTAGGTAGAGTTGTCATCCTTATATTGTGTTGATTGAGTAGAGCAAAGGAGGATCTAAAAAGGAGCGGTTTCTCACATTGTGAGGAGTAGTAATTTGAAAGAAATGGAAATACMTAAGTGATTTGATTATTTTAGGTAGAACCAAGACCAATTCGTATTGTGGGAACATAAAGCAGGATGTGATTGTCAGGGTTTGCTAGGAGTAAAAGATTCTTTCCTGCTCATCTCAAAGATCTTAGTGTATGTTTTTCATCTAAAAAGTTGTGCTCTAATTGAAACAGAAACTAATTCAATAACTAAGACTATCAATTACATTTAACCACTTATTTTTGGCTATTTAATGTTAGGAATGGGTTTGAAAATATGGGTACAAATAAATGCTAATGAGCAAAACAGATAAATGAAGCAARACTATTGCTGAAATTTCTTCACCAAAAGGGTTGTCAGGCTCTAGAATTGGCTGCTTATGAAAGTGATTGAGTCATCATCCCTGGAGGTGTTTAAGAGGTACAGATGTGGCACGTAGGGCCATGGCTTAGTGGTGAACATGTCAGTGTTAGGTTAATGATTTTACTTGATTTTAAAGTAATTTTCCAGCCTAGATGGTTGTATGAGTCTGTGCAATAGGAGAAAGGTGTGAATTTTTYATTCTCTTTCACTCTTAATGGATAGAATGCTATGTTTTTAAGGTTATGTTTCACATTTCAATGTTCTTTCACAAGCAGAGGACAAGTAAAGGACYTTGGCATCAGCTAATTATGGGACAACTCAAAAGATGGAGGTAAAACAGCCTTGGTGCAAGCTGTGCCCTCATCCAGAGGGSATGAACAGAGAGGATAGGGCTGCAAGTGTGCTAACTAGCAGGTAGTGTGATGCAGCTTCATTTTGGGTGAGCTGTTAGCACGAGGCTGCATCTGTCCCTCTGCTGTCTCCCTAAGCCCAGCTGTCTCTGTTCTGTGATTCTGAGCAGTAATCTGGTGAGATTCAGCAATTGGAAATCATGTTTTCTCTGCCAGCCACTTGCAGAAATTGGGTCATAATCTTTGAAATTAATGTGGTCTAATTTCTGGCCATCCTTCTGAATTTTTGTGCATCTGTGCAGTTCTACTAATGATAAATGGGATGTGCATGTGTAAAAGAACAAGAAGTTTTCCGATTCCATATAATTTATTAATATTTTTCTATGGTTGTAGAACTGTCTTTCCTATCTCAATCTCAGCTTCAAAGTATAGACATAATTTGAGTGTACTTCTAATTATCTTTTGAAGCATCTTTTCAAAATCTAAATTTAAAATACAGAACAAATTTACACCAAATATTTCAAAAAGGAGACATTACTTGCATTCAGAACAGCAATTGCTTAAATAWTTTTTTCATTTCATTACCTATGCCAATTTTTGAGGTAGAGGATTAGATGAGTAAAGAGGATGAAAAATATATCACTTTCTTTAACAGCTAAGGCATGTGCTTTTTATTGCGTTTCTCAGCTTTCATGAAAGTTTGGGAGAATATTAGTTTCAAAGTTTGAGACACAGGCTGTAAATTGGTTTAACCCAATCAAACAACATTTTTGTTCCCAGGTGTAGGGATAATTTTAGTATTTGTACTCACCAAAGTAAACTTATTGATAGAGTGAACAACAAATACCTACYGAAAGAAATTGCTTTTAATTTTATGTTTCTATTAAGAGGATGCACACATATAAAAAACAAATGCAGAGGATGGTTATCAATTAAAAATAAAACTAAGAATGAATAAAAAATTTTAATTTTATGTATGCAGTATTTATATAATGCTGAATTAAACCTGGACATTAAGCCTCATGTTAAAGCTTTTGAAACTGMAAAATTTTATCTTTCATAGCAAAGAAAGGAAGAAAAAGAAACAGGTATATCAAGACTGGGAGCTCTCACACACAGTGCTGTCCATGATGTTCGCTGGTTCTTAAAATTTAAATGTAACTTGGTCTTTAATGAACCTCATGAGTTTTCATCATTTAACTAAGTCTGGTCCTTTTGGTCTTTTTCAAGTAGGAAAACAGAGGCTCCCAGTATCCTTGTCACTGACACAGAAAAAAAATAAACTAATGTCTACCTTGACTGCATAATGAGGAAAATCTGACTGGTAGTTTCCTGCTTCCACAGTTACTATATGTTTTCAGCTAGTATTGCATATAACYTCTAATGTTAAACCATGAATGCTAAATTAATTTGAGCAATGAAATTAATCATGCAAAACTTAGGACTGAGTGCCTCAGCTTCAGGAATTAGCAGAGTCACTAACAGCAAGGACTATGAAAACATTCATATGGATTTAGGAAGTAAATTGTGCCAGAGAAGGGGTCCAGCTATTACAGAGTAATGGAAATTTCACATTGTCCTTGCTGTTCTCACATRTATTTCCCTGCAGAGACAAATTCAGCAGTTACATAGATTTGTTCCTGTTTGTGCATGTGGATAGATTTTCATGCACTTTTTCAACAGTTTTTGAAAGATTATTTGAAAATTAATGTAGCAAAAATAGTATTCACTGTCTGCATTGGCATTCATTATGATGCWGATGCTGTTATTTGTATAGTATGATTTATTCATTAGAGAAGTTAAGTGCAGAGTGTGAGGAAAAGATGCAAATGAGAAATTAAATGCAGGAAAAAGTCTTGCAATAAAAGAGTAAGGCTTAGCAAATATATGTTTGTTCCATATCTGAAGTTTGGATTTTACAAAACTTACTTTACTGCATACACAGAGGAATTTCTAGAGATTGCAGGTCTACAAATATATTTTTTTTGAGACTTATCAGTCAAATTTTTTTATATGTACCAATGTTCAGTTCTTTAGGTTATTCAGAATATTTCCTGGAGACTACAGCAAATTAGACAAGTTTTAAGAGCAACAAGTTTATGCAAAGCATTTTTCCACAGTTCCCACTTATGATTAGTTCTAATACAGTTATTTAAATAAATATTTAATATGACAAAAATCTAGTTTATTAGCCTTGAAGATTCTCTCTCATTTAATTYGTATTCCTCCTACAGATCACATGAATTTACTTGTTCTGAGTGATTCCTTCCTTGGGACATGACTGTTCCTAAATATCATTTTCACTATTAACTGCACTACTGTGATTGGATAAACTGCAATAAAGGAGTCTTTAGTAGAATTCATGCAATGCAATACATAGCAGATCATTAATCTGCATTTGCTGGTTTTCTTTCTTGAAGAAACTTGCAAAAAGCTTAATCGAGTACTGAGGCACCTGTAATTATAGTGTGGGCCACCTTACGAGGTGGTCAGATTTAACGTCTCATTATTCATTGAAGTGTATTCTGACTTTTGCCAATACATTTTGTTCAAAAAGCTYATAATTGAAGGCTTTTCTTTACTGTTGTAGGAGAATTCTTTGCACAGGCTTTCCAAAATTCAAAATAGTGTGTATTAGGATCATTGCAGCTGATTGCATTGCTAGGGCTCTACCCTTAAGTGCAAAAAGCCAAAATCTGAAGCACATTCTAAAATGATTTTTAGAATTGCAAAAATTTAAGTCAGTTTTCTTTCCTTGCTTTTACTGATTTACAGTTAGTATTTTGGCAGTGCATTAAGGAACTAAGTGAAAAGTTGAGAAGTCTGAATCAATAAAAAATTTTTCAGTATATTCTAAGTGACTATAGCTTAAAAAAACCCCAAACCTTTCTTCTCTGGAGGCTAATACCTTCTCTGGAGGTAATCAGTGTTCGTCTTCATCTTTCACTTCATTCATGATATATACAGCCAAGGAGTAGGTATTAACCCATTCCAACAGGAGATGTGTTAATATCAGTGGAGGATCTGCTAGAAAACATTTAAGCATCTCAAGCCCTGCTGTGCAATGATCCATATATAATAAATAAGTACACGTGAACTTCTCAGTATCAGCTAGTGTGTGTATCAACGCGGGGAATAAGATTGAAATCTATGCTTGTGTAAAAGAGGACTCTATTTWTCTATATATGCCACTAGAAAAATAACTCGGTGACTAAAATAATATAATAATCATCATCATCATCATCTAAATTCCATGCTTATGTGTCCAAAGTAGAGTAGTTTAAAAAAAAGGTGATTTATGAAATATGATGAGAGTGTAACCTCCTTGTAATTAGATGTTAACACCATCAGGGTAGTGTAAAGCATTATATTATATAGTGTATTACTGAGAACATTTCTGGCAGTCTACGTAAATAACTAAATTTCCATATTAGAGGGGTCTTATACAGGGCATCTTGTGACACAGGTATTGTATCTGCCTTCAGTTCCAGTTTTATTGGTGTAAAGATCCAGTCTTATTGGTAAGATCCATAGTGCATGCTGCTAAACACTGGCGGTGTTTGTAATTATGCCGCCTTCCAGCAACAAAAAGTGCATTTCAGCTTGCTGACTTAAGGACAATTGTGATTCTCACACTTCAGAGCAGGAGTTCTTACCAATTGTGGTGCTTGATGATTTTTTTCTGCTTTTCTTCTTATGCAGTGCTGTCTGTACAGCTGTTTTTCCCTGAACCACTGTTTGATTCAAGTAGAAAGTAACTGTAGATGTTAATGTGCTTGGGATGCTTTCACTGCCTTGCCATAGTACCAAGCCTCAGCTGGGGTGTAAACCCAGTTTTTGTAGCTTCTGTCCCTTCCACTGAATACCACCACTCTGGTGGTTCAGAGCAAGAGTTTGRTTTGGATAATCAGAGGTTTTAATTACAGAGTGAAGCTATACACTGGGGAAAACTGAAATACTTTCCAGACTTGCTTTGCAGATGAAGTCCAGATGACTTTTGGCTTCATGTTGGGATGAGACAAATTCTGACCTCTRCCTTGATTTGTGAGTAAGGGTACCAAAGCACACAAGTGAGAAGGGAGCTGTGTTATATTCAAAAATATTGTCTGGCAAGCACATTATGGGTACCAGAATCATGGGGTACTGTAAATCTCACTTACCCTTCGATCTAAATGTATCCTAAATTGCCCACTAAAAGAAACCCATCTCTCTTCATTGCTCTAAAGTCAATTTCAATAGACAAACCTCACTACTAGGGCATTTAGACAGGTGGTTTTTTCAGGCCTTCACCTCCTGTTGGATTGGGATGGCAGCTGCTGTAATCCTCTTGTCTTTGGGCTGAATTATTTTAGCACATAATTCTTCAGTGTTTTGTCATGTGGTAATACTGATAAAACCAAAGCTGCTCCAAGCTTCAAACAGGAAATGATAACATAGAAGGTGAGGAAAATTAATTGCATTTGTATCAACTGCCTGTGATGCAAGACTGGGACAAATTAATCTTCAGTGACCCACTTGCTTCATTGATTTCTTTGGTGTTATATTAGGGAAGAACATGATCCAAGGAGGAGCATTATCTATTGCTTTGCTAGGAAATCAAAAAGAGCTATGACTTAATATACCCTCATAATGAGTTGTAGTGCTACTTTATTTTATATACATGAAAATACAGGCTCTTCTATTAGTGTGACTATTAGAGCATGTCAAATCTGAGATGAAGTCTACTTCCAGCAGAGTTCTTTTTTCACTTTATGCCAAAGTTTTTTTTTCATTGAGATACTATTTTATCCAAGCTGAACTTTTTTTTTAATTTGGGGAGCTGGAATATTTTTTCTTTCTCTTAATTTGTTACTGCAGTTTTACCTTTTCAAAAGCAATGTTTCATTTATTAGAGTCATCTTTTTGAATCTCTATTTCTACACAAAAATATAGATAGAAATAGGTAGAAAAATAGATAATTTGTTGTGCAAGCACTTCTTTTAACAAGTACCCCAAAAGTAAATTATTAAACCTAAAGTATTTTCAAGAATTTTGTAGTCTCATTGTGATTTTAGTGAATGAACAGGTATTAGTATTATTATCATTGTTTGTATTGTTATCATCATGATCATCATCATAAGGTTTATGAATTATCACAAGCTGATGGATGTTGGAAGGTGCCTACTCTATTTGTCAGCTGGACCAAGTTTAAACTTTTTGTTTCTGTGAGAGATTTTGTGATCCTAAACTACTGACCAGCTGAGAGCCACAATTCCACAAACTGGTGTGCATTTAAGTAAACAGAGTTTTATTATGTGACCTTGTTGTTTTAAATTTCTAAAATACCATCTGTTTACATATTTTTGAGTATTGTCATTGTCGTTCTTGTGTAGGTAAACACATTTGGTAAGCAATTTGTCTTAAACAGGAGCTGAGACAGTGCTGACAGCACCCAAAGCCTGCAAGGCTGGAGGAGAGGAGAGAAAATACAGCAACTCAGTGTAACAACTGTCAGCTGTGAGGAGTGGCAGCATCACTCAACCTGCTATGCTACTCTAGGGATTTTCCCTTCATACAGCTCCTCCTATTGCTTGGACTGAGAGTGAAATTTCTGTGAAATAATTAACACGAGGGAAAATAATCTAAAGGATTGAAATGTGACTATAATAGTACATCTGTAAATTCTGCATACTTTGTAGAACCAGAGGCAGCTGTTGGTGTGTTTCTCTGCTTGTTGCAGGGGCCAGGAGGTTTTTCCTTTGTATCATCAGTTGCAGAAATCCACAAAATGTTACAGTCCTGTGCCAGAAATGTTAAGTAAACAGTGTGGTGGCAAAGCAGTGGTTAAAAGATATGTTGACATTAAAAGTTATAAAATGCAAAGAAGGGGACCAGCCACTCTCTTTGGGTTTCTATTTGAGAAGACTGGAATTAGGATGCAATACTGGTGAGCCTTTATGATAGCTGAAGCCTTCTACCTTTTCAGCGCAATCCTCCCATGCTGGTGAATGACCTGTTTGAAGATATCAAAGATGGGGTAATGCTAATTGCCCTTCTGGAGGTTCTTTCAGGGCAGAAGCTGGTAAGTTGTTCTTTCTGCAAGAACTTTTTTCTTCTTTATACAAGATTGTTGCATAACTTCTGTGGGGTACAATTTTCTAATAAGTTTCTGTATTTCTCTACTGTAAAAAAACTTACTCCTTCATAGGAGAATAAAGTTTTCACTGAGTAGATTATCTGATTACAAAGCATTATTACAAAGATTATTGCAAACATGCTTGATTGTATGCATTTTTTAATTTTGCCATGTTGCTCATAAAAATTTCTTATTTGTATTAGTCTTTGCAGTTCATCTGGGTTTTGCTGCTATGACACAATCAGGGTTTAAACTGCAAGTTACTTCTATGCATCTTGAAAAAAAATGAGACTTTTCCTGTTAAATTTATGGCTTTGTCTCAAAAAAACCTCAAACATGCTCCTCAAATTTCATGGGGGCTTATATCCATTTGCCTTGACAGTTGCTCTGCTACTGTAAAGAGCCTTAAATGATGCCAAATGGCTTTTCACAGCCAAGTTATGTAAAGAGAGGATGGTGTGAACACAGCAAATAGGCTGTCTTTTGGGAGGCAAGCTAGTTTTGTGCATGGAGGAGAAAAATGAAAGGATTTTAGGCCAAGGGCTCTGACTTTCCTCAAACCAGCTTGCAGATCAGGTGGCAGCATCTGAAGGAGCAGTGCAGTCTGTTGTTCAGCTGGCTTCAGGCTCCTTCACATACAGGCAGTTTGTTCTCCTTTCCATATTTCACCTCTATTTTGATTGCAGGTGAACACCAAAATTAGGCAGTAAATCAAACCGAAAAAGTGATTTTACTGTGAAATGGGATAAAGCTGTACTTAGCAGTGTGTTTCTGCTCCATTGAAATATATCCCTTTCAGTTAGTCTGAGACAGAAAGCCTCCCTCTTGTGGCAAACCAGAAGTAGTAAAACAGGAAAAGAATTTTAGTGATGGCACCTATTACCRTGAAATTCACTGGCTTGTATCCTGCCTATATTAATTAGGGAAAGAAATATGCCAAAACTGGAATAGTGTCTGGTGAACTTAAAGGTTCTTTATACCATCATATGATATCCTGTAGTAACTGCAAAAGGGATTTGGAATTTATAGTAGGCCTTTGTTAAAGCCATTTGTTACATCATGAACAGGAATTTAAATTACAATAGTTGCGCATTAACATTACAGTATAAAATTCCATGGGGAATTTAATTCCACTGTCCAGTATTAGAAACCTAGCATATGTTCTTGATTGAATTAAAAAAATTATGTCTTTTTTTAGCTTACATGTCTCAAGTTCAGTGAAATTTATTGTTTAATGGGAATTCAGCTGTTTTAATTGCCAATAAGGTACTAGAGACATGGGATGAAAATTCTTAGGTAAAATGTCTTCATTGTAGACTGATTTTAAAAATAGCGACCACTTTGACTTACACTTTGCAGACAAAAATATTTCGCTGAGAGAATGTTGTCTTCTCTCAAATGCATATATATACACACATGTATATCTCATATGTGTGTGTTTGCATGTGTACAAAAATAGTAGTTATTTTACGTTAGAAAAAAAAACTCCTCTGATGTAATCATGTTTATGGACTGGAGCCAACAGTTTGCATCCTGAGATTAAGACATATGAAACTTTTTTTATGATGGAATTATCACACGTCCCCTGTATCTGTCAGTTCTCCCCATGATGTATATGCAAAGGTACAATTCAACAATTTCACTGTTCCAAGGAGCATTTTTACATAGACATTGACAATAAATCTGAAAGTTCAGTTTTTGAAGCAAACAGGTATAAATCTAATTGAAGTTTAATCTGTTCTTTCTCTTTAAGCCTTGTGAGCAGGGGCGTCAGCTGAAGCGAATTCACTGGGTTGCCAACATTGGCACAGCTCTGAAGTTTCTAGAAGGTAGACGGGTAGGTATGGTAGCACTTTGCCCTGGTTTTACTTTTTTTTCCCCTTTGTCTCTATAAGGATATAATTTGTATCCACGCATCTGTTTTTATTCTCCAAAATTTGAGCTATGTATGCAGTCTTTAGCTTCTACACAATGTTTAAAAGCTGCTGTAAAGTAAAACCTGTAAGTTCCAACACTAAAATGTRGCAATCCATAGGGTAAAACTTGTCTTTTTTGGTTTTTTTGAATTAATAACGGATTGCCTTGGAGGATTTTTTTTTTAATGTGCTTATTGGTTCCTCATGATCTCTACTTCCCTGTTGCTGTTCTCAGCAAAGAATGAACTTTAGTTCCGAAGAGACACTAATTTATAATTTTTAAAAATAGATTTCTGGTCTTCACTTGCTTTTACATGCAAAAATCTATTCCCTGAAATTACAGATAAGAAAATTT
The DNA here is from genome assembly GCA_014549065.1 of Cardinalis cardinalis. Classification (NCBI taxonomy): domain Eukaryota; kingdom Metazoa; phylum Chordata; class Aves; order Passeriformes; family Cardinalidae; genus Cardinalis; species Cardinalis cardinalis. The sequence goes on from JACDOX010000002.1 coordinate 14,958,558, forward strand.
AGGGCAATATGACCCCTTATTAGCTTGCCAGGACTTCAGATTCAGTACAGTCAGTGCTGTGGCTGTTTTAGAAAAGAAAAAAAAAATTTTTTTAATTTAACAAAAGATCTTAACAAAAATTTAAAAACTAATTTTCATCTAGATATGAATATCATACAAAAGCAATGCATTTCTACCCTTTTTCCTGACTTCTCTGTGTACTGTAATGACTCAAATCTGGATTTTTTTTCATTGTATTGTAGGTATTTTGTCCCCTAATTTCTGCATTTTACTTCRGTGTTTGTCAATGCAGATGTTACACCTCATGAATTTTAAGTCTGCACAATACTGTTTTCTGGGATTTGTTGGATTTTGGCAATCTTTCCGTATGTTTGGCTCTCTGACATCTAGACCTAATTACAGTTATGTTATATAGGAAGCAATCTTAGYAGATGCCTGTAAAAATAAATTGGAAAGAGAGCTTTTTAAAATGGAAAATGTATAACCAAAGCAAAGAAAAATATATTCCTGATGCAAAARTCCACTTTAGCTCACAATCTACCTATTTGAGGAAGTATAGTTTGTTAATACAAAGCATAAGGCAAGACTGGGAGGAAGAGCAAAACACCCACACTTCCTTAGTTTCCATGTCACAGTGTGGTGGGAGACCCTTCTTGGATCCCACAAATATTATAGCAGTGCAGCTGGAAAACTGGCCCTGCCAGGGATCAGGAGAGATTGCCAGAGCTCTGTGTTTTACCTTCTGGTATCTCAGGATTTTTGTCCGGACTCCTCTTAGTAGTTGTATTAATGTCCTGGATTTTCTTCTAGAGGGGGTTTGAAATATGCAGGGTGTCAGGTGTATCAGGGTGGCCAATAGCAGTGTTCCATAAGCTGACTCCAACCTAAAGGATGCCTCTATCCAGCCTGTCACCCTTCTCCTCCCAGAGGAGGTGGGGAGACAGTTCAGACAACAAATGCCCCTTCAATAGCTGAATGCCATCCCTGGGCTGTACTCAAAGGGCAGCAAACCGAGAGGGGATCTCCTTCCTCTGTGGACTCTCCCATAAATAAACCTTATTACACTTTAAATCAACTTCCTGTTTTCAATGTCTGAAGAGACTTCTGCTAATACTCCTGTGTTCTGATTTGAAAGCAAAACCAGTGAGAGACTCCAAGTCAGAAATGCAGTTTATTAAGAAAAGAAAAACCAAAATACATGCAATAATACAAAAGAAAGACCAGTGACAAATTCAGAATACAACCTGACACCCTGTTGGTCAGGGTGTTGAGAGCAGCCCAGTTGGATTGGTGGCTGCAGTCCTCCTGGAGYGGCAGATGCGGTTCTGTTGGAGCAGGGATCCTGTAGAGAGGGTGTAGTCTTCCTCTGCTAATCCAGTAGAAAAGACAGCYGTTCTTCTGGGAATCCAGTAGAAAGACTGACTGCTCTGTCCCAAACCCCAGATTATATCCAGGTTGGGATGCTTAGCTCCTCCCCCTCTGGGTGGAGCATCTCACAATGGGCTGTTATGTGAGTGGGTTGAGTCGTGTGGTGGCTGCATTAAACAGAAAAGGCTCCCGGAGGGAGTTGTCTCTCAGGCATGGGCAAAGCATTGATGGGCCCGTTAACAGGAGATAAGGAAGAAACAATGCCCCTCCTGGTTTTCRGCAGCTCTTGAGGTTGGGAATATCTTAATATTGTAACCTAGGACATCTTGTTACCCTACAAACTGCAGCTTACAATTAATACATACTATTCTGGACAGAATTGGTTTTCTCATGGTTCTGAAAAGTTTATTTTTAGTTCTAGATCCATCTTAATGGTGTATAAAATAAAGGCAACTCAATAACTAGACTAGATAGGCTATACCTCTGTGAACAGTAGCCTAATCAGAAGCTTTAGCTGAGTCCCTTTAAGTCTTTTGATTTGTAATAGATAGTAAAATAACCTCACTTTCTAGAAAAAGAAAAGGTTTTCTTGGAATTGGCCCAGCTGAGAGAATGAGGTATATTTTTTTAAGATAGGGAATAGAAAATTTTCCTTATTGACTGGTGGAGGAGCTAGTAATGCCAATTTTCCTAGAGTTTTGTCAGCTTCTTGGTGGAGAAGATTAAAAATGTGAACTATGGGGACTTCTGCTCTGCCTCTTCCAAAGCAACCTGTGCAGATTTAATTTGGAAAAAAACTTAGAGGTCTGGACAACATTTTGTTTGCACTTAACATTATCTACTGGATTTCCAGCTGCGAATTCAGAGAATTGTAGTTTTTTTCTCTGTTTTGGAGAGACAAATGAGGTCTCTTAAAGTCATTCTCCATCTTTTCCTTAGACTGCTCACCAAGGTTTATCTACAACCTTTGTCCTTGAACAAGCTTGTTGTAGATGGGCTCTTTGGCAGTCATTAATATTTTTATCATGATTGGTGTCTGGCTCTTAGCTTTGTTGAGGAAATAAGTACTAACATAGTTGCTAACTTTCCAATATTACTACTTTTATCTCATTTCCTAGAGCATTATCTACATGTTTTTTTTCTTTATCATACATTTCCCTCTTTATTTCCATCTATCTTATGAGTTTATTTTAGGGTGATATTTTATTCAGACTGTAGATTAGCCGTTGAGAGTTAATAGTCATGAAATCTGTTCCCATGTCTGTTGAAAAACTTAATTTGACCTTGGACAACTAATTTTTTCCCACTCTATTTTTAAAAGAGCTATTGTTAGGCTTGTCTCACAAAGGGGCCTTAATCAGTGGTTGTGATATCCTTTACAATAAAATGTTCTTTGCAGGAGAACCCTAGCATTCTTTCTTCCTTTTTCTTTTTTTATGCTTTTTCCACCWCTTTCCTTTTTAGATTTTTATTTTTAAACTCACTTTTCTTTTTTTTATTACACATGGTTTAGAACTTTATTGATAGACCCCTGCATAATTTAAAATCTGTTGCAGAGTATTTAATTTGTTCTCCTGATAAAATTTTATTGTAAGATAGGCCAAAAATATGCTTTCTTTACATTAAAAAATAGATTAATGCCTTTACTTTATAATTAATCATTTAAAGTTTATTTTTGTGTCATATTTTTCCTTTTGCTTTTCATGCTAGTCCGTATACAGAGGATCTCCGGTTTGTACAGTGTTTCTATCTAATTTTTACTTTTCTTTCTGCTTGAAATTATTTTTTCTACATATAATAGCATGGATCGGTCTTAAAAAAATTCCATTACTTGCAAAACCTTTCTAAATGTGAAATTATAATTCTCTAAATGTGAAATTGCACTATTCAATATTTGGGGTTTTTTAATTGATAATCTTGTTTGATTGCAGAAATGCATTTCAAATATAGGACCTCTTTGAAATGCATTTCTTAATTGCTATACTTTGTGTGTGATAGTAACACATTTTCTTTTCTGAATAGATTAAGCTTGTCAACATAAACTCAACTGATATTGCTGATGGCAGACCTTCTATTGTGCTTGGCTTGGTGTGGACCATAATTTTGTATTTTCAGGTACTACATTTTTTTATACTTCAGAGTCACTTGCTCAAACAATTGTTCAGATCATCACTTTATATGAACAGATGTAGTTCCAGTCTTTCACTGTAGCTAAGTCACTTTGTCATTTGCTGAGGATCTGATCCTTAAAAAGCAACAAATAATGGTGCTTCACATTGCGTAAAATTAGATACTTGTCTGTGGAATAGGTTGGTCTTTGCCTAGAACAGAGTTCCTTCATCACTGAAACATATTCTTCTGCTTTCTCTAAAGAGAGAAAGAGGAAGAAGAGGAAAGTAATAGAATTCTGGATTCTTGTTACAAGTGTCTTTAGCAACGTCAGTGGTGACTGTGCTGAACGTCTAATTATGGTGCACTAGATGTCAGTCAGTAATTATTCTCAGACCATACATGTAAACATGGTGATTTTACTGCCAGATGCAGGTATTTGCAAGGATGAAATTTAGCTGTGAATCATGTACATTGAGAAAGGGTTGAATTTGTAGAGGAGAAATCAGTTGCATTCTGTTGAAGTTAGGTGGGAGGTAAAACTGGCTTCTAAATCCTGTCCATATGGGTTAACAAAGTGAGTCACTGTTGAACACTCAAAATAACAGCTAATTTTATTGCTCTTCTTTATGGGGCTCTTTGGCTTCCGTGTGATGTCTCAGGGATGCTGTTCTCCTCAGCACCAACCACTTTGATGCCTTTGTAGTTCAGAGTTCATCAGAATAAAAATTAGAATGATATTGACCTTTTAATTTATAGCTCATTGAAATGAAGAGAGAAGATCRTGTTTCTCAGTCTTACTGAAACTCTAGTTCTCTGCATCATTTTTATCATTTTTTGACCTTTCCTTTAATTCTCACAGGCAGATACATAATTTTAACATGATTGAAAGCAGAAATCCGTAAGAGCTGTGGTTCTCAATCTGGCAGACTCATTCTGTGATGTGATAACTTTGGATTTTAAGAGAACAGCATAAAAAAATCCTGCAACTTCCTCTGGATATAGCTTTGTCATTTAAAGGAACCAAATTTTTAGTCAAATTAATGTTCKTGAAAGAATTAAGTTAATCAAGATTTTCATTTGATGAAAGGCATAATTAGCATCCTACACCCTCAGTAAGCACTTTTAATGCACTTAGCCTGCAGTATATTCCCTATTTCACTATATCACAAGGTACCTCTAAGTACCTTTGTATACAACTGAATTTGTCCTGCAACAGTACAACGGGAAGTAAATCTATCCAGATTAGGTAATTGAGGTCACTGCCGTTCTTAAATTGAACGACGCTCCTCTCAAATTAGTGGATTATTTTATAATGTGAAGTTAAACTACCTATAAGGTATTGTCTTCTATTTTGGTGATAATTTGCTATAATAGATAACATGACACACTTGCATATTTTTCTAGCTGAAGGGTGTGAAGTCAATAATTGTTAGATGCCTTGTACTTCTGAATTTAGGACCATCACCTGGGCACATACATTAGTATTTCTAAAGGTCCTGTAATGTATGCTTAAATAAAACACAGTTAATTATAGCTTCTGCCCAACTTTATTTAGACAGTTGTATTGGGAAATTATTAAAGAAACTGGTGTGAATCAAGAAGGTTATCTACAAAGAGTTCATTCACATTTTTTTCCCTGCAGATTGAAGAGCTTACAAGCAACCTCCCACAGCTGCAGCCCTTGTCTAGCAGTGCTTCTTCTGTGGAAAGTGTTGTCAGTTCAGAAACTGCAAGTCCCCCAAGCAAACGGAAGGTGGTAACCAAGGTCCAAGGAAGTGCCAGGAAGGCTTTGTTAAAATGGTTACAGTGCACAGCAGCAAAGTAAGTAAACTACAGATTAACTGATTTTATATTTTAAGTGRAAGCTTTTTTGCTCACATTCTAAGCTCTCTCAGTCAGGGATCATCCTTTTGCTCTTTACTTATATAGTACCTTCCTCTATATATAATTATAGAGTCCCTCACCACATTCTTTTTGRCAACTGAGGCTGCTAAATGTTACCACCATACAACAAAACAAGTGATAATTAATGATTTACATTAATTTTCCATGCAMTCATATTTTATAATTTCTGACTAATGATTGGAATTGTCTCTGACAGAATGAGGAGCTGAAAGGGGAATTAGATGTCTGAATGACAGTGCATTAGTCCTGCTGCCAAAACACTCAATATGACACTGCCAGTACCGCACTGATTAAACGTTCCTCAGTGAAAGCTTGGAGGAACAACTTGCTTTGAAAGGAAAGTGGTGAAAAGTTATGTATATCCCTCTGTAGTTTTCTGATTAATTTTAAATATTGTTTATTGCATAGTACACAAATTGCCCTGAATCTTCATTTTTCTTAATCCAAGTTGTTTTGGAGTTATTTCTTGCTATGTTTAGTTAATTTAAGAATTTTTTCCTTTATTCTGTGTGATTGTCCCATSCTGTTTTGGCTTTCAAAAAGGCATAAATTATATCAAAGATACTGTAGTAGTTTGATAGATTCTACTATAAGAAAATCAGAGATGTAAAATAACATGGATTTATTTGCTCAAATTAAAGAATCACTGMTTCTTCAAGACATCAATTGCGCAAAACATAGAGGGGAAATGGTCAGTTATTGGATGGTACCTAAGAGAAAATAAATGTAATTGCAAAGATTCAGACTTATGCAGAGGTGGAATACAGTAATATATAGTGCAGTGCTGTCTAATTTGAATTTCTTCCTTTGCACTGTTGTTGGTAAGACACCAGCAATGCAAAGTGATCAGCTTCTATTTCCAGACATGCAAATGAACAAAATGAAAATAGATTAATAAATTAAACTGTCAGTTTTATTGGGAAGAGTTGAAAAATATGCTGAAAGAAGCTGAGTGATGCCTAGTGGTAACTTCACCTGGGCCTGCTTCAGGCTGTTTGCAAGGGCTACTTCCTTAAAGTCAGTGAAAGTGTTTCACTGATCACAGTGAGATTYGAATGAGTCTCTACTCTGTTACTGTTGCTTGAACCTCCCAGTGGCAAGACTACCTTAGTGTCTTAGTGTCCTGAAAGGATGCTTGCTTGTTCAGAACAAGTTCAAAACTGTCTTGCTGTCTGTGGATCACCATACCTTTCAGAACTACAGGTAAAAGAAGCAATGATTCAGATGTGAGATTCAGTTCTGATTACTTTCTTATTGTATATTGCTATTTCTTGATCATTTGTATTCATTTTTAGYGGACATATTAAGTGTTCTGGGTATAAGAAATTATAGTACCATTCAGGCTTTTGATAACATAGAGAAATTTGAGTGTTGTAGTTTCCTCTAAACAGCGGTGATGTCGTTTTTACTGCTATCATTTTATAAAATACCAGGTTAGTGCAGGTTTTCTTTGAACTTTCTTTGTATGATACTGATGTACCTAATTGAACTGCAGCTGTTTTAATGGAGTGAGATTTATAGGGAGGGAGATAACAGTGATTGGAATTGTGTGCATCCATAGACTCTGTGYGTGTCATATAACAACTTTGAGAACTTTGGCCTTGCATTGCTCATTGCTTCAGGGCTTATTGGCACTAGCAAGCCCACTGGAGAAAAATGCATCATGTATATGATAAAAAATACTTGGATTTTCATAGGCAGAAATTAATTTATGCAGTGGGTAGATGGGACTGCAGTTGACCTAACTGGGCACTACAGGAACAAGTGGTTTAGGTTTAATGATGGGTAACCCCTGGGTGCAGCATTCATATCTCTCCCTGTTTCATGTAGTCCTGATGAAGTTAGTAACTTCTTTCCCTTTTATATTTTTTAGGCAAGTTGGAATTGAAATCAAAGATTTTGGACAAAGCTGGAGGAGTGGTGTTGCATTTCATTCTGTTATTCATGCTATCCGCCCAGATTTAGTGGACATGGAGAAAGTGAGGGGAAGGTCAAATAGAGAAAACCTGGAAGAAGCCTTCACAATTGCAGAAGCAGAACTGGGAATCCCAAGGCTCCTTGACCCAGAAGGTACCTAAATACTTAGTTGAAAAAGAATTTTTCAACTTGAAAAAGTTTTAACTACTTGACGTGTCTTAAGCCAGATGTGCTAATTCATGATCACAGTGAGATTCAAATGAGTCTCTACTCTGTTACTGTTGCTTGAACCTCCCAGTGGCAAGACTACCTTAGTGTCTTAGTGTCCTGAAAGGATGCTTGCTTGCTCAGAACAAGTTCAAAACTGYCTTGCTGTCTGTGGATCACCATACCTTTCAGAACTACAGGTGAAAGAAGCAAGGATTCAGAAGTGGGTAGATGTTTAAGCAGCATTTTATGTCATTCAGCTAAAAATTTAATTTTCCATGTTTTTATTTGTCTAGATGTGGATGTTGAAAAGCCAGATGAAAAGTCTGTCATGACCTATGTAGCCCAGTTTTTGAAGTACTATCCTGATCCTCATCATACAGTGACTGATGTGCCAGAGAATGATGTAAGTTTCTCTTGCATAACTATAAAAATCAGTTTATAATGGAGAGCTTTATAAATACATTTTATATCTTTCTTTTGGTTTATTATATTTCCTTTTGATGAGCAGTTCAAGTGACAAGCACACTAAGAAAACTGGGAGAGATTAGCCAAGAATAAAGGAATAAGTCTTGCATATGTTCAGTAGGTGGAGAAAATAGTATGTTGATCTTGCAGATATTTTCCTCCTTTCAGGARTAGCAGGAGCCAAAAATAGCACTAACAATTATTGCAAATAGTAGCAAACCCRTGGATCCTAAAGTTCCTTAACTGGTTTTTAAGCATAACACTGATGATACTGTAATAATTAGTTACCTGAAGCAATGTGTTATTTGTATTTCCATTACACTGGGTTTCTATACAAGAACAAGAACGGTCCAAGATATTCCTTAGGTAGAGTCTTTGGGCTTTAATGCTTGAGAGTCATTTACAATTTTGGCAGAGGTTCCTTTCTACTTCAMACTGATGTTTAACTCTTTGTTGTAAGGAATGGTTTTCAATCGTGTTTTTTCATTGGAATTTGTTTTGTGTAGGCTCTAGTGCATTGGCTTTGCGCTGGAATGCTATGCTCAGCAGTGCCAAGTTATCATGACTCACTTCCTAGTGCTGATTTGCTTTCTTCATGGCAAACATGGGGAGCACTGCTGAGACAATCTGCTCAGCCCCAGCAAGAGAGAAGGAAGAAGCAAATTTTATCTGTGTTTCTCTGCATTCCCTACAGAGGTAGAAAAGAGCTTTGAAAGGAGTGAGTCTCCTTCCTAATGCCTATGTGAGGCTAAGGTAGCTGTAGCTTTGCTGTTTGATTCCAGTGCCTGAGCACTGGAACTTATTCTTTTCCTTCCTGCAGCATTAAACTGGGTACATACTTGTGCCAGTGTCTCAGCATCCCACTAAGCAATGGGGCTGCTGAAGGGACTGAGTGAGCACTTCAGCCTCGTTCTGTGGCCTGTTCAGGTTGAGGCAGTCCTGCCATCCTCATACCGTGGCACACAGGGCAGCTTCTGCTGCCAACAGCTTTGGCCAGGCCTTCTGCTGTGCTGGGATTGGGTTTTGAGGAGCAACCTCACCCCCTTCCCCTGAGCTTTATGCAGAGATGATGCAGGATTGAGCCATTCCATGCCCTGCCTGTCTCTGGCTGTACCCACAGAGATGCCAGCACACAAGTTATGGAAGGGCAAATAAAGAGTTACATCTGGAATTCTATGTGAATTACTAGGAAGCAGAACAACACAAATCAATTTGACATGCTAATGTGCTGATCTCAGAAGCAGTTCCTCTTCTTAGATATTCCACTAGGAATCCACGTAAATTTTGGTAGAAGTGCTGACCCCTTGCATGTCATGCTGCAGATRCCAGTAACTTCCAGACTTTGAGAAGAAAGTAAGAGTTTGACATTGCACTAGATTCTCATGTKGTCATTCTTCCTAGAAGATGAGCTATGTTCCTTTTTAGTGTCCTTAGTTAGTTTAGTTACTTAGAACAGGATTCACTTCTAAAATCTAAAAGTTTACAACACTTCGCCTGTGGTCAGCAAAAGATAAACACTTCCCCAGATACATCTTTCTTAAGACAGTGTCTTAAACAGTCTTCTGKAAGCCTGTGTTGCAGAGCATTTCAACAGAGATAAAACAGAGTCAGATTAATCCATCCCTTAGGTAATGATATATAAAAAATTGTTGGCAGTTGATTAAAAAACTTTTTGTTTTTGTGACCAGTATAACCCCCTATTTTTAGCCCCTCTGTCTTCCTGCTGAAGTATAGTCTAAATCAGTACAATCCAGGTACCTGGGAGAGATAACCTTGCAAGACTCTTGTCCCCCAAACTCTTGGACTAATCCTAATTTCTTGTTTAAGAATATATTTTACCTGACATGTGTTAAGTGCCTGCTGTAGAATAAGTTGGACAGTAGATGCTAGATACWACTGGTTTTATCTACCTTGCATGAAGAACTGAAAAGGGACTATCCTAGTTGCAGATGCCTACATTTAGTTAGAAGGATCCTACTTCAGACTGGGCTGTGGGTGAATTTTGGCAGAGGGAGGGCAAGAGGAGATTTCTAACCCTCTTTCCCCACCTCCACCCAGATCAGCTGTCACTGTGTTTCCTCAAGATGTGTTGTCCACACAAATTCCTGTTCATCTTCCCTCCTGATTCAATGCTCAGTTTATAAAGAATTTGCATTGGAAGTGGAGTAATGATTGAAACTTATCCCTTGTTTGTGGTTAGAGGGAGCAGCTATTTGCATGTGCATTTTCAGAATTAAAAGGGGTCTAATCTCTCACGCATGGACCAGCTATGAACGTATATGAACTCRTGTAGTCAACACATCTCAAAGAAACACAGTGACTCTAAGGTAAGTAATTATTTTTCCAGATAAAATAAATTATGTGGTGACTAACAACCTGGAAATCAAATCTAATATGAAAATTACTTCACTAGATATAATACAGACACGTGAGCTTGATAATAGATCTAAGTACATCTTGTATTCCTACATGTGTGGCTCTTACTGTTCTCTCTGGACTTTCTGCCTGCTTTGCTTTATTTTATTTTGCTTCTTCTCTTTTTTTTTTCCTTGCTTCTTGTTTTCCCATTTGTTTCATATTGCTAGGAACTTCAAGCAATCCCAACTTTTGTCATTTCTTTTATGAAATTTAAGGTAAGGGTGTATGCTCAGAATAATTGCTTAGATCGGACCTTTCATGGTTATCTTTTTTTTATCCTGCACTTATTTGAATTTAGATTTTGGGGGGCTTAATGTATATTAGTTTGCTAACCATAAGTTTCTTTCCTGAAAAACAATACATTAACATGCTGAATCTAGGTCTGCTCTCTTACATGAGCTGACCCTAACAGCCTAACATTTAATTTTGCAAATAACTTCACAGAAATATTGTAGAAAAGAAAGTAAACATTCCCATAATAAATCTCAGACTATGCTCTTGGTTTTCTTAAGTATAGATATAAACAAGAAATTAATAGGTTATAGTTCAATGTTTCTACACATCTAATCTCATTTTAGGTGAATATTTTTGTATGTCTTTAGGTTTACAGAGTAGATAGTAGAGTGTGTGATAGTAGATGTGTAAGTGATGTGTGTGGCTTGTGAGTTGGAAGGAGAGTATTCATTTGTAGTTGTGTGATGTACTGCTCCTTTTTAATCTAAATTACTATATTTCTAAAAATATACTTTTTAACCATCCTAGACTTTTAGATACTTCTAATTTTCTAGTATTGACTGAGAGAAGTTCAGAAACCTAACACAGAGTATGTGAAGTGAGCATTCAGAGGTGAAACTCGAAGACTGTGAGGTGAATACATTGTGAAATAAATAGCAGGTGTCACTGCASTCAGTCAGTATTGTTTATAGTTTGATCTAATTGTCCAACTAATTGCCTAGAYTCCACATTCTTGGGGTTTTTTGGTTGGAATTTTTTTTCTGAATAAATTTATAAAATAGATMATTTTAAAATGACTAGGATCAAGAGTTCATCTTCATCTCATATTATATATATCTAACTAGTGATGTATTGAAGCAGAAATTTATACTGATAGCAGAATTACTCCTATATTCTCAATCCATTCCTGCAAGTTTGGGCACCTTTAATGTGACTTTATAAATCCTTAGCCTTACACAGCCCCAGTACATTACTTCTTAAGCCAGAAGAGATTTGAAGTGGTAAAAGCTCTGCTGATTTCCTTATCATGGTATAAATTTAGCTGTACTTAAAGCTCACCCCCTCAAAGTATTTCTGATGTAAAGTCTTTCTCTTCTTGTGCTCTGATGAGCAAGTGATTCAGAAGATCATCCTGTCATCTCTGACTTTTTTATGCCAGCAGAGTTCCCCAGTGTAAGAGGAATTTCCTGAGCAGCAGCTGCAAAAATAGCTTTCTGAGCTTTTCCAGGGATTTAGTCTACTTTTGCAGCTAGTCATTAATAGTTCATTCCCTGAAGGTGATGCCTGGCTCAGCATTCACCCTGTGTCTGTGATAGTGCTGTCAGGGAGTGAGTTTCAGTAACCTATATATATCCAGTAACCTATATATATAATTATATAAGCCAGAGTTTTCAAAATGAACAGCATGACCAGTTGAATTTATGCATAAACATATTTGAAGGGACTTCATTTTCTCAGTACATATGCAATACTATGATTCCATGTCCCTGAAAAACAGACTTAAGCTTTTTTTCATTTAAAAGATAATATTTGAAAATTCTGTTGTCTGTGCCTGAGAGTTTGGTCAGTACACCTTGTTTATAWTTACATGTTAGGTCGTCAAACCCTACAGTATTCTGTATTATGTAACTTACAAATTAACTCTGGTGTATCAGTTAATAAAATACTGGTTCTGGGCTGAAAACTTTGCAAATTTGATGTGTACTCCATTATCATATCAGAACTCATAAACTCTTCTCTCTGAATACCTTCTTTGATATTCCTTGTCAGCTGAGTGCTCCAATTCTGTTCATCTCTACAAATATGTGAACATTCATGGAATTTYRTAAGGATAAATTAATGTTTAGAAATGCTGCTTGGAAGTAGCATACTGAATGGACCACAGGATTTTAGATAAATTAAAATAGATGGATCAGAGATCAATGGTCCTCATGCCAGAGAAAGCACAAATAGTTRTATTTATTCTAGTTAATTTCTGTTTGGTGATTTATCTTCTGATCGGTGTGCTACTTCAGAGGGGCAGACTTTAGAAAATAGTTTATATATCAGTGAGAATGTAATTTTGATTTTTTTTATTAAGAGTAAGAATACTAGACACTAATGAAAGTCTTTTTTTAAGAATGATAGCTCATTAAATCTGGTGGGTGTTGGTGACAACTGCCTTGGTATCTAAGAAAGTGAGTCTCTTCTGTTGATTACCTAAACTGAGACTTTAAAGTGCTTTAGTATCAACCAAGGACCACAGAATCTAATTTGCAGGTGGTAAGTGGTGCACTGAACTGAAYACCTGTGAAAATATATGAATAAATAAATAAAAGATTGATTGTGCATTGTTACACAATGTAATTTGTAGCATCCGGTTAGGTGGTTGATGAAGCATCTACATCTTTTGCAATTAAAGTTATCRAAATTTCTCTAAATAAATGGTTTTTTATAATACAGAAGGCCAAATGCTCCCTGGTAACTTAGTATCACAGAAACCATATGTGGTCTGAGAGAGGTCAGGCTGTTCCTGTGTTATCTTCAGATACCATAGAGGTATTCTTAGTCCCAGAGATACTCTATTTTGAAAACATTTGGTCAGAATGGGTTTTAAATTTAAATGTTTAAACTGACAAAGTAATCTTGCAAAATACCTGTTTTGCTGTATGAACGGTTGCACACRTATAGATGCTCTGTCAAAGTCTTACCTTAAGGAATATGAGGATGAAACTGAATTTTATAGTGTGAATTAGAAGGAATATACAGAGCATTGGGGCACACTTCTTCCCTTCATGACTTCAAGAATATCTTACTGAAATTTTCAGTTAGTGGGATAGCTGTAGTATTTTCAATCCACTAAGATGCACAGTTTAGTATTGCTTTTATGGAGCTGGCAGCTAAACACTAATCAAGATCTCAGTAGTCTCACTAAAGTTATAGCTTCTTAGGARTAGAACAAATTTAATACCAAAGTTCTTTCTTCATGGCTGAATGAGTTAAGATGCTCTTTTTTATATTCTGCTTGATTGGATTTGATGATCTTAAAGGTCTTTTCTAACCTAAATGATTCTATGCTTTTCCTCATAGGGGGGTAGTCATGAATTTGCTGGTTTTCTTAAAGAATCTTGATGTTATATTCACACAGACAAGAAGAATAGAAATTTTATTCTCCTTCTCTATATTTAAATTATTTGAAAATTTGGATGTGCTGGGAGTTTTGGCTTCTTGGGACACCAAGGAAAGCGCAGTATTACAGGTAGCTGGAGCAGGGAGGTGTTGTATCTGTGCTATACTGTTTCTCAGGTGTCAGCCTGTGTGTGTCAGAAGACAGGASCACAAGCTACAGAGAACTTTGTTCCAGCACAGCTGCTCTAACAGCATGTTAACCTCACTGCAACTACCTAGCTATCAGGATAACYGTGATAATTGCAAATCTGTTGTGCAAATTACGTCCAACTGACTCTGTTCTGAGCAGAGGCTCAGTAAAAGAATTAGTAGAAATACATCAAAGATTTCTTTCTTATCTGAGGAACCTGTCCTTTCCTTGGCTGAAATAAAGCAAAAGCTTTATCTTTAAAAATTATTGAGGGGAAGTTTTATTTTACAAATTTTAGGCAGCTTTCAAAGAAAGGAACCATAAATTGGCTTCTTTCCCCTGTCAGGTTCATTTCTTACAAAACAGTACTTTGTTAAATGCAGGCAGTGACGACTCTTTTTTATCCCATGGTCCAGTTTTTCTTCTCTCATGTAATGCTTGAAGTGTGACTCATTTTAGGTGATTAGCTTTTATAATGAGATGTAAGATGMATTTGTTCTGTAATAGACAAATTTGTTATTTGTCTGTTTCTGACAAATTCTATAGTGATAAGGCTTCTTTGGTTTCAAAAAATAGCTTCTGATTAACAGCCAACACATCTAGTTTGTTGTTTGGAAATCTGAGAGGGACACTTGTATCCTACTTGACCAGCCTTCTTACACAGCAAACAGAATACCTTTCTCTTTCCTGATAACTTTTGCTTATAACATGCTCACAGACCTGAGACTTCCTGTTAGTGTTTTTCTGTCCACTGCCAGGTCACTGAATTCTGCAGAAAACTTTGCGGCCTTACAAAACKGCAGTGCCATGACACACTGAAGTGGTAAACTGTAAAACAAATACACTTTTCTTCAAAGCCATAAAATGGCACAGAAGGAAAAGAAATTTAATATACTTGGGTTTTCTTTCTTTCTTTTCATTTCCCATCTTAAAATATTCTAAATATTTTGCTAACTTCTGGCCTTGGAGCTTTATGTCAAGTATTACTCTGAAGTCAATCAGACAGTAATGTCTTTTCAGCAATAGCAGACCAGCTAATAAAATGGTGGTAAAAGATTAAAAAATCCTCTCCTGTCTCAGCTGAATTAACTTTTCAACTGAAAATTGACTTTGCTAATCTGTTGAAGACTAAAATTAGTTGTTAAGRTATCTTTAAAGAACTTTGTGTTAATTTAACATCAAATGAAAACTGCTGGTAATATCTCTGACACTGCAATGTCCTCGTTTGTCATGATTTCGCTCCTSTAAGACTCATGTCTAGTTGGTGACTTCTCTCACCATGCTGAGAGAATGCTTTTCAGTTAGACTGTAAGAAGGTAAATGTTAAGAGAATTGGGCACTACAATTTGTTTTTTAAGAGAATTTTAAGAGAATTTGTTTTCACTACAACTAATGACCTGGACTTGCTACAGAGATGTTAATTTCTGGACTACATCTGACAGCTCTACTAAAAGACTGCAATGGGTTTTTTTTAATGTGTGGTTGTACTRCATCATAGAAGGAAGACAGACTGGTGCTAAGAGACCTAAAAGTGTGGGCAGAACAATTTGAAAGAGACATAGCCCGAGCACAGGTGGCAGAAACAAGCTTACAAGAGAAGTATCAGGTAAGCAGCAGGGAAATTGTGTATGATAACAAATCTTTGTCATCATTATGTGTAACAGGTACTGCAGTGTTTTGTGCAGTCTGTGTATATGAGAGTTACTATGATGTTGTTTAAAGAAATAAGGACACAAAGTGTCTTGTSTGTTATTGGTGGAGGAGTTATAATGCCAACTCCAGCTTTGCTACGTAGGACAGTGCGCAGATGGTTTGCCTAACACAGAGCTTTTCCCAGCAGTGTGAAGAGGGACTGTCCTAGTTAGGAGACAGCATGTGTCTGTGCCATCCCTCCAGATCCTGCATGATTTAGCTCAGATAGGAGATATGACTGAAGGCTGGGTGAGGTGACAGGTGGAGAGGACAGGACTTAGAGTTTTATCTTCATTCRCTCTCTCAAAGGTTAATGTCTAAATCAGAAATGCAAAACTTGGCCTAAATTTTCTCCTGAAGCTTGACTGTTCTCTAAATGCAGCCACTGTCCAAGTAGCATTAAATCCAGTTGCAGTTTTATCTCATCAATTACTRTCTCATTTCATATATGGTTCGTGCACCTGATAGCTGAAGGGAAATACAAAAGTCTTATCTATATATAAATAAAAAATATACAAGTAAATATAGAAGTTAAGTGCTGTTCTTCTTTAGGAAAKATTAGGACAGCTATCAGTACAAAATTTCCATAGGTTATGGTACTTCATAAATGTTAAAGAATTTAACTCCTTCACTCTCTACTGCAATTGATTTGGTTTTCTCTTTGTGCAGTCATATAAGCATTTCAGAGTACARTATGAGGTAAAAAGGAAACAGTTTGAACTTGCAACCCAGTCAGTAAGGAAAGATGGTAAATTATCACTTGATCAAGCTGTGGTGAAGCAAGCATGGGAGAGAGTTACTTCCAGGGTAAGTTGAARGTCGTTGTGCTTATATATTTTTTTATTATATGAAGGGTGGAATTTAAAATCATTTAATCATCTGTTTGCTATTGATTTTATTAGGCAGTAGGAACCTAAAAGTGGACCAAATTTTTGGCACTGCTGAATTATTTTGCRTTTTTTTGAGAATAATTACTGCACTATCATCTTTAATATTGCTCAAAGATAAAATATGARCTTTAAGAAAAGGACTATATTTGGAGAGTTCCCTTTACTTGAAAGAGTGGTGAAAGTGYTCAGCCAAGTTCAAGACATTGTTGATAGAAAGAAAAGCATACAAAATGCCACTTCCAAACCCAATGTTCTGATGCAAACTGCTAGTTATTTGAGAAATTCTAATATAGCAGTTTTTRGTATAACTAAGAAAAATTCTGTAATGCTGAATACATTACCAATAAATTAGGTTTTAATTCTATTTTTGACCTATTTTCAATAGTAATAAATTAATGTTAGTATTTATGAGTGAGTTAGTATATATGARTGGCATTCTGAACAACTGAATGAAAAATCCCAAGCAAATTATACTGTTTGACGCAAATTAAAAGTTATTAAAACATTATTACTAGTGTATATCCATACTGCATAAATATACTTTTTTTATGTCATGTATTTAACAGAGTATCTGTTTAAAATTATTCTGGAATTTTCACATAATTTTCATTATGTTTTCATTCTCATAACTGGCAYTGCCAGTAAGACACAGTGTTTTATTGCTATATTCGCCCCTCCAGAGTCTTTTGAGACTCATGTGAACCTTACATATAAAAAGTATGTTGAAAATAAAGATATAAAGATTTTATGCAGGAGCATGAATTAAATAACATTGGCAGAAGAAGTTCTTGAATCCCTTTTCTGTGCATATTAACTGATGAAATTCCAGATATTTTGATTCTCAGTTGTTCCAGTTACTCGATTTACCATTCAGAAAGGGAAATACAYAAATCAGCAAATTCTTATATTGTTGCCTGTGAGAATGCTGTAATTTCCAAACTCATGTGGAATARTATACCTGGGCTTATCTCTCAATTATACTCTGTTACGTGGGGGTTTGATTTTACAGTGTAAAGTGTAATTTTTATAAATGTACTTACTTGTATTATTTAGCAAGGGAGGAATTTCAGTCCTTTTSCTTTTACTTCCTAGATGCTTGATTGGCACATACACCTTGATAAATCCCTTCCTGCACCTTTGGGTACCATTGGTGCTTGGCTCTACAGGGCAGAGGCCGCTCTGAGGGAAGAAGTAACTGTCCAGCAAGCTCATGAGGAAACAGCAAACACAATACACAGGAAGCTTGAACAACATAAGGTAGATGGAAATGCATTCATTCTGTGTGTTACCTTCCATTGTTTTCACAGCTGTAAATGATCCATACTCTGCAAAATAATTATTTCTACTTTCTGTGGGTTATGTTGTCCTGGTGGTGGCTAAACATTGGTGTCTTGTCATGGTGATTTGAACCGTGATACCTGTGTATCTTGCAACCAATATTCAGATATTCAGAATTGCTTTCAAATTTTTTTTGCTTCTTCTACCTGAAGTAGGTCAAGGTATTACTATTTTAATTTCTACAGTAAAATTCTGTAGGGTGTTCGTAATATTTGGGTGCATGGTTCAGCCAGTATGAACTAATTGGGTGAAACAGGAAAAAGGGAGTAAATGCACTAACTGTGCTGATAGTCAGTGCAGGTGACATTCATGGTGGGGAGAAAATGAGAATGCAGTGAATTTTGATAGTGTTGTGATGACAGATAGCATGATAGCCATCTGTGATGGCAGATAGCATGCTGTGGTAAACAGGAAATTTTCCAGATGAATGTAAATAATTGTACCATCGTTCTGTGCTGAGTCTAAGTTCTCATTTAAAACCAAAGCAGTGGGGTTTTTTCTGTGGATTTGCATAATATGTGTGAGAAAATGTATTGGTGAAAAAATATGCTGGTGAGATGATAAAAGAAACCAAACCGGTAAATGGAAGGGAAAAGATGGTGTAGAGAAAGGCAGTACTTGAGGCTGTRTTTTCCTTTTTTTCTCCTCTATCACTACTATAGTTTAACTTTTTTTGTAAATTTCTTATTTTTTGTGTATAGGATRTGGGTAGGGTTTTTCATCAAAATGTAATGTTATATCATGAAAAGCTGAGAAGTTTCATGGTCACCTGATTCCTTTTTAYTAGAACAATTGTAGCTCTTCTAACTTGAGTAGTAACTAATTAAATTTTAAGAAAACTCCAATGTTAAAATCTGTAAGGAAGATACTTACTTTTTCAGGGTGTTGTCTCTTGTAATGCTAAATTTCATTAATTTTCTTGGTAGCATCAAATGTTTCAGGATTCATAGGATTTGACATTTGTTTAAAAAARATTAACAAGTCAAACACTCTTTTTGTTCTTAGAATGTGGACACAGTAGACCTCCTTTTGATACATTCCTAAGAAGTACAAAAGAGTGTGCCCTAAACTGTTTATTTGCATCAGAAATGCTGTGGTGAGGGATTTCCATGCCAACAAATAAACTTTGATTTAGGTTAATCTGTGCCAGGGGAGTTTTCCCATGGGAGTGGGATGGAAAAAGCTTCAAGAGAAGCATATATAATTATATCTGTTCCTGGAGTTTGTTTTGTTGCTCAGATTTGAATTGATGAATCTAAATGTGCTGCTGGATAGTACCAGAAATGCATTCATGTGTTTTTTAGTCCTTGTTTCCTTGTTGCCTTCTGGTTTGTTTGTTTGTTTGGATTTGTCCAGATGACATCATTGTTTCCTTTTTATCTTTGTCTCATCTGACAATGGGTTATTTTAGTGAACTTTATAGCTCATGGCCTATTCGAATTCAGTACAAAATGTACAAACTTATTTGGACAAACCTTGTATAATCAGGCAAGTACCTATGCTTATTTTAGTTGCTATTGTTACCGAGATCCAGGAACTAAGGGCAGTGTGTGTGCTTGCTGAGGGTCATTTCCCGGAGCAGGATTTCATTTTATGAGGATGCTGTATATAAGCTTTCATGAGCTTCCTGTTGATGCTGGATGAAACTACTGTGATTCGTTTTGACTCACCAGTTAGGGGTGTATGTTAGGGGCATCCCTTTGCATCCTTTGTATGGCAAGGTCTCAAACACAGCAGAGATATTTGTTCCAAATCTTCCCTTTATGTGAGACTGTGTCRGTCACAGGAGTTTTCACCATGGTAAAATCAGCACATCACCTGCATCTGAGAAAGCCTAGCTCATTTCTCTTCACAGCAAGGTGTTGGCTGAAGCAGAAGACAATGAAAACCCAGGTGGGTTGATGGGGATAGTGGGGCCATTTGGTGAGCTGAGCCAGAGAATTTCCTCTGATTCCTTCTGTGCAAACACCGAGATTTGGCTGGGGAGAAGGTCTTCCTTGGCATGTAGAAATAAATACATATGTAGAATCTGTGCAGAAGCCTGCATTTTCTTCCCTGAGGTGAGAAAGGGTTCGGGAACCTTTGTACAATCTTCTTTGSTAGCAGGCTTCTGAGCACCTTGTGCTAGCAGCTGTCTGTCTGCAGTGCAAAACCCCCCACCATTCTGTGCTCTCTCAGCCGCTCTCCGGGGACTTGACGTGTAACTGCTAAGAGTATCTCTTCAAAGACTGCTGCCAGTCATTCACTTCAATATGTAATCTCCAGGAAGCCGTTTGAAGCRGTGTTGCTTAGTTACAGTTGAAGTGTGCTGTGCTGTAGGGCTTGCACTGCTACGGTTCACATCGCAGCAATACAGGTCGGGTACCACATTCCGCAGTCGCTCGTGCAGTGCTGAGACAGCCATCCTGAAGTCTTTTGATGGTGAGAGAGTGAAAAGTTTACTAAATATGGAATATGTACTTAGACAAGGAGCTATAGATCTTCCTCCTATATATAGTAGATCAGATTAGTTGCTTAAAATTTCAGTCTATACTTAGCAAAGGTTAGTATCTGTTATAAAGATTTAAAGAGTAAATTTAGGAGGGTTATGCTTTTGGGATGTTAGCGTACTGGCASACTGAATTTCAGAGATTATTTAATACAGTTAAGGGTTCTTGTTTTGTTAAACCTTTTGCAGTGTATCCTGTTTTAAAATCTTTCATGATTGTTCGGCGTGGCTGTAACAGAGCTTCACATAAGGAGGTTCCCTGTGTAAACGTTTAAGTTGGTGTAAATGCTTATGTGGTATGCATTACCTTGCATGGAAATGTGAGAGCACGATCAAATAGTTAACTACATTGAGTCATCAGAGCCGGCTTAAAACTGTGCTTATTAGTTAGATAGCCTACTGTGAGCCTTTTCTCTCCCTCTCCTCCCTCCCCCCACTCTCTCAATATCTCTCTCTTTCTTAAAATCCAATCAGGATCTGCTGAAAAACATAGATGGTCACAAAAAGGCATTCCACGAGATCCACAGGACCAGGTCTGTTAATGGCGTGCCTGTTCCACATGACCAGTTAGAGGATATGGCAGACAGGTAAGGCTTTCAATCTGAAATGAAAAGCTTCTGTGTATGAAGGGGAGCCTGTTTGCTGTTTTATCTGTTCATGCAGAGATCACTGTCTAGTTATGTTTCTCAGTGCCAAACTGAGATGGATGGAAAAACCTCCTAGAATATACATAAAAATATACTGAAAAACCTGATGCTTTTAAGATTGATGAGAATCAAAATAAGCAATAAATTTTGGATAGGAATACTTTTTTTTATACTGATGCTGTTATTACTTGTCCCTGGAAGATATGTTATATAACAGCCAGGATGCATGTGAAAAAAAAGAAAAATGACTTTGCAAAACTTAATAACAGAAGCGAACTGATGTTTTCTATGATTAAAAAGAAATGTAATTAGTTTATTGTTCAAGAGCAGTCATTAGAATATCATCACACATAATTAAATATTTGTAGATTCTAAATGAGGTGAAAGATTAGAAAAATATCCAAACTGCTTTCAGTCTCTTCTGCAAAAATGAATATTGCTCTATTATATTGTACTGTGATTCATTTTATAGGTTTAATTTTGTTGTCTCTTCATCTGAGCTCCATCTGTTGAAGATGGAGTTTCTGGAACTGAAGTACCGTCTGCTGTCACTCTTAGTCTTTGCAGAATCAAAGTTAAAATCATGGATTATCAAATACGGAAGGCGAGAGTCAGTGGAACTGCTTCTTCAAAATTATATTGTAAGTTGGGGTTGTCCTCTTTTATAACCATTTTTGAGATTTTCATATTTAAGTTTGTTAGAATTGTATAAAAGAACAGACACAGATACCAGATTTGTCAATCATCAACTTTTTGACTTCATTCCTGTGAAATAAAGCTTCAGAGGTGAATCTATCTTCCCCATGGAGGAGCTTTAGTCAAAAGGCTAAAAGTAAAAATTATTCTCTTTGCATCATTTTTTGAAAAAGAGAAATATTATTCCAGCTGCTGTACAGTGGTTAATTTAGCAAGCATGTCTAGAGGTTCCAAATCCTAGATTTTTGCTTCCTTTTTATAGAAATTCCAAAGAAGTTAATTTAATCTTCTTTTACACCTGGATAGAAGCACTTTATAGTGACTCTATACAGTTTAAGCGTTAAAGACAGAGGAGGCATTTGGCATACATTCACACACAATATTTTTTAGAGTCTTCAAAAAGATGAATAAAAAGAATGTTATTTTACCTTCATATATTTCTTTGATATAATATACCTAAAGGGGATTAATTTTCTTCTTTTAAAGAATGATTTTTCTTTTCCTACTCAGCATTAGTATATTAAACCCTTTTTTAAAATTTCTGTTCCGGAAAGAGTTTGCTCCAGCTCTGCATCAGCCATTTACAATGTTAAGGAACAGAGACYCTTGACTTACAAGTGTTCATTGATAAATTCTTTTTCGGTGTTACGCTGCTGCATCTTTTTAAATTCACACGTGCAGTGCCAAGTGTAGGTAGAATGGTAGTACGGCTGCACTTCTACATTAGGGCATGAAGGATTCTTTCAAAAGCAGGGTTGGTCTAAATATATTTTTCTCTTCTATCTAATCCATAGGGGGAAGTTTCCACACAAAAATTAAGTCTGAAAAGACTAATACAGTTACAGAAACATTCAGAGCCAGGTCAATGAGCTGAGAAAATTATTGATGTCCCCACTTTTTTGAAAAGAAAATTTCAAACACAGTGAAATTTGTGTGAGATTCTCACTTTTCAAAGTGTTTAAACTTTAGCAGTTAGGGACACAAAAAAAATTCAGGAGTCAGCAAACCTTCTTTTACAGACAAGCTTTACAAACTTCAGATAATTACTTGAATTAACTCAGTTTACTGGAGTGATGTGCAATAGCTAGGATTGTAGTCCATTCTTTTACTCTCTAAGACTRTAAAAAAACCTACTAAATGGTGACAAGGGAAATAATAAAAAAGTGGGTATCTTGAATTTTCAGGGTTTTTTAGTAACTTTCTTATTTTTTTCCTTTAAGAGGAACATGAAGTTATTAATTTGTATATTAGTTTGGAAATGCCTCAATTGTTCTTGTAATTCAGACCACTGATGCTGAGGTGGTCTTTAGGGTAGGAAGATGCTTCCTTGCATTATTTTTGAAACTGTATAACATCAAAATCAGTAAACCAGGACAAGAAGATAAATAAATCTCATTTTCACTCTTGAAATGGCCTTGACTTCTGCTCCTTCAAGATGTGATGGAAAGAGAATTGATGTGCTTTTGGTTTACCTGGGACCAGTTTTCTAGGACTAAGGGACAAGTGTTACTCTTGTAGTAAGACTCTTAGGAGTCTTACCTAGGAGAGCTGTAGTCAGTACCTTATAGTCAGAGTGATTATATTAGCAGGAGATAAAAATGTAAGTCTGTTTGTCTGCCAAAACAGACTGGGGAATGTCAGCATTCTAGGAACATGCGTAATTAGGATCTGGATAGAACATATGCCTGGAAAATATTTATGTACTGTAGCTTAAAAATAAAAGTGGTGATTTTTACTTATCTTAACTCTTTTCACCCATCTGTCATACACCAGAAGTAAAGGTCAGCACAGACTTGCACACCATCAACCTGAATAATAAATTGTACCAAATTCCACTGTAATGGAGATGCTARGTTCAGTTATCCATGGATTTTAACCCATGGAACTGTTATAGCACTGCTGTTTTAGCACTTTTTTAGCATCATATGGTACACTGGTTTGAGAAAGCTGCTTATTTTCTTCAAGGAGTCTTGTCAGATGGTAGACAATATTAATCAGTAAAATGTCTTCATTTAATTTTTGAAAACATTTCAGATAGCTCTTGATACAAGTGTTATRTAACTTTTTTTGCTCTTTCATGTGAAGTCTTGGAGGTTTTGGTTCAGGTTAACATGTCTGYATGGGTTTGGCAAAGGTGAAATCATGAGTCTGTCACACAATTCATGATAAAGCCTGCAGGTTTTCATACATGGCAGATTTTGTTTTAACAGGAGAACAGAGAAAAACTGTGATTGTTCTTGACTTCTAGTTTCCTTAGCTATAAACACAGTTCTAAATTATCTACTAGGTAGCTGTTGTAACCTGACATAGCAACTGTCAAAGGTTTTAAATAGAAGGGTTTTAGATATATACTGRTGGAATTATTTTTAAGTGTTATATAATATGGGTTTATGAACACACAAGATCTGATTCCTCTGCTCAAAATACATTGAACATGGRCTTCMTTTGAAACCTGGTTTAATCAAAATYACGCTTGTCTGATTTTGTCTATTCTGACATTCCAAAGCTTGTGTAGACATATGTGGGGTATGCAYTCCTTAATTTTATAATCTGTAGCTGAGGAAGATGAGATGTAACGTAAATTACAGAACCATTCCAAACTCTACCTTTCTCTTCCTGTTTTAACACTGTTAATGCAAGATATGATGTGCTTGCATAATGTAGAGCTATAATTCTGTATTGCACTTAWAGGAAATAACATTTCTGAAAGACATGTAAAAAAAGGTCAGTTTCATTTGCCATAAGGAATAAGGAGGCATAAATGTCAGAGGCATAAATTTTTAACCAAAATATTTCCAGATAATTTATTCATCGCACTATAACACATCACAGAGCTAACCCATCACTCACAGAGGAACAGAACTGTGTCACACTTTGGAAAAGCAGCATCTCTTTGTGCAGTGTTTCTGTGATCTTACTTTTTGGCAGTTGCAAAGGAGGTAAAGAAAAATTGAAGAATAAAGCAAAAGTTTTTCATCTATTAAGGTGTAACCTGTCTTACTGCAAAGGTTTAGTACAGGAACAATTGGATTTGATTTTTGTGGTGACATATATGAAGGAAAATTTCTGTTTTATTAAAATTACCCCACTTAGTTTTGGGTGTAAAMCAGTTTTTATTAAATAACTTGTTAGTTACTCAGTTTCTGTATATTCTAAGTATCATATGCTAGTGATTTCCAGCAAGACAGCAAATAAGAAAACTTCAAATAACCTTTCCATGTGGAAAGTAAATAAATCTGTACTTGAAATTATATACTCTGCTGTACCATTAAATTAAAAAGGTGACATTTGTGTGCTCTTTTATAATTATGGTATTAAAAATATTCTTTATAATAATGAAAATATGAATGGAGGAATAATGAAGTTAAATGTCATCAGTATCCTGATGTAATTTTATATGAATTATTGCTAATCTTAATACCCATCTTTATTTTATCTGTTTTTTTCTTTTCAGTCTGTTATTGAAAATAGTAAGTTCTTTGAGCAGTATGAAGTTACATACCAGATCTTGAAACGAGCAGCTGAAATGTATGCCAAAGCAAATGGCTCAGGTAAAGGTCTACATTTCCTTTGTCACTAGCATGGAGGCGCCTGGTCCAGAGCAGGCTGCTGCTTCTGAATCTCCAGAGGGAGGGGCTGGTCACATTCAGACTTCTCTTGGGAAAAGCCTGTTGTCCATGCYAACTCTTGGATTATTTCAGTGTTGTTAATTTGGGATAAAAAATTGTGACGGAAACCAAATTAGGAGTAGGGAAAATCGTGTTCTAGTGCCTGGAAATGGTCCCTGGCTTCGCTTAATTTAAAAGAAAAAGACAACTGGGAGTTGGTCCCAGTATTGCAGTTGCAAAATCATCCCTTGGTTTATTGGAGGTTTTTCATTAAGTTTGAAAGCCTGCAAGAGGAACACTATTGGTAGTTGAACTGTGGACATACATGAGAAAAAATGTATAGCTGATTCAACAGCTGCCTCCTGTCATTCTTGAATGCTGCTGAGTTCAGGGAGAATTTGAGGGCAGTATTTGACCTAGATAATTACAGACATGAGATCACTTTAATCTGTAGCACAATAATGTCTTTGGAGGATTGTTGCAGCTGCTGCTAAGGGGGGGAAAAATGGATACTTTTGTTTGCTGTGAAATTTAAATTGATGGTGACATCCAAATTTTAGGAAAGTAAACATTTTTTCAAGGTATTCTTAAAAATAACAAAAGTCAGACTTAYTCAATGCTATTAATAAAATCCAGTAGCAAATTCTGTTCTAAAGAACAAATACTAACATATATGAATTCAACAATAGCAGTTCAAATTGGCTAAAAACTCTTTAAAACAAATATATTCTGCATATTTTGTGACGTCTCAGCATTTGCTTGCCCTTTTTTTCTACTCTGTGTTTGTTTTCTACTGGAATGAGGACACAGTTCTTCCTTTCTTGCCATGTGGAAAATGCTAAAAGTTAAATGGCAAAAATTAGCAGYAGTTTAGTTTCGAAGTCAATGGCAGGAAGATCAGAATTTCATTCCATACTTTTCAATGTAGACATGTGTTTTTATATTATACAATTCCCATTTGCTGCTATTTTTAAGTCAAGCCTGTCTCTTGATTTCTTTTATTGCAGATTTTAAATGGACACCACACACAATATGCAGTGTTACTGTTTTAATTTAAAGCTCATTTTATRTACTTTCCTAAGTCTTTAATTCACACATTTAATTTCTCAGTCATGATCTTGTGCTAAAATTGGGCTATGAACTGAACATTCCTATATAAAAGCCTACTGAAATAGACGTTACATTAAAATAACATTCCCTGATGACAGTGAATAACCATAATATAARGTTAATCTTTACAGAAATGGTAATGAAACAAAATAATCAATGTCTTTCCTGTATCTCAGTGGAAGAAGTTGAGAATGTGATGAAATTCATGAGTGACACCACAGCTCAGTGGAGGAACCTCTCAGTAGAGGTGAGAAGTGTAAGAAGCATGCTGGAAGAAGTAATTGCTAATTGGGACAGATACAGCAGCACTGTGGCAGGTCTGCAAGCTTGGCTTGAAGATGCTGAAAAAATGCTGAATCAGCCTGAACATTCCAAAAAGGTATGCACTTGTAGCATGTTCATCTGGCTGTTTTGTAAATTGGGAAACACTGGATTTTTTTTTTTAATTTTTTTTTTGCATTTGCTTAGGTTTTGCTCAGACTTTGACATCCTGTCTTCATTCAACATAGGAATTGTTTGCAACAAAGCAGTGTTTGCTTTTATAGCATCTAGAGACAAATACATATATTTATATATATACAAATATATGTACACACAAATACATATATACACAAGGGAGAAAGCCTCATCTGTGGTACATGGCTAGAGGCATCTTTGACATGAAAATGGGGCAGTGGTATTGCTCAGAGATAGGGATGTTGCATGATTCACTCAAAGGCAAATACAGCTCTTAGCACCAAAGTGAGTAATCATGGACTACCTATAAAGACATTTCCAATGATTTTTCTAGATGACAGATTTCTGTAATCATAACCTTCAAAGAGCAGTGTTATTAAWATGTGTTGTTATATTTGATGGCTGATTAATTAACCCATTTCCCTGGCATTTCAGAATTCTTTTAGACAGTTGATTTTGGGGACCCGCAGTTATATAGTTCTTCTGGTTTGGGGTTTTTTTTTCCCCCTATTGTAATGTTAGAGTACTGAGGCAGGTCTGCAAGCTTGGCTTGAAGATGCTGAAAAATTCAAGTTTGTAAAGAGATTCAAGTTTGTAAACCTTCACTAATAACCTAGATTGACTTGAGTAGACCTGTGTTTAATAGGTGCTGAATTTGCACCTGATCCCAATGTAGCAGCTATATAGCTCTTCACCATAAGGTAGGGTTCTCATGGGCTGTAAGATGGCAAACTGACATCAGGTCAGGAATGAGCATTTCATGTTATGTGAAAAAAGGTATACTTTTTTTTAAAGTTTGTTAGTTCAAACTGATGTAAATTAATGGAATACACTTTTTAAATAAAATAAAACAGTGAAAAAACCAGGCTGACATAATACAGATTCAAACAATTATTACTGGGTAGGAAGGATGAGTTTTGCTGACTAGAGTGATCTTAGATACTGGTGTATGTTTTATGTAAGAAACTGGACAATCGATAAAATTAAATATTCTTAAATCCACACATATGAATAAAATCAAAACATTTRCTTTTCTGTTTAGATGTATAACTTTATCTTCAAAGATTTTCAAAGCAGAAATTTGAACATATCCATACAGTATATACTTGCTTTTGGCTTGTAGCATAAATCCAACAAGTAATTCTTTTCATTCTGATACATGATTTCAAAAATTCAAGCAGTCTTGTTGAAAATCTTAGACATGAAGCTTTATTCTTCCCAAAATGCTAAATTTTTTCCTAAAAATACATTGGCTCAAAGCTGTTAAAGGTTACTGAGTGGYAGCATCTGTCTGTAGACTGAGATAAATATTTTTAAAGTTCTACTTTTAATGTTGATTTAAGCTCTCTACAGCAATCATGTTCACTTAGATAGTTCCAAGGATAGGTCTGATTTAGCAGTTTTAATATTTGATTATTGAAACCAAAATCAATTCTTATAGTGGTTTGTAAAATTAATAGTTTTACAGCCATGAAGAAAAATCATCTGGAATACCAGGTGAAAGATGTTAACTATTGTTTGGAATATGGCATCAAACATTTTTAACATTTCAAAATATTTTTTTCTGTAAAGCCACAAAGATTTTAGTAATATTTTACAGAGTTGCCCATTTCCATACCTTAACTGTATTACTTAAAGCCTCTATATTCTATCCTAGGCAAAAACCACAGTGGCCCTTCATTATGCTGTCATAATTTCTTCTTCTTTCCATTATCTCTGCATCATTTCCAGACCAGAAAGCCCTGTTGGCTTTCTCATTGGYTTCAGTTTTCAGAAACCTTACTGTGAATCTGTAATATTGAAGATCATGCAAAAAAAATACCAGTATACTTGGATTTTTCAAACTGTTCCTTCTACAGCTCCTTTGTTTACTTCCACTACCTCTTAAGCACTTTCCATAATTTCATTCGAACTGCACCCTCCCACACTTTTCTCACACAGCTGTATCCAGAAGGTTTTTGAGAGCTTCTAGATCTCATCTAGAGACTTCCTTAAAAAGAGGTGCATTGTTTCACTTGAGAATGAGGTGTGCTTCCCAAACTTGTTTAAAATTAACAGGTCTTAGGTTGGCTTCTGAGAAGGAGAGCCTCCCCAGCCAGGTCTGCAGAAGGTAGTGATTTGTGGGAATAAGTGTGAGGAAACAAAGATGTGAGTAGTTTACTCCACGTTTTTTCCTTCTTGCCCTCTAATGAGCCTGACCATTAGAAAGCTGACCAGTGCCCGATTTAGTAGACTTTATTTCTTTTGGATGTGGTCATAAAGGTTAGCCTTTGTACAAAGCGAGGGGGTTGCTTTGCTGCAAGTGAAAAAAGCTTCAAACTGCAGATGCAGTTTACAAAGCTGATTAAATTTTTTCACTGATATAWCAGTACAGAGCACCTGAATCCTATTAGTCTGAGCTTTAAGGAACTGAAACACTGTGTGCTGTTCAGTTCTCTCTTCAATATATTTGCCCAGTATACAACCATGTGACTTTTTCTTTACAGTTGCATCCGAATTTCTTTTATATGGGGATGGGTTTTGAGAAATACAGTTTCAGAACTGTAGCTCTGAAACTTGGGGTGGTTGGATAGGAATTTTTCTCATGTACCAATGAGCAAAGGACTGTATTGGACTGTCACATGGAAGGTGAAKGGTTTTGGAATTATAGGGTAGATTGATAGTCGTAAACAAGATGCATTGCTGCCCCTCCTAAATCTGAGGATCAGGTAGCTTGAATCCTTCTGATTACTCCTTCTCTCCTAAAGGAAGGCACCCTCATGATCCAGTCTGTTTGGAACAGACTGTGCTATTCATTGAATTATGCACTGTTTGGGAGAAGGGTACTGGGGACAAGCCAAAATCATGTCAGAGAAGATGTGGACAATCATGAGACAGTGCTTGAGTCCTGTTTTGTTTATTGATATAGGTGGRGCCGTAGAGCCCAGGGATACCTGGGAACAATTGCCCATTGTCAGGAACAGAGAAAAGGAGGGAATTGGTCTTTGTCTTCTCTACCAATTTATGTGCACTTACCTGCCTACAAGATGCATATGGTTTATTAGGCTGTCTCAGGAGGGGGACAAAATCACTGACAACCATCTCTTTCCCCTCTGTGCTCACCTGCTCTGAGATAGGAGGAAGCAGTGACAAAAAAAAAAATCAGTCTTCAAAGGCCTTGTGAGAGGCCAGACCTTGGAAAGCTGCATGTGATTCACAGCAGGGGAAGGACTTCTCCACAGCCTGTATATGGCTGGGTTACTGTCAGCCCACACTGTTTAAGGACAATACAGAAAATACTTGAGTCCTAACAGCATTTTCAGTTATGGATTTTTCTCTTAAGGAGGAGTTTCATTGGTTTAACTGAAGTCACTCACTGGAGTAAAATGAGCTGTAAGTAAACCGGCAGTAATTTTTAATTCCACAGRTTATGTTCACAGACATGAAAATCCTGTTGTGGCATATTTGACGTGAAGAGCATTGGRGGGTAATTGTTCAACAAGATTTTATCAAGTCATGAGTGGGTGATTAAATTTTAGTTTTATGATTTAAGATAAAGACTAATTGAAAAGGTTTTGGAACTCTTTTTTTGTTTTCTTCCTCAGGATTTCTTCCGGCACTTACCTCATTGGATCCAACAGCACACAGCCATGAATGATGCTGGTAATTTTCTAATTGAAACATGTGATGAGACCATTTCCAGAGACCTTAAACAGCAGCTTCTATTGCTAAATGGAAGATGGAGAGAATTGTTTATGCAAGTTAAGCAGGTAAGTGATTTTGCCCTTGTTACTTTTAAATATCTACTTTGTCATTTCCAGGCAAGCAAGACAGATTGCCCTGTTAGCAGGACTATAGGACAGCTTTCTAAAGTGCCTAATTGTTCATCAGTATTTAAATTACAAATTACTCCCTGACAGTAATTTATTGTATTTGGGCTCTTCTTTTATTTACCTTTTTGGTTATACAGCTGTTTGGGGGCTGATGAGGGGACATTTTCAACTAGTACAAGCTGTAGTTTTTCATTGTAATCATCTGTCTTGACACAGTAAATGTTATTGTTACATAACTTCTACTGGTCTACAAGAAATTTACTTTTTCAGTACCTATTGCTACTGTAAAAGCTTTGTAAGGCTAAACAGTGAACATGGTGAAAATTATAATTTTCAGTACTCTATAAACAAAGCTCCTTCCAATTATTGTATGACAACCATAAGCAGGGACAATAATTATTTTAATTAACCAGATTTTTCCCCATTTCTGTGAGACTTTACTTCTGTCTTGCCTATAAGCAGACTCTTATAGTAAACTTACAAACCTACCCTTTTACCTCATGTAAGAGATTCAGCTGATACAAAAAGAATTGTGGTTTCTATATTTGCTCTTTAAAAATCAAAGAGAAGATGTGATCTTAATTACACAGAACTATTTCACACCTCATAAACATGTTAGAAAATATCTTTGTTCTAGTCAATATACATCTATCAATATTGTCCCCTTTCAGTGATTTTAAATAGCTGTTGCCTGTTTGAAAGTACTRAATCTGTTTTCTTTACTGGCATTATTATCTCCTATGGAGTCAACTTAAAAGGAGAAGCAGAAAATGATTGTCTCTCTTCTATTGTAACTTTTCCAGACTGTTGACAAGAATGTTCTCAAGCTTTACTTGCTGATGCTATTTAGGGTGATTCACTGATGTAAATGTCTCTTCCACTACTTATGCAGCTTCTTTCATATGCTGGCTATGTGGGTTTTTTTTTCTCACAGGCTTTTTCACCATTTCTGTCGCACAGCTCTTTCTACTTTCTAAGGCATGTGTTTCCCCTTCCCCCAGCCAGCATTCCTTGATTAAGATTTCCCTTATTTCTTTCTTTTCTAGACTTTTCATGTTTTRTTCTCTTTGCTGAATTTTCAAAATTGATGTTGTAGGTAGTGAGAAATTAATTGAACTGTTGATTCTAAGGTAGAAACAAATGAGTCTGGCATTCCCCAGACCTTAAAAGAGGCTGACCTCCTCTATGCATGCTGTTCATCTTACCATCATTACTATTGAAACTAATGCAGATGATGAATTTAGATTACTTTCTATTATATTGTATTTCATTTAATGTAATTTTTCCAGCAAACAATTGCAGTAAAAGCATGCTAATTCTCTTAAATCATTACTTATTTGCTAGGGATCTAATTTGGTCTAATTTGGGTTGGGGTTTTTGTTTTGTTTGAGGTTTTTTTGGTTGTTCTGTTTTGTATTTTTTCCTTTTCTTCCTCTGTTTTAGTATGCTCGAGCAGATGAACTGGACAAAATGAGGAAGGAGTATGTGGATGGTGTGGCCCATCTGACAGCTTTTATTGATGGAAGCAATGCAAAATTTTCAGTCYCTGTAGAAGTGTCCTTTCATGATGTCAAAACGTTTGTGCAAGATTTAGAAGTAAGTGTCTGCCTTYCGTTTCTTTCTTCCTCCTTCAAAATAAAGAAAATTGCAACTATTTAATTCTGATAGCATAAATTTATTTTAGTATGCATTCCCATTATTAATTGGGGTTTTTATCAGTGATGCTTTTATTTTTTGCCATGGTTTCAGCTATATCTAAAAAATATATAGTTGTATTCTATTAGTGACATTTTTAGAGCAAATTTCCAAAACACTTGTCTCAGTAGATATTTCTTTCTTTGTAGTTTCAAATCACATTCCGGTGAGTTGACTGATACTCTCTGGCTTCGTTTTCATGGATTTGAAATATGATCCAGTGTTGACTGAAATCAGTGACAAAAATAATTTACAATCAGAATATACATAATTCATCATTCTTTTATGTCCCATGAACACATAAGTACTGTTGCTGAAATATTTTTTGAAACTTCTTTCAGAATATCAAGCAGAAATTGCCTGCAATGGAAGCTCAGTACAAAGCGGTTACAAGGACGGTGCAACTTATTACAAAAGAAGTTTCCCAAGAGGAAGCCAATGAAATGCTGGGGACTTTGACACGGCTCAAAGAGCAGCTGGGCAAGGTTGCAGAATGCTTTTTATACTACAAGTTGTAGACTGTTGAAATAATAAATAGTAGGGTCCTGTACATAAATTCTCACAGATATGCAGATATTGTAACAGTAGATTGATTCAGGGTGGTGAAGGTGTTACTTCTCTTAAATGCTAAGACTACATCCTTAAATTTAATACTCTTTTCATTAAGGAGTAATTCAAGATCAGGACTGCTCTATCTTAAAAAAGAGTAGGTAACAACTATATAAACCTACATGCAGAAAAAGCTGCTATTTATTGAATTTTACAACTGTTTCAGTAACTGTTTTTCTTGACCAAAAGGTTAAGGAGTATTCCAGTGCCCTGCTGTATGAATGCCAACGTCTGCTGTCTCCACTGGAAGAACTGGAGAAACAAATCACACATTTTTATGAATCTCTTGAAAAAGTAAATGAAATAATTTCTATCCTGGATCCTGAAGCACAACCAACAACAGTTCTTAAACAAAAAGCCCAAGTAAGTTTCAAAAACATCTTACAAAGGTMTGCTGCCTCTGAGTATTTGCAATCATCTTTCTAGGAATTTAGATTGTAACTCTGTAAGCTGAGCAGATATTCCGGCAACAGATGTAGCCTTACCCCAAAGTCAGCTAGGCATAAATAAAAAAATTTGAAACTTTCGTTCCTGTCTGGTGTCCTTAGCTTAAATCCAAGAAGTAGACATAAGACCTTTTTTTTTTTCTAATCTAGTGGAAACTGGACTGAAATACAAGAAATGCATTGGATTTTTTATGAAGCAGATGAAAAATCAAGATCAGAAACTTCTCTAAGTGTCCTTGGACTATTATTGAAGTTTTTTAAAGTCTTGGAAAWGTGCTTTATTTGAAATTAATTGCAGTATAGCATTAACTTTTCTTAATGGCTAATAARCATTTCTTTCTGGAGGAATTCAGAGCTAGTCAGAACTCCCTTGGAAAGTTAAATGAAAATAGGATTTTAAAACTTTTTTTCAGTCTGTACTATTTCATGCATGTTTTCTTTTTCTCTCTTTTTAAAAGTATATTTCTCATGACTTAATGTAATTTATAATGAAATCTGAATTCCGAAAGCTGACATGAAGGATTAATTTGTWGAAAGACAAGGAAGGTTGAGATCTCAACCTGCTACTGAGAGATGCCATTCCTATGTCACTGTTGGTTATTTTCAGTTATACTATAAATACAGAAATACCAGAAAATGAAATCACAGAACAATGTATTGACCTACAATGTATTGGCAATGTAGATCAATAGATCTCCATTCTCTATCCAAAGGGCTTGAGTACATATCTGTATTTGGCTTTGTGAGTAGCTAGAGATCTATTTGGGTGCAACAGTTCACATTCAAGGAGAAAGTTGTGTCATCTGTGTTATTCCATGTAATATTTTGTGTAGTCTCTTTGCGATGATCCTGTGACCTCATCCSTTTTGTCTTTACTGTCAAGAAGCATCTTCCTGTTATTTTGCCAAACCTTTTCCCTCTTTGTTCCTGGCCAGGGCAGATATATGTTTTTTTTCTTTCAGGATTTGGTAGCTTATCAAGAAAACTGCAAGAAAGATGTGTCCCTAATTGAGAGAAATAGTCAGAGTATCCTTCAGTGTGTGGCTTCAACTGAAGTGTTAAAGCATTTCCATCAGTCAACATTTCAGAAAAAAGTTACACAAGTTCAGATTACTTTTCAGGTAAAAAATGCCATRCCTTGGTGCATATTTCTGAAAATTGGTTCATGTGCAGCTGATTCATCCTACTGTGCCTACATTTCATCACTCTGTAGCTTCTGTCCTGGGTAGCTCACCTCTCTGATGTCAAGTTATCAACTAAAGATTTGTCTTTATCAGGTAATAAGGGGTCAGGGGATTGACAGTCATGTTCTCCATGCACTTATTCAGAGGTGAGCCTGCCACAGAGGAACCTGGGATTTAAGAGAACTTTATCATGCCTTAGGGTCCTTTGGATGGAGGAACCTGAAATCCCAATGTTAGGGCTGCACTGTTTGCTGTTTCTGCTGAATTTATTATCTTGGCTAATAATTTGCTTCTATATTCCCACACATCCCTTTTCACATCAAAAGCATGGATGATGGAAACTTGCACATGCTACTATTTTGCTGGGCTTTATATTTCCTCAGAAAATGTAGTGGACTGCAAATCTATTTCATTTGATAATGCAAAGATGTGGCCTTCAAACTATATTCCCTCTTACCTGTTGTTATCAGTTGCTACTGCTATTTTTGGGACTGTTCAGCACCAGTCTAGCCTCACTGTAACATGAAATTGGCCATTACATGTGGTGTTATTTTTTGGGGGTTGTCTTGTGCGGAGCCAGAGATTAACTCAGTGATCTTTATGCGTCCACTCAAACTGAGGATTTTTCAGTGATTCTGTGACTATCTTTGAGTCAGGTTTCCACATAATGGCTTTTWTCACATTTATTTTCAGGTGATTTTTATTCAGTATAGGGTATCCAGGCTCAAATTTAAACTGCAGAAAATCACCTATCAAGAAATAGCTCTCTCTGAGAGGTGAATTTCAGAATCTATATTATGTTTTGTGGAGTGTACCTAAAGATAAGTTGTGATTGATTTATAATGTAGAAATAATTGTTTAAGTTTAGCTTATGTAGCAAAAGCAGATGCACTTGTAACTTGGTAAATTTACCAAGTTCAACATTAATTACTCTGTTTCTATAGGACTGGGCTGTGGTTTATCTCTTCTGTGTTAGAAAATAAACCCAAAAAATAGGGTATAATCATACAAARTGTTTCAGACCTGAAGTTAAAATACTGGAAACTGGCAGTTTTTCATGTAAAGAGTACAACCCTATACAATTCTATTACTATGCAGATATTTTTATCAGAAAACTTTGAAAKGATTTAGCAAGATGTTTAAGTTGAGAATGGCAGGTTTGATTAGCTGGCTGGGTAAACTCACCAAAATTCCTTACGCTGAGGTTTGTAATCAGTGAGGATGGTGAAGTGGATGTACAGTAAGCAGTGATGCAAGTACCTGGCAGCAGTTAATTTGCTGAACTGTTCATTTCTTCTGGTAAGTTTTCTTACTTGCCTATGAAATTGGAGCCACTGGATATTGCAATGCACGAGGATGGACTAAAAAGCAGACTAATGGAAGAGCTGTGACAAGGGTTGCAAAATGAGGATTTCAGCAGCTAAACCACAAAATTTGSTGTCTTCTAAGCAGCTTTGTGCCCGGTTACTTATCTGATGTACTGGTGTGATAATCATACAAACCTCTTCCAGGTCAGAAAAACTGAACCATGGAACTGGTTGGATCTATGGGTCAAACCACCCTCACTTTGAGTCATGTTAGGGGAGGTAGTTTGGTGCTAGGAAAAGTGAAATGGCAAGCTTCTGATGATATCAGGTGCTTTACATTTGAAAGYAGGATTTAGGAAAAAAACTCACTAATCAAATGGCAGAGGCATTCTGAAAATATCAGAGACGTCTAATCTGTTAATTTTTATTTGAATGATGACATTAGTACAAGCCTCAGTATTAAAAACAGGGAAAATAGGATCATGAGTGGGAGAAGCATGGTGAAAATCATATATTTAAAAGAGTGAAACAAATTAAATGCATGTTTTGTAAGGTCATGGTGAAAGAGAGCGAATAAAACTCAGTGTGAAAGTGCCAGCTCATTTTCTTTGCTTGTGATTCAGAATATGGTCAGGAAAGCTGGTGAGTGGAGAAAAAACATAGAAGCAAATAGCCGTTTGATGAAGAAGTTTGAGGAGTCTAGAGCAGAACTGGAGAAAGTAATACAGATTGCCAATTGTTGCTTAAAAGAAAAAGGAAATCCTGAAGAGCTTCTCAGGAAACATAGCGTGAGTAAATTCTCTGACCTTCCTCATGGAAATCTTTGAGTGCATGACATAAAAGCCTACTTAATTCTAGGACTGGTGTGGATTTCTTGCACRTGTAGAAGTTATACAGATCAGATCAAACAAATGTTAATATTGAAAAACAAAAAAGGAAATGATCAGCTCATTTACTGATGTAAGATTGGATGTAAGCAACCAGAAGGTGAAAAAACCTAGAGTGGGGTTTTCAGTAAACCATTGAGAGTTAGAACATTATGTCTGAAAATCTAACACATCCACTGCTCTTTTTTTAGATTAATATCTGTTTCTGTATTATAACCATAACATATGCATGTGACTTCGAAATGTCTTCTTGTTAAAATGCCATCTCAGTGTACTGGCTGAGAATAAATTAATTTGCTGGACTTTAAGTGGCTAGAAAKAGTTATTTCCTTTATTCAAATATCAGTTCTTTAATGGAACAGAAATACCACTGAAACTTAGAGAGTGTATTAGGGAACTTCATGTTGGCATATCAATATCCAGCTTCATTTTCTCACTTTCTGCCACCACTTCAGGAATTTTTTAACCAGTTGGATCAGAGAGTCCTAAATGCCTTTCTAAAAGCTTGTGATGAACTTACTGATATCCTCCCAGAACAAGAGCAGCACAGCCTGCAGGAAGCTGTGAGGAAGCTCCATAGGCAGTGGAAGGTTAGTGAATGACATCTCTTGGTATTGTCAGTCTTAGTWTTGGAAAGTTTCTGAATGACCTATATATTGAAAAAAAAATTAAAATTAGAGAAAATAAAATAGTTTGTATTATTTGGCTTCTCATACAATTGGGGAAAAAAGGGGGGAAAACTATTTTAAAATATTAGATACCTCTACTCCTACAAATAGCCTCTTGAAAAAACCCTGTTTAGTAAATTCAAGAAATGTGATAAATTAATTATAAACCCCTATTTCTCCCCAGCTACATACAGCCATAATGATACCTGTCTTGACTACACGTGCTAGCRTTTTTTCCTTTATGCTGATGTTGGATAATAACAGTTACTTTCCTGACCAAACAAACAAATCTGTAAGACATCAGGCCATCAGCCTAAATTGTGTCTTATGCCAAAGACTTTAACAGCTGAACTAACTTTCCTCACCACCTACAGAATTTTTTGTCTGCTACAACATGTTGGTGGTCAAAGTTGGAGTGATGGATGAGGGGTCTCACTAGCAGGCAGGCAGAAACCTCTGGAGGCAGTTGTGAATAGTATTTTATACAGAAAATATTTGCTATGTCTTGCCAGGAATGAAGATGTCTCTGTAATGTGCCATATACACACACATTTCGGTGCACAACTGATGACCTTTTGATAAATCTAAGGCATTGGTAACAAAGTAGATATGAACAAACCCCGATCTGTTCATGAACGTATATGTTTTATTTTCTATATTATCAGGTTTTAGACTATTTATTTGTAGGAAATTCACATGGAAGTAGTGGGAGTAGTGTTTTATCTCTGTGCTTCTTTATTGCCCCTGTGGATATGTAGGATCTTCAATCAGAAGCCCCATATCATTTGATCCACTTGAAAATTGAAGTACAGAAAAGCAAGTTCCTGGTGACGGTGGAGGAGTGCAAAGCTGAACTAGCCCGACAGAACCAGGTGTTATCCAGAGAAGGCAATGAAAGAATGATCAAGGAACACATGGTATGAGTTCCATGCCTTCAGGGGGGTGTTTGCAGAAATACATTTCAATGTCAGTAATAAACAGAAGTTATGACTGACTCTTCAGCCAACAAAMTCTTTGTGTCCAGCTTATGACAGATCATCTCTTGATCTAAAAAAAAAAATAATTTGGTAGTTTATGAAAAATATGCTGGGTGATTTCTTCCAGTTTGTATTTGTATTGTATTTTCTGCTTTGTCTCCCATCAGTTGTTCTTTGGTGATAAGGGATCTTACCACCTGTGTGAGAAAAGGCTACAAAGAATGGAAGACCTGTGCCAGAAACTGCCAGTGTCTGATCCAGTGAGGGGGACTTTGGAAAGCAGCCAGCGAATCCTGAAGGATCTGAAATCCCAGATAGACAGCACATACATGAAGCTGACAGAGCACTCGGACACCTGGAAGGGCTATAGGAGCAGGTGTCACCTCCATTCCTACCTGGGTCTGGCAGAGCCTTATGCATGGYCATTTCTCTGTGTGTCATCATAGATCAGTACCATGGGAAAAGTGATGCTGTGATCTTAGCTTCAAGTAGAAAACTATACTTTGTGTAAATTCTGCAAATTATAGTGGGGCTTCAAGTGGATGTTACGATTTTTTTGCCTACACTTAAGAGGTTATTGTTTTGTGGGAGCAATTTTTGTCTAACTTTTTTTTTTCATCCTGTAATATCTTATTTCAGATTTTCTGAATTGGCAAATTGGATTTCATCAACAGAAAGAGAGCTAAAGAAGATAAAAGAAAATATTAATGATACTGCCAAATACAAGCAGTGTAAAGCATCTGTGGGGGTGAGCCCTTAGCTTATATTCTAACAAAGCTGTGGTCACTGCTACTGGGACTCTGGATAAAATTCTGCTCCAAAGTAGTGCAGCTTTTTTACTACAGAGACCATAGTAGTTCTGTTGATTACTCGTGTTCTTAAAAACATTACCATGAGAAAGGTGCATTTTACAGCAAATGTAGCAGAAGTTCTTACTTGTAATAATTTAGAGAGTGACAGGTCCCTTTCCCTCTATGTTTAGAACATTAAAATATAGGGGTAGGTAGAAAAAATATTTGCCCCTCATCTTATTGCATGCAGAGTTAAAAGTGCTGCTCAAAGAAAACCAAAAATTTCTAGATTGCAGGTTTTTGAATGATGCAGGTTTTTACATATAATTACTTGTAAGGAAATCTTCTTTTACAAAAATTCTCTTCTACCGCAGTATAACAAGGGAGGAAAAAGTACTCTACCATTCAGTTTTTTACTGGTGACTGGTAAAAAAGTGATAGAATAGCTGAAGATTAAGTTGGTTAGTTAAATTGGTTTTAAGCAATAATTTATTGTGACATTTGGGACATGACCCTTCTTTCTGTTTTTTTAATTTCGCATACTAGGAGCACCTAGGTGTTTATGTGAAACTCATGAGCAGGTTATGAGTCTAGATATATGGAAAAACATTATTAGGATGACCTTGATAAAACTGATAGRGCCTTAGCTTAATATATGCTTCTGTTTCAAAATTCTGATTTACTCGTGTAATTTCACTGCTGCCAACATCGCATCAGCACTGCCACAAAGATACAAATGAACTACAGGTTGAAAAGAGATGTGGAATAAAAGCAATTTAAATAGGAAAAAAAAAATATACTTAATTTTATATTGCATGAAATCATATATTTGAGGAAGTCAGCACTCAGATTTAAATTGCAACTAAGAAATTTGGTGAATATATGGAAAATATACGTGTGGTACCTGCCCTCTATCTATCTATCTGTAAGTAAAAAGGTTTATGAGGGAAAAGTATTCCACTACTAACTAAAGAACTACTAATTAGTAGTGGAGTAAAGTRTGAAAGAAGTGCAAAATTCTAGCCAGTGACTGAAACAGAATCTGATAGAGCTATGCCAATAGAAAAATACTACATTTCTATTGTTTCAAGCTAAAGTAGTATGTTTACACTACTAATCTTTGAAGTGATGCCATGAATGTCAGTTATTGATGTATTTTATATATTTGAAGAAAATATGTTTTGATTTTTTCTGTAGGAAATTAGGAAGCACATTCACAAGCATGGAGAAAATCACAACTGGCTGAAGTCTAGACTTGTTGTTTTGACCTCACTTTGKCCTGATTTGGAGGCCAAAGAGACAGAGGATGAGCTCTGTAAACTTTCCAGTGACTTCAAGAGACTTCTGGATTTGCTGGCTGAGGTACAGTATGACAGACACGAGAGCTCTCCACTTACAGTGTCACATGACATGACATCAACCATGGCTACACAAGCACAAGTTCCCTGCTGTGCTTTTTTAATTAAACTGCAAGCCTTCAGAAGGGAAAAATTAATTTGTACTCCATGGGTAGCTAAGCACTGAGACTACCAGGCAAAAAAAAAAAAAGACGTTATTCTATTGGATCTTTTCCCTTTGCAGAATTAGAGAGTATCATAGTAAATGTTTCTGCAATCAAAATGTCCATTTTTTTTAGGTTTTTAAAATCAGTTTGTGCTGAACATTGTCAAAACCATGATGTACATCAGCTATTGGATATAAAATTTAACTTTAATCATGACTGATTTATCTTTTATGCTAAAATAAAGCTCCGCTTTGGGGTTGTTTCTAGTCATTAAGTATGTGTATCAAGTCCTGAACTTGCAGAAAAAGGCTGCAGTTCTCTGAGGGCTGAATGAAAAGGAGATACTGTAACTGCAGAGATCATGGGAAATTTCTAACTCATAACAAGCAAAACCTCTCAGAAGCACTGAAACCTGGTGTTCTGTGGGCTCTCAGGGAACTTACTGCTTCACTGTTCATACAGTTAAAAGAAAAATCAGGTGAAACAGAGCATCTTGCGCTTAAAAGGTTGAATAGACCCACTTAAAAGCAAAAACAAAAGTTCAGGAAAGAGAAAGAGTTCAGACTTCAGGATTTCACTCTTGATATCAGTTCTTGTGGAGGCCTTATGGGGGTTTCAAATGTMTAAAATTCCTATGTATTTAGTGAAAAATCTCTAAACTTCTGTGGTGTGAAAGCTGTTTGGGAAGTTTGGGCAAGAAATGTAATTTCCACCTGACTGCAAAAAGCTTGTTACTGTCTTTTTTTTTATTTTTAGTTTTTTGGGGGGTGAATTTTGGAGGTAAATCACTTTTTTTTTGTTTCCTCTTAAAGTAAGAACTAAATTTAATGTAATGTAAATTTAATGAGAATAACTTAATGAGGGTAATATAAAAAATACTTGGTTTGAATCTAAAAGCATAATCTAAATGGCACTCTATCTTATAGTTAAACAACTACTGATTCTTAGAAGTCAGAATACTATTTTTAAAGCTTGTTAATCAGATGGATGAGACTGTTTAGGCAGGGACTGATACTGGGCATTGCCAGAGTTCAGCAATAGTTTTGGAGACTAAAACCTAAATATTTATATAACAGGAAATGGCTTGAGTTCAAATGACTCTCCAAAGTAAAAAGGAAAGGAACGGGGAAAAGGAAAGGCAAAGGATCTAGAATTGTTTATGATTAAAACCCTGAAACACAGGAACTATATGGGGAGCAGAGCATTAGAGTCAGCGACATGAATTTAGCTGAATCACACAAAAAGAGAACTTTCCGGTGTGTTTAATGGATACTCCTCTTTCTTTATAAAATGTTGCTAGCTGAGACTGGATACTGCAGCCCATGCACATTGTGGTCCATAAAACCAGGGTAATTCAGCACTTCAATGTATTTGTGATTGACCAAAACAATGCTCAAGACAGTCCAAATGGCAGCAATTTTTTTGTGTCTGTGTGTTGAGTAATGCAGGTGTTTTGGAATCTGGATCAGCCTGCAAGGATAAGGGAGGAGAGTGTGCCTTCTAAGTGACCCCYAGTACGTAGCTGTTGCAGGTGTCACAGAAGGAGCTATTTGTCATATGGCAGTGTAACAGGGAGGATGTTTGAACAGGACAGAGATCTCCCCAGTCACATTTTAAGTCTAGAGACACTTTTTCAATGTAAAGTTAAAGGTGTCAAAAATGCTGGAGATAAAAATGGTTTAAACATAAAAAATATTACTGTGTTTTTGAAAAGGTATTGCAAATATAAATGTACCCTTAAAATATAGATGTGTCTTTCAACATGAAATACTTAAAGTTATCTGTGATGTTAGATTGAAAATACCTTAGGTGCTGTTGGAGACTGTGTCCAGTACAAAGAAGAAGTTAAAAGTGCGATTGAAGAGTTAATCAACAACTCTAAAGAAGTCCAAGCAGAGGCTGAAAAGATCCTGGATACAGAAAGTTTATTACAAGCTCAGCAACTACTGCTTCATCATCAGGTAGGGGCAATTACTCATGTCCATATCCAATTTTTTTAAAAAGACTAATTTATGCAATTACAAAATTTTGTTACTT
Source organism: Cardinalis cardinalis (assembly GCA_014549065.1). Taxonomy (NCBI): domain Eukaryota; kingdom Metazoa; phylum Chordata; class Aves; order Passeriformes; family Cardinalidae; genus Cardinalis; species Cardinalis cardinalis. Next base: position 15,001,327 of record JACDOX010000002.1, read on the forward strand.
CCATTAATATAAGTCTTTATATTTAAACTTGAAAGAGTTGTAAAGGAAACAGTCCTATATGGCCTAGAATTGATTTCTTTTAGTGAAAAATGTTTTCAGTATCATTTAAATATTAATTKTCTAGTTTTATTTCACATGGGGTTTTGGGACACAAAACACTGAGAAACAAACTTAATTCACTTAAATTTTGGGTGAGTGTATTCTGCAGATATGTAGACTCTGTTTTTGCCTTTYTATAGCTTGAGTTTCAGATTCAATCATGGTAAATTGGGCACAATTCTGGCCTTAGAAATTTCTCTATTTTAGCAGTTTGATGTGGCCCTAACTCTAAATATTGGAGGGAAGGTGTTGCTCTAGCCTCATTTCCTTCTCTGGTTAACTATTTTTGTGACAGATGGGCCTCCATTCTGTAGGAGTAGAACAGGAGGTTTTTTAATGCACTGATAATGGATCAAAACATCTACAGGCTACAGTAATAATCAATGGTGTGGCTTGCATACACCAAGAGTCTTGGCTTTTAAGGCCGAATATGGGAAAATAACTTTGTGAGCTACTCAAAGCTAATGAGAATAGGCATAATTTATTCCCAATGTTGAGACATTATTTAAGTTTTTTATATTAATATCTATTTCTGTGGAGTCAGACAGCTTAATGTCTGACCTATCACTAACTGACACTTACCCATGTCTTGTCTAAACTCTGGTGTTTCTAAGTGTTATTGCATGTGTAAAGGTTTATATTCATTCTTTAAATACACCACATTCCTTATCTGTTTTAGGAGAGGTAGTAGAAATAGTTAACTTCCTTGAGCTCTTTTCCTTGTGGTGCGGAGTCTACCAAGACAGAAACGGATTTTGACACAGACCTGAAGGTCCCCAGAGTAGAACTGAGCTACTTGTGAGTTTACCTAGCAAGGCTGGTTGGGTCAGGCATGTTACAAAGGAGAGAGAATGTATTCTCAGGAGTTTCCAATAGTGCTACAAATCAAAAAGCACCTCCAGGACAGAGTTACACAACCTAGTCACACCCTGCTGCTCTCTAAGAGGGCTGATTGCTTTTTTCAATCTGGGGCTCCAACCTGTGCCTCAGGAGTGCAGAGCAGACATGTCATGACGAATACATGCACCTGTGACTCCTGCTGTGGTTGCTCAACTGCTGCAGCTTCTGCTTTCTCAAATATGTTTTGGATAAATGGCCACATTTTCCCTCTTTTTGTCCATGCACATGCCACAAAAGGCAGCATTTGACATCTTGGAAGCTAGAGCATATATTTGATGAGTGTGAAACTGTCAAGAATACTTGCCCCAGTTTGTCCCTTTGTCTGTAACTCTCATTGCATACCCCTGCAAAAACAGAAAGGAGCTGTGTTTTTCCAGTTTCTCAAAGGGGCTCAAAAGAAGTAAGTAATCATTCCTGTTGGATGAATCCTTTTAGCAAAGGACAAGGAGACTCCGTGCAAAAAGGCAAGATGTGCAAAAGCAGATTTCCCAAGCCAAGCGGCTGCAGATTGAAGGTGGACTGCCCAGCACAGTACGAGAGGATTTACAAAAATTAGAGGGAACATTGGAGAACATGCAGCAGACTATGGAGAAACGGGAAGAGCAACTGCAGGTGGGTCTTTTGCTCTTGGAAATAAGACCTTATGCTTACTTCTTCCTCATTTTCTTTTTTTATGCTTAGTAAGACCCAGTTTTTTTAATATCAARGAACTGAGTTAATTTTCTCACCTTTGACTCTTGGTCCTTGAGGTTTTCATGATCAGTACCTCTATGAAAACTTCTTGGAGCTCTTAAATAATAAAGAAATAGCATTCAGGCTAGAAGTGTTTAAAAGTCTCAACTATTCAATCATAATAGTTAAATAGTTTTAAATAATTTATCTGTGAATTTATTTTTCGATGTCGCTTTTCTGGTTACTAAAGATGGCATTGCTCTTTAGTTGAGTGTCCTTATGCTGGATATTAGGTTTATAACACCTGATGTGCAAATATAATCCTCACAACTACTGTGTGAAATACATGCTGTGATCCCAAATTTAAAGAAGGAGAAAGTCATGGGGAATTCAAGTGGATTGCTTCAGCTTGTCTAACTAATCATGGCCTCAACTGGGATTAGAATTTATAGCTTCTTGCACCCATATCTGATTTGCTCTTTACATGTTTCTGAGCAGAATGTTAATCCAAATGGCCACTATTCCATGCAAATGTTTAAAGTCACCAAAATTATTTCCCATGAGAAAATATAAGATGAGAAAYGCAATCAATAAACCTCAAGTAACTTCTTAATATAAGCACTAATTATTGAAATAAATTTTTTCTCTAAAAGTTCCCGTATGTAAAGTCTTAGTCTGTGCTTCAAAATCAAGAAAATAATTGTTTGAGCTATAGTAGTCCTTGTGACTGGTAATTAAATGCTGTAGGTTAATCATAATTCTGCATTATCAGAAAAGAGCAAATAGGTCCTTATGTGTGATTTTCCTGTGAGTAGGGATTTTCTTCTAACATTTTACTATAATTTATTTTATTAAAGGAATTAAAAATCCTTTTGATATTTTTTACTACTTGTCACCCTAAATGTCTACATGCATTACTTTAGATTTCTTACAGGACATAAGATTTAAATACTGCTGGCAACTTAGAGAATGGTGGSTTTTTTTGCACAGCATGATATGAATCATCAAACATTCAAGGAAAAAGTTTTATTTGGTTTAGAAGAGTTTCATCTACTCACTGYTGAGTAGATGACTTCTCAGGAAAATTGTTTTATTTTATGTCAAGACCTTCTCTTTTTTCCTTTTTCAGTAACGTACAAGGAAAATCTTGTTTTCTCTCCTTTGATCTCCTTGTGTTCCTTTTTTGGTTTTGTCTGTCTGTTTTTTAGGTCACAATAAATAAATGGGAGCAGTTTGAAAGAGACAAAGAAACAGTAGTAAAATATCTCAATCAAGCAAGCTCTGTACTAGAACGTATCTTAAACTTTAGCAGTTTAGAGAGCCTCTCCTCAGAACTGGATCAGACAAAGGTACTGACTGTGTGAAGTGCAGGAACTGAGGTGTCTTTCTGCCTTGCCTGTTGACATGGGCTGAGTGTAAKGCCTTATATCCTTGCCTGATTTCCCATTATTGTCCATGAAAATTGCATATACAGATGAGAGATTGCATAAACTTTCCAGAGGTAAAAAGTCATTTTGTGAACAAAACACAAAGAATATCTCAAAGTCTGCATCTGAAGCTTATAGTTAATGTAAGCTATAGGTATCTATAGTTATAGTTAATATAAGATATATTAACTATAATATATAGTTATCTGAAGCTGAAAGTTAATATTATTTTGAGGACTTCCCATTTAATGCTCAATAATCGTCTGTGCTGGTAATTCAGTGTCRAGCACTTGCATGTCAACGTTATTAGGGTGCACTTTGGCAAGGTTGTGTGGAATGTGACAAATAGCACTCTTAGACCTGGGAAGAAAAAGGGAAGATGTCTACCCTCCCCGTGGAGAAGAGCCATAACATGCCATTTGTCCTTAGTAGGTCAGAATTATCCCAGCCCATTTTATTTTCTACTACAGAAGTAATAATAGTGCTTGTTTTTCCTAAGTGCYGTGGTTTACACACCACTGTTAACCTTTGACGAAGCCAATAATAAATTATACCTTCCTTGATTATGCTCAGCATCAATTTTTCTGGTGTGTAKGTTTAATGTTTGTGACAGAAAATAATTGCTTAACAAAGTGAAAATACAAAATATGAGGTACTGCAAAATCCACTTGGTCTAAGAGGGGGATTGAAAAATTAAGTAAATATGTATATTATCTAGTGCAATGCRAAATAAATTACTTGAAGAGCTATAGAAGAAACTTTGATTTTTTTTTGAGTTAAAAACTTTTGCACATGCAGCGTCCCTTGATAAATTTAACTCAATCTAGTTTTCTCAAATGGACTTTTCTTAAATGTAAGATAAAATTAACTTCCTTCAGAGATTGTTTTTTATGTATTTACACATTCAGAATATGCATGTAGGACACGGGTACTTTTGTACCATAAACGTTGAGGAAAAATACTTTTCGTGTAAATATATGAAACTCTATGGTTGTATTAATACATATTGCATCCTTACAGGAACTTTCTAAACAAACTGAAGCAATGGCAGTACAGGCTGAGAATCTGGTGAAGAATTCCTCTGAGATACAGCTTGGTTCAAAGAACAAGCAGTCCCTTCAGCATCAGGCAAAATCAATCCAAGAACAAGTGAAAAAAATGGAAGTTACTCTTGAAGAAGAGTATGTTCTTAACAAGTCCTAATACTTATTCTTCACTATAAGATTGTATCAGATTTCTAGACTACCTTGTCAGCATTTTGTGTTGTCTCATCAGCTCTGTCGTTTACTGCTTTCTCTGGCATAGTAGCCAAGCTATGGTACCAAATATGTCAAAAGAGTGTGTGCAAACTAACAAATTGTTTTCTTTTAATTATATGTAGTTCATAAAAGTTAGTTGCATTTAACCTGTCACTTATCTTTAAGCCCCAGTCATATGAAGAAGGGATAATTGAGCTCATTCTTGAGGTACTGGACTCTTTTGGAGAGAAAAAGTCTCAGAGTATTAGAGCAGCACATTTACCACATTTGCCTCATTTTTCAGTATTCCACTTTCTCTATAGGAGTGTCAAGAAGTGCCTTCATCTAAGCTGAATGCCCAGATTGTAGTTCATGGGCAATATCAAAAGCTGCTTCTGCTGCCAAAAAAAGAGGCATAATTTTCCAGGTTTTGTTTAAAAATGAAAGGTTCAAACTCCAAGGAAAGCTTGATAAATATTTGTAGCTTTTTGTATTTTTAAAAATTTTTTCCCTTCTCTCAAGTGAGTAATTCAATTATTCAACTTGTGTGTTACTCAAATTCATAATGTTGCTCTTCTCATTTTATCCCTATACAGATACATTTGTATGTATKTATGAAATCAGTATTTTTGCATACACTAGATCTGATACACAAGTCATAGATACCTGTGCCATTTATATTTTGTTTTACTGGAATTACTCTCTTGAATAATTTGCTGTATAAGATTAAGCAGGTACCATCACCTCAAACAGAATATGAGCAAAGGGCAATACCCCAAACAATTGGGGTTTTTTTCCTCATAATGCCCACTGTCATGCTGATCTGATTTTAGTTTAGTGTTATTTCCTTTCTGATGTGAAAGAACAGTTATAAACCAGAATAACTAGCCTGTGCAGCAAATGGTGRTCTGACCATTTATGTGTAATACTTCCTCCAACATGAGGTGCTAGAGTGATTTTCAGTCAAATTCTACCATTTCTTAGTAAATACTTTACATATTATTTTCTCCACTGTAAGAAAGAAAACTAGTGTGATTTTTCAATCTATTAAATTTAGCCTTCCAGCAATGAATATTTGCTTTTTAAATAAAGTAATTTATTCTTAAATAAAAGTCATCACTGATATACCCTTTCARTGTAGATATGAAGTAGGTTTTAGTTAAATGTATGGATTATGCAGAATGTCTCTGGTAGTGTGACAGATAACAAAAAGCTAAATACCTTCTGTAAAAGATGCAAATACATACAACTATCTACAGGATATCTGCAGAACTCATAGTAAGTATGTAAGAGTTATATTTTAACTTGCATCATCAAAAAAAATCTTGGCTGAGTAATTTAAAGTGAAGTTATTCCAAACTCCTAAGTTACATAGTATGCCAGGGAACAGGAAAAGGAGAGAAAAGTTTGAGCAGCTCTCCACAGTCAGCTGCTGTAGCAACTTAGCCCATCTGTCTTCCAAGGCAATCATGCAGAACTGTGCAGTGTGTTTGGAGTTGTATTCTTTACAGTCTGTGGCTTTCCTAAAGAAACTCTAAGGAAGGCATGCAACAGCAGTTGTGCCACTGATCTGGTCCCTGGATTCTGATTTCCAGCTGTGTTTTCATGAGCTGGACTTGAATGAAATATTTTTGCACATTGTTTTCCTACAAATAACTTGAATTTGCATACACTCTTATAAGTAAATGGCTGTTGACTTTTTTTTTAATTTTGAAAATAAGAAAAAATAAAAAGGCCAACTTTTACATTTTTAGGCTACACTTTTTCTTAAAGTTTCCTCTAGCTTTAATGAAGGGGGGGAGAGTTAGGAACTTTTTATGGTGGAATGGTTTTTAGTCTATATTTAGAAGGAAAATGTATTTTGAAATTTTGTAATAWTCAAACTTTTATGATGAAACTTTAATATTTTCAGTGAAATAGAAAATGTGTGTTTTGCAAGCTGTGTGCAGGGCCTACACTAGCACTGGTTTCAATTACTTGAACGGTATACTGGAAGTTAATGCTGTTAGGCCTTGTATAATGGTTTTCTTGCTTGTGACAAAGAAATAGGTGCTTTGGTTGCAATCCTAGACATAGAAAAATCAGTCATAATCTGGCTCTGTTTAACATACCTGTAATGTAAAACTACTAACTCTGAGGGAGTTGAGTCACATTTGTTGTTGATTCTTTGGCTTGATAGGAAATCATTGCCACAGCAAACATGAACTTCCTATAAGAGGTGGAGATTGCTGTTATAAAAAAGCCAGATCAATAAAGCAGTTAAGCATTGGTGACTGTGTGTATGTCCACATTTCACTGGTTTTAATCATTCTGGTCTAGGGACTAAATTATTAACATCTATACACTCAGTTATCTAAATATTTAGATTTCTGATATAGTCGTCATTCCATATTATTTCATAGAAAGTTCATCCTGTTGATGTTCCTTTTCCTTTCTCTTCCCACTATGATGAGATTCTTGTACAGCTGATTAATAAAGCTGTACTTTCTTTTACCTCTTGATGTCCCCTCAATTGCTAATGCATTTGACTTTTGGTGCATGGTGTAATAGAGAACCAYGTTTGAATTTAGATGCACAACTTGATCCTCTAAAAGGAGAACKTTTTAAAATGACCCTCCTGTAGATTGAATAAGTTCCATTTTTATTTTAGCAAGAATATGGGCAGCTTCATTATGTTAAACTGTTTATTCTCTCTAATTGATTTGGTTAATTTTAGTATTAAAAGCATGGAAATGGTGAAAAACAAGTGGGATGATTTTGGCAATAATTTTGAAGCTCTGTCCAACTGGATAGCTGAACAAGAAAAAGAACTGGAAACTTTGGAAACATCGTCATCTTCTTTGGATATACAGATCAGCCAAATCAAGGTGATTAGTTCTTGTTATGTTTAGTATTAAAAGCCCATTTAGCTGTTATTTTGCCAGAGGCCAAATGAGAAAAGAGACATTTTACATGTCTCAAAAGTACCATGATGAAATGATGGCACATTTTATACATAAATATACCAAGCAGTAAAGTCTTATATAAACTAAAGGAAAATTCTTACAGGCTGCCTTCTCTTTTAGTGTTTAGTTTACATATATGAAGTCTTTATGTGCATGGTTAAAAACATAATTTATATACCCTTCTTATTTTTTGAGTAATCTCAACAAAATAGCTACATAAATACAAGTTGGTGTTTTTTTTTAACATACAACAGCTAGTGGCTATAGAACTTGATTTTAATATTGCAAGCTAAAGTTATAACTTGATTTATGTATCTTTTATGCTGAATTAATAAAGAAACTATTGCTCTTGGTAGCTTTAAAACCTACATAACATTTACTGTGATTGTATTTGCACTGTCTTCAGTTCCATGTACATTCCTGTAGTTACACAGTGGTTTAGTTTCAAATTGCTGACTGAGGTGCATATTGTCTCCAAGCATTTGATCTCAAGGGCTGACTTTGTATCCTTCCACAAATGGAGATGTACCTTCTCTGGAATGGCGTGCTTCTAAGGGTGCAGAATTTTTCAATAGGCAGTGCACATTGCCATTTTCTTTTTTCTGTGACCTACTTGTTCTTCAGGAGGTGTACAGGCTTGCAGCTGCTTCCAGACCAGCTTGACACTGTTTCCAAAGGATCCTATTAGGCACTTGTTTCATGTGACAGAAACAGTTTATTGACAGATTATCCTGTTCTTAATTTGTTCACAACTTTACAAAGACTAAATAAATAAAATCTCTTGACTTCATCATTGAATAACAAAACAATGTTTGATTTCTTGCTTCATTATCACAGCAATTCAAAAACAGTTTCCTTATGAAGTAATATGTATGTACTTATTCCACTGACATATATTATAGTGTTGTCCTGCTTTTCAATAATTAGGATTCCAGTGTTAAAGACAGAAAATAAGTGCATCAAATGATGCTGTTATTGCATTTCAGTGTGTCAGTTGTTTTCTGTCTAAATGGAGTGTTAAGTCCTACTAGCCTATTCCAACCAAGTTCCCAGAAAGGTTGATCCTTACTGTAGATGCAGATAAGCAGTGATTTTTACACTGCATTGAAAGTTTCTTAAAATTCCATTATAATTCTTACACATACAAGCACCATGGCCAGCAGATGATSTTTTTGAACACCTGAGTGAACAGACATAAACCAGAAAATCTTCCACATAGGGCATAGGGTACATCATTGTACCTCAGGTGAACTAATGAGCTTTATGAGCTGTGATATGTGAAACATGTCATCTCACCTCCAATGCATGGATATAGCCAGAGATCTGCTTCAGCAGCATTGCTTTGAGCCTGATTTTGAAGAGTTTGCCATGTTTTGTTCTCGGTTTCCTGAAGAGCTACTCTGTTTCACAACACTAATCAGAGTACTTAGTATATAATTTCTACCACACMAAATTAGTAAGGAACATTTCAACATAGGGCAAATGACGAAAAAAATAGTGTGCTCCTTGACACCTTTGGCTGACCAGATAAAAAGCCTGGGGTCAGCTGGATGTAATTATCCTACATGATAGTGGTAATACTCTGGTTTTGGTGACGCTGATTGCAAAGCCCCAGTGACTTCAGCAGAGCCAGATTTTCACCTACCCATTTCTCTGAAATTCCTAGTGGAACAAAATGACAGTTATCACACGTAGTTACCGTTGGTGGCAGCCTCAGTGCAAGTTTGAAAGCCTCAATTATCCACCTTCTTTTATGTAACTGAGTGAATTTAACAGAATAGCGTAGGAGTGAGAAAGCACTGCCTCATTTGTATCTACTGCATTGTTAGATAATTTCAGCTTCAGGGCTGCAAATCCAGTATTTTTCCTCAGCAACATGTTCTTGTGTAAAAAAAGATATTTTATAATCCAAATTAATTCAGAATATATTGCGTAAAGAGAAACTATAAATTCTTAYAGCACCACTTTTTTTTTCTGACAGTCACCCTGCTAATTTTTGACTGAATGTTGCAGCAAGCCACTCCCGAGCTTTATAATGGCTTTTAAAGAAAGGGACCATATTTTTATCACTATTGTATTAGCAGCTGGGCTATACCTATGCTTTAAGAGTGAATCTTCAAGAAGGTTTTTGGTTATTTTCATGTATATATATATTCTAACTTTTTTTTTTTATCTGAGAATGCTATTGCCTATGTCAATTACAAAGAACTCACTTTGATCTTTCAAATCTCTCCCAATGGGTGTTCTCCATTGCTTCTGAGAGCTCCATGGACATRATATATCAGCAGTAATTTAAAAAAAACCCAAAACCTGTTGTGAAAAAAGAGCTTAATTCCAAGTTCATTGGTGCCAACTGAATAAATAGCCACTGAATGAGAAACACTGTGAGTTTCTTTTTTGGATGATGTAGCTGCTAAGTTTGCCTCTAATTTGTAATAGGACAAGTACAAAATAATAGGAGACAGTTGCTGTCATGCAGCTGCTGAAATGTAAAGCTAGTGCAAGTTTTTCTTTATGCATTTACTAATTGAGGTACAGGACAGATAAAATTACCAAAACCCATTATGACCCTTGTTCCCTGATTTCCTACTTATACTGCAATGTGGTTCTTTATTTAATCTTCTGCCTAAGGGCATGCTCACTCTAACTTATGATCAAATTAAATTTATCCTTTATTATACTGTAGTATTTTAAATTAGAAAAGGAAAACCATCTCTACTGCTTTCTAATCATGGCACGTTTTTTTGGTAAGTGCTTGAAAACCTATTAAACATAACTAACCAACTGTTAGGGTTCAGCTCCTTGACAATACTTTTTCAGTGACACAGTCATGTTTTTCCATCTTCTGCTTATTTTTAATCTTAGAATTGTGTACTACTTTCCTGTGACATAAGAGATGCTAAAATATGAACCATCATGTCTGCTTGAAAATATGCACCTCAGCCAATTCTAATTGCTCTTCATACACACTGGTTCTAGGGCAGCCTATATTTTAAACCTTTGACAGAGATAGTTTCTAAAAGAAAAATGGTCATATTAAAGACTTTGGTGACTAGTTATTTCAAGAGGTCAATGAACTCTTCTCTTACGTAATTTTGTGATGAAGGATGTTTGTAGAATAGAGAAAAAAAAGGAATTGGAAAATATTGTTCTAATAATTGAAAACTTAGTTTGAATGTTTTTACTACTGCTTTACATTTTAGGTTATTAATAAAGAGATAGATAGTAAAATAACTGGAATCTCAAACCTAGAAGAGGAAGCAAAGTCTTTTTCCCAGTTTGTTACCTCTGGAGAACGTGCACATATTAAAGCCAAACTGACTCAAGTCAAAAGGTATTGGGAAGAACTAAGAGATCGTGCACAGAGACTGGAAGGAACGATCACAGGGAATGCATCAGCACAGCAGAAATATGAAGAAAATCTTAAACAGGTAGACCATGAAAAATCTAATGGATTGTTTGCAGCAATTTTTAGAATTACTCTATATTTTTCTAAAATTGATTATAAAATGCATATTACAACAGGATGGACTAAAATAAATAAGTGGATTTGTAAGGTAATTGCAAGACCTAGATGCATAAATTTGTGCTTTGAATTACCTAAAAGGCAGCCTCAGAAAAGCAGTAAAATATACACACTTTATACACATAAAAATTATGTTGTCTTCTTGAAAATCTATGTGATTCTCCTGGATATTGCACTATTGAACCACATCCATGCTTCTTATAAATGCTTGTAACTTCATTCTTTGATTGACTGAAAGTTGTAAAGAAAATAATTTAAATATTTTTATTGCCCCAGCTGGGAGGAGCTGAGCACTGTTAGCATCTTTTAACCTCAAAAGGCACTCAGCACTACAAAGGCTTAGGATATAAAATTCTCTTAGCAGCAAACATTTAAAACATGTTATTTAAAGAATCATTTATGTAATTCCTGCTGATTTTAGCTTCTGGTTTGCCTTTGTTTTTTTATAGGTGCAGCAGTCAGTGTCTGAATTTGAAGCTAAGCTAGCTGAGCCTCTCACATCGTGCTCTTCAGCAGCAGCAACATACGCAGCTCTCCAGGATTGCACGGTGAGCAGGTGGCCAGCTGTTCCTGGCACTGAGCCCAGGGACACGGTGTCACACTGACCTCCTTACAGAAACCCCAGACCAGGGGCTGCCTGATGCCACACAGCCCAGGGCAAAGGCAGAAGGAGGCAATGGCAGCCTGTCAGCATTTCAGACAGGATTAGAAGGTTTCTTCCCCAATCTAGGGGGAAAAAAAGCCTAAAAAATACCACTTAGTCCTTCAGGTTATGGTTTTAATTTTATGCATCTAAAACATTATGAAAAGCAGGAGATAAGAAACAAGTCTGTTTGCCAATTTTCCTCTAAGATTTTCCAATGAAAACTTGGATTTTAGTATAGGTAATCTGTGACTAAAGAAAACATATCCTTAGACGTAGTTTTTCTTGGTCAATGAAGAGACTGGACAGGGTTTCAACTTAGATACTTTTATCTGTGATGCTAGGAATCCATGGGTATTTGGATATTTGAATATTTGGTTCAGTCCATTACAAAAGGAAAAGAAGTACTGGATTGGTATTCAAGCTACAAATAATCTCATCTGAGGGAATTTGGTGTAGTATTTTTGTTTATAAATTCTGATTTGTTTTTCAACAATAATCACAGCCTTTCTAGGAAAATACTGCAAAAAATTATAGTCATATTGTTCTTGCAGTAAAATGCATATATATCTTCTGAACTTAATGATTGATAGCTGCTTACAAAGGCTGTTTTCAGGGGGACCTGACCTTTCTGCTGCAAAAAAGCTTGATACTAGTTGAKGAAAAGTATTTTGCATGTGGGGACTTTATTTAGACAGCACTTGTAATCATCTTTTTTATTGACTTTTAAACATTATGAATATGCTGAGTATGCTCTTATAAGGTCTTGTTCTCTTCAGGGGATCATGATGATTAAATATCTTGATGTGAAATTATCAGCAACTTATTCCTGTATAATTAACATTTCCTCCTRTATATGATTTCTTGTAATTATAAAAATTACTATTGTTACTATTTTAGACCTGTGAGTTGGAGCTTTCGTCATCTTAAATCAGTTTCATTTTGTAATTTTCTAACTSACTGTACTACATTTCAATCATTTTCATATGGACAAATTTCCCAGCTTTCTAGAAACAGCAACACTGGAAAATGTAGTTAACATTAGATGTCATTTCTACAAAAAGGACCTTTAGCTAGTGCTGACAGAAGTTCCAAGTAACTCTTCCCTACTTCTCCCATGTCATGACATTGGCTGCAAGTCTAGTGGTCCTCACCTGTTGGAGTGAGGTTTTGAGTTTACTCTGTATAAATTAGAGCAACTCTTAGACAGGTGTGAGGGAATCTCAAGCTTTTTCCTGAATGTGGAGCTTTGTCCTACATGGATGATGCTGTGTCACATGCCCATTCAGGAGATCTGACTCTTTTGTTGCAGAGTTTTTTCCCTTKAGCACTGTTCCTGGGGAAGTCTTTTGCCACTACAATCCAGTTCATTGGTATGCTGGGAACACATGTACCTAGGGTGGACCTGAGCAATATCTAAGCTATGAAGTGACTTCATGATCTGATGGATGTAGCATTGCTTCAAACTTATGAGTAGAACTAGAGAATTTTTCCCACCATTGTTACTCTAACTCTGTTATTTATGTATGTAAATTCTGTTTCTTTTACATGTTCACTAGGACCTTTGTCATACTGTGGAAAAACTGAGCAACCCTCTGGCCTCTCTCTCAGCCGGTGTCCGAAAGGTGGCCAACAAAGAAAAAGCTGCTCAAAAGGTCACAGCATTACAGCAGAAATATGAAAAAGTTCTGGGAAGTGCTAAGGAGAAACAGAGCTTATTAGARACTCTTCTGGCTCAGTGGCAGAAGTGAGTAAACTCCCACATCTGTTGTGGTGGACAAGACCTTCCTGGGCTCAGTGTGTGASACTGAGAGGATGATTTGGTAACTCTAGGTTGTGATTTTGCTAGGCAGGAGAAGGAGCTATGTGCCTTCCTGGCCTGGTTGGAGGGGTGTGAAGCGGCAGGCAGGCCTGCAGAGCAGTATGTTTCTGCTGACAGAATTAAGCTGGAAGGTGAACTGCAGGCACTGCAGGTATGTTTCAACTGAAATATTGTCCTTCTGCATTTTCTGGTGTATTTCTGTGTCTTTTAAAGGAAGGAATTGCTCAAATATAGTCTGGCAAGTCAATTGATTCTGGGCTTTGCAAATCTCCTAGGAGATACTACATTATCACTTGCTATTTCTCAATGACTATACTATTACTTTTAACTACAATATGCCAGCTAAAGAAAAAAGGAAAAAGGTGCCTTGGTATATCCTATTATCTATCAAGGAAGGACATCAGTCTGCTTGTTAGAAGATCCTTTCTCTAGGGAAATTCCTTGTATTAGGCAATACTTCTTTTCTTTTTTTTTTGCATGGGAGGAAAGGTTCTCAGATGAAAAAATGCTTGAAGGTTTTGAAATTGCAGTGAAAGTCTGGTTGTGATTATTTTTTTCAAACACARGACTTTCCTCCTATTCTAAATTATGCCTTTCCTTTGAATTTTTGCCATTTGTTTTTAGATTAATATGAAGCAGTYGGCCAAATGTAACATCTTTTATACCTTCATCCTTGAAAACAAGTAGAAAAGGAAAATTAATTGAGGGTTTGGGTTTGTTATTTTGGTTTTTTTTGTTGTGGTTGTTGAGTGTTTTTTTGTTTGGGGATTAGTTTGCTTGTTATTAGTGTTTTTTGTTGTTTTGGGGGGTTTTGGTTGGTTGGTTGGTTGGTTTTTTAGTATTTTTCTTTGTTTGAGGCAGTTTGCAACATTTCCTCACAATTGTCTAGCTGCACACAAAATCTATTGCAAAATGTGATGTCAGTTTTATCCACTGCCATCATAAAATAAAGCTGTATGGAAAAGTCATACTTTGTTCTGACGGAGAGAAAAATACTAACTTAGATGAATCCYTACTGAATTTAGCTGTCTGAGAGGTGTTGAGTACCTGCTTGTACTAATAGGCCTCAAGTCTTCCAAGGATTTGCCTCTGCTCACTCACTTGACTCAAAGTACTGTGCTGGAAATCTGCAGCTGTTTTTTTATTAGTTTTTGTTATTTTGCATAATATGGTGCCATTCTTAAACTAAAAACTTTTCATTCCATTGTTATCCCAGGATTTGCGAGCAGATATTGAGTCCCACACTTGTGTCTATGAGAGTCTTTTACAGTTAAATGAGTCGCTGTTTCCAACAGCTTCAAAGCAGTGTGTGAAAGCAATAAAAGAAAAATTTGAAGAGCTGGATGAAAGGTGGAAAGCTTTACCACAAATTGTTGATAAAAGGTTTGTGCTTCAGAGCGTTTTTTACATGTTAAAGTAACCAATGTCCAGATGAGGAAGCTGAATCCCAAACGGTGTATTTTACAGTATTGCCATTAGAAGACAAAGGTTTTAGGTCAATACCAATCCCTGAACTCCCAGGAATAGGGGGTGGAGGATCCCACACATTTATGATGCCATCTTTTTGACATACACTCCCCTGATTTTTTTTTTGCTTGAAGAGTCTTCTTGAAGTAGTGTGGGTCAGGAAATAAAGGCAATGTTGCATTTCCTCAATTCCAATTTCCCAAGTAAATTCCAAAATCTCCAATAAACTGTTCTTGATTGTTTAAGTTATATACTTTATTTTGTGCAAAGCCACACTATTGTAGTTTAAAACTCACTTTGAAATTCTAATTTGTCATAAATACTATAAATGCTGAGTTCTTAAGCTGCTGGCTCATGTTAAGCTCAAAAACATTGTCTCCTTTATTTCATACTGTATGTTATAATATATTTAGATTTCAATTTTTTCCATGATGAACACACATATTTTACCATTTTTTATGTAGCTTAAATAATAGATCCTGATCAATGCCATAATCTTCTAGGTGCTTTGTCAATGTGATTGTTTTACAATATAATGATCTTCCACATGTTGAAAATTAGGTAGAAAAATTTCTAAGGGAAATGGGAAGGTAAATGACAAAGTCTTTTCCAAGGTCAAGGTTTAGACTTGGTACATAGGTACTTAATTCTGCTGAGTGGTCCTCTGGAGAGATTCTTTTTTTGAGTTGTGTTCTTCTGATCAGACTTTACCCTTTCCTACTTCAGAGAAGGTTGAATATGAAATTCCTCACCCCTGGCCTAAATAAATGAGACTCTTACCTTAATTCAGTGTTTCAGATAATAGGCAAGAATTGCTATGACTGAAAATCAAATTTTGGCTTCCATCAATAACATTGTCTTTGCTAGGATTACACCCATAAAGAAAAATTTGAAGAACATACTTTGGTTTTTTGGGGTATCTGTAACAGTTGATATAAATAAAAGAGTGGAAAGAGGAAAGATCCAAAGGTGTTTTMAAATGTTATGTTAGTCCCCAGAATTAAAAAATCAATATGGCGAACTAAAGTAACATTTCCTATTTTCCTTGCATCTGGAATTGATTTTAATGCTGACCAGTCAGCTGTGGGTTTGATTATGGGAAGTGATTAAATTGCATCAAGTGCTTTCATATTTACATCTGACATTCTGTAGGATCAACTTCCTTCAATCACTTGTTGCTGAGCATGGGCAGTTTGATGAGCTCCTGCTCAGGTTTTCAGACTGGATTAAGCAATTTCTTGCTGAACTACAAGCCACTTCAGAGATAAACACAGCTGATCAACAACTAGCTGCATCTCAAAATAAGGTAAACTTCTGGATGTAAATATTAAAGACAGAGAAATTGTACAGTGCATTTGGCTAAATCCTCATCTAGAGCTAGCAAGTAATTTATTTGTGTGAAAACCCATATGCTGTTGCAGTCATGTACAGACTTGTTATTTGACARTTTTAAAGCACAATTTTAACCCYGAACTTTTCCTACTGAAAACCCCTCAGTAGTGCTTGTTTCACTTSTATGTTCAATACTAAAATGTTTACTGAGCTCTTGATTTGAAGAAGAAACTCAGCTTTGTTTTCTTTCTTTCCCACAGAACCACACAATGGAAGTTGAAAGTAAGAAACAGGAGTTACAAAGTCTGAAGGAGCATGTAGAGAAATTGGGTTCTTTCAGCAGCCCAGAGGACCAGCAGGCATTGCAGGGAAAGACTGAAGATTGCTTTCAGATCTTCCAGGAGGCGAGTCAGATAACTAGCCAAAGACAGGAGACCCTGGATCGGTTGCGAATGTTCTTGGAGCACCATAGTGCTGTATCAGGAGTGCTCCACCAGCTGAGGCAGACAGTGGAGAAAACAGGAAATATGGATAAAGCTAAATCTGAATTACTGGAGAAGGAGCTCAATGGCGTTATTAAGGATCTTAATAAGTTGGAGTCTGATGCTATCAGTTTGGATGGTTCCTTTACTAAGGCTCAATATCATCTGAAGCACAGCATTTCTGGGCAGAGGACCTCCTGCAGGGCTATGGTGGATAACCTGGGGCTGGAACTGGAGGCAGTTCAAAACCTGCTGGGAACCAAACAAAGTGAGGCAGAAGCTCTTGGAGCCTTGCGAAGATCTTTCATGGAGCGTAAAGAAAAGTTACTGAAGAGCATTGAAGATACTGAGGAAAAGGCTGACAAGGAGGGCCTGAAGGAGACAACACTGCAAGCCCTCCAGCAAAGGTAAAAACATTGGCATTTTCACRCTTGATTGCAATCTCTAGAACTTTTATGATTCATTGGAAGCATGTGTGTGTACTTAAAATACTACCTGGGTACTTTATTTCTTGCCAAGCATGTGTATCTGCTTAATAAAATTTTGTAAATAAGTGAACTATTTGGATGCACAAAACACTAAGCAAGTCCTGCTCATCTTTTATATTGAATGAATAGTCATGAAAGTCTACATCTCAAAAATATATTTTGTCCTAATGAATCAAAGATCCAAACAGCTATTAGAAATCCCATATAACATAACTATCTCTACCTTCCAGAACTGAAGATTGTACATGGGATGATGGAATTAAAAACACTTATTGTAATACAGTATTAATCTAAATATCTGAGTATATTTCTAGGTGACTGTTTGAGGGGGAGGTACATATATATCTATATGATTTTATGGCAGTGTATGTATCAAAAAAATTACATTCTGATCCCAGTTCTAGCAGAAAAAGACCCCCAAATATTGTAGGAAATATTAGAAAAAGGGAGTTTTATGCACAGTAACACTAAGAACAACT
Organism: Cardinalis cardinalis; assembly: GCA_014549065.1. Lineage (NCBI taxonomy): Eukaryota > Metazoa > Chordata > Aves > Passeriformes > Cardinalidae > Cardinalis > Cardinalis cardinalis. The sequence goes on from JACDOX010000002.1 coordinate 15,018,847, forward strand.
GTTTCATTCTTTCTCTCTCCTCTCTTGCAAAAAAAAAAAAAAAAAGAAAAGTAAAGATAAGTAAATTTGAAACTGGTCTTTTAATGGTCTTTTAACTTGCAGGTTGAGGGTCTTTAACCAGTTAGATGAAGAATTGAATTCTCACCAGCATGAACTCCAGTGGCTCATGGACAAAGCAAAACAAATAGCACAAAAAGATATCACACTTGCTCCTGAGAGTGACAAAGAGATAAATCGCTTAGAATCTCTGTGGAAGGATACCAAGAAAGCTATACATGAAAAGTAAGTAGATCTTTAGCTTAAGCTAAGAAAGGATAGGATGGGGAAAGAGACACAGTTATTACATGTAATATCTTCTTGCTATATTAGTTACAGTGAAAAACAGGGCTTGCAGGTTAAATACTTAGTAGAAGATGGAAACACATTGTTTACAAGAATATTTGTAGCATTTGTACTTATACTATTAATAAGGCCACAGATAAGTTCTCAGTACAGTGTGACAGATACACATTTTATTAYGTGCATGCTATTTTGCATCTTATTGTTTTCTGAAAGCTAAGAATTCTCCAGTGAGTTTTTGCTATCACTGTAGCTGGTATATATTCTCCTTCTAGTACAAATTTTCATTCCCTATTGGTTATGTGCTTCTGACAGTTCTGTATTTAGTGGTCCTAGATAATTTTTAAATTTAAGTATTTCTATCTGCCCTAGGGGATGGGTTTATAATAATCATTAGTGTGTAATCAATTACAGTGTTTGTATATGACACAGATGATCAGTTTTAGCAATGAAAGTTGATGACGAAAGAAGCTAAAGAAACCAGAGAAAGTTTTTCATACCCTTTTCTTTATCTTAACTGCCTCATTATAATCTTTAAAGAAAACTGGCAGTGTTTTCTCTCTCACATAGACACAATTTTAGACTCTCCTGAACCTCCTTATTTTGGAGAGCTCTTTGGAACATTCAGAGAAGAGCCAGCTTCTAAAACAGTTGCTCATCTTTTTTGACAACATCATGTTTCCCAAAATCCTTTCATTGAAAAACACTGTTTTACAAATAGACATATATCCAAAGTATCAGTTTTGCTTCTCTTTCTTCAGTATAAACACCAGGAATGGATTGATTAGGTCTTTTTCCTCTGTCCATTGCCTGAGCATAAATAAGTTCCTAGAGAGAGGGTGGGAATAAGATTAGGCTTGTTTTTAGCAGAAGGCTAATTTATTCTCAGTAGAAGGGAGGTAAGTTGAATATAACATTTTAGTCCCAAAAGCATGTATCTGACAATTGGAGGACAAAATAGGCAGACCTTAGTATGCATTGCTCTAGTCTTTATTTCTGCTTCTTTTTTTACCCAACAACCACTCCGTTTTAAAGAAACAAGTTGTTGGTTTTTTAAATTAACTGTGAGTGGCACAATTGTTATAATGTGGTTTTCAGTCAAAAAGATGCTAAACTTAGGGAACTGAGAAGCTTGAATTCCAGTTTCAGTCTTTCGCTGAAGTCAGTTGCTTTAGTATCTGATACATATGAGATGGCAATTCACATTCATGTCTCTTCAGTAAGATGTTTTGCGATGGATGAACAGTGATTTCTAAACCCAAAATATTCATATTTCCTTGGCTGCCCAATTCATGTTTAGCACTGCGTCCTGGTTTTCCCATGGTGAATTGCTATGTCATGTTCTCTATCCTTCAGAAGCACGGCAGCAAGTGGTACTAACAGCCTTTTCATATTACAGAAAGGAGCAGTCCTGTGTTCTGATCGATCTGATGAAGGAATATCAGAGGTTGAAGTCGACAGTAATGAAAGTCATAGACAGTGCTAACAGTGCTTCTGTGACCAAATCCATATGGAAGGATCATGAAGATGTCAGGCGAACATTATCAAAGGCAATGACATATATTTTCCTTTGAGGAATTTTAACAATTTTTTTGATTGAATTTACTTTTTGTTTTAAAGATGCCCTTGAGCTGTGTTTAAAACTCCTTGAATTCACTGTCAAATCTTATCATACTGACATTCAGAGTTTAAATTGTACTGATTGTGATGAGGAAAGAATACAGCCCTTTTTACATTTCGGTGAGATCTGTTAATCTATTGTTAATGGAAATGCAGATTCTTAATAAGTGGAAAGTGTAAGTGGAAAGTAGTGGATAGCTCTTTGTATAAAATACATTGAGAATATATTCCTACCATAGTTTGAAAGGATTGTTCTAGTCAACATATTTCAATGTTTTTCTATATTGGGTAAATTTTGGAATAGATAAAAGGCCACAAAAAACCATGAATTGCACATTTCTGATGTGTAAAATTTTTATGTCTCTCTCTTTCCCTGAGAGGACTTCTGTCATGGTGTATAATGTTGATACTAGCCATTGTGCAGAGAGAAGGYATTTGGATCCCTATATTGTATTCATTTCACTGGATTGTATTTCAAAGATAGTAAATTGTGCTGTCCATCAGCCTGCCAGGATAAACAGTTCTGAGTTAAACTCTGTTCCTTTGGAGYGTAATTTAATTTGGAAGGCTATTGAACTCTTGATTCAAAATCTTTCAGTCAGATCTGTATAAACCTTATTCTAAACTATGTGTATTTATGGCCTCTTTGTAATAGATATCTTAAAAGAATAAAAAAGCCAGAACAGAGCTCACCAGTCTAAAAAAGAATTTCATTAAACTTCCACATCATTCCTTTGAGGCTTGAGCTGAGGACAATTCCCTGCTGCAGCCGTGGCCACAGATAGTGGTTCCAGTGCAATAAATGTTTTGGCCATAGTGCATACAGATTAGTAGCTTATTGTTAGTACTACTCTCTAGTACTTGCTGTAGAAAAAGGCATAAGATTCTTACTGTGATTGCGTCTCAGCATCTCACCTTTTCAATGACAAAATTAAATATTTCCCTGTGCCTAGGGTTGCGAACTTAGTAGCCCTGAAGATTTTGTCTAGTTCCTTTCAGAACTCATCTGTACATTTGTTTTCCAGAATGTCTAGTAGAGATGGTGTTTTTAATCCTTAATTTTATTTGCAACACCCTCTGTTTACCTTGCTATAACTCCTGAAGTGATTATTCAATAATGAAGAATGGAAAGACAAATAGAAAAATGAAATTTCCCTAAGCCCAGAAAATATCTGGTTACCAAGTGGAATAAATTCAAAATTTGTTACTTGTGTACTTTATTTATAAGAACAATCATCCTATATGATTATGCTTATGAGAAAACCATGTCAGTTGCTYTGTATTTTGTGGAGTAGTTAAATATTAGATATGAAAATTAAAAAATTCATAGCACAGGGTTAGGGATGGGTACCTGAGAACTGATTTTTCTACCTTTTTTTAAGGCTTCATTAAACAATCAAATATTTATGTCYACAGCATGAAGCTGCCAAGAATGATCTGAGTGATAAACAAAAAGACCTGGATACTTTCACTAATAAAGGAAAACATTTGATAGCAGAACTGAAGAGAGTGCATAACTGCGACTCCACTGCACTGAAAACAGATATGAACTCCATGGTGGACAAATGGCTAGATGTAAGAATCTGGTGTTTATATGACAAATATAGTTTTTAAGTTTGGCTAAGCTTACAATTTTTCTCTTGTACAATTGTTTAGCAAAATTTAAGAGTACAATTGTTTAGTAAAATCTACTAAGAGTAATTGTTTAGTGAAATTTACTTTTAAGTATAACTCAAAGTTTTAATCAGAGGGATTTGGTGTCCACTGTATGCACAAAGTTGTGACATGAATTTGATAGATTTTAAATTATGTCTTACAGCAGTGTATGAATGCTACTACTGTAAATTTGCTCACTGTGCAGTTCCAAGCATGAATTTCGGTTGGATTCATACCTAATGCATACCAGCAATACYTTATTGAAGTAAATTGGACTAATAAGTTTGGCAGTAAATTACATTAAGCTAAACCACAAAGTATKGAGATAGACTTCACTACAGGAGAGAAACATAACATAGAAGCGAGTTACAGAATCATGGGTTCTTTTGGGTTGGAAGGGATCTTAAAGTTCCAGTTCCAACCTCCTGCCCCCAGGGCAGGGGCATCTTTCACTACACCAGGTTGCTCAAAGCCCCATCCARCCTGGCCTTCAGCATTTCGATGGATGCATCTACAATGGCTCTGGACAATCAGTTCCAGTGTCTCACCACCCTCACATTCAAGAATTTCTACCGAATGTTTTACATTTTCACATTTATGCTGCTTTGGGACCAAATTACCACGTAACAATAAGAAGAATAAATGTTGTTTTTTTGAAAAATATAGTTTATTTGAACATTGAACTCTTTTCCAGTAAAAAAATATACAAATATTTGGAAAGAGACACATAAGATTTGTGTTTGTTTTATGATCTGGGTAAGTAAATTGAAATTAGCATTCAGAACTTAGAACTAAATCCAAGAAAATTATTTTACCTAGGCTTACTAATTATTTTTTATGCATTTGTCCTATAACTGTCTGCAAAATAGAGTCTAAAATTAATTTTTAATGATATTGGTAAATTCTTCTTTCCTAAAAGGTGTCTGAAAGACTTGATGAGAACATTGACCGACTGAGTGTAAGCATGTCTCTATGGGATGACGTCCTGAAAACTGGAGATGAATTGGATGGATGGTGTAATAAGTGCATTTCTCAGCTGAATGAAGGCATCAACAACTTCAGTAACAGTCAGAGAATGGAAGTCCTCCTGAAAGATTTCCAGGTTCTTACCCATAAATCAGTGATTAAAATGTTGTGGACCAAAATGTCAAGTGATGTTCAACACAGAGAAAAGACTTTGCTGTTGCAGACCTCTATGTCCTCTGCTTAAGTGGTGGTACCCAACAGCTAGCTGAGAGCAKTCCTGTCCTTTTTATTAGAAGGTGTTTGCTTCCAACAGAAACAAGAATGGCTCATCTTTCTAAATCTGAGCTCCATAGTCATTTTGGCTCTTGCAATTATATTTTGTTCTAGGCTGAATTCTTTTTCAGTAAAAACCAATGGAAATTTTAGACAACTTAAGCTAAAGTTCACCAAAAAAATTAGTAGTTTCTAAAATCTCATCCAGGAAAGTAGGTTCTCCAGACAATAAAAGAGATATCAGATCAATCATAGATTGAGCCATATTCTACTTCATCTGGAATAAATTATGTCCTTAACAAGATGCTCAGTGAACATATTCAAGAATTGTGGTAGAATATAAACATTGATAAATCAGTATTTTGCTCAAGGCTGAGCTTTATCGAMTGCCTTATGTAGCAATCCAACCACCCGAATTCATAGCTGTTGAAACCAATTTGGAGCAAAAGCAGACTACCCAAACCACAGGTGTACTTCGTGTGCAGGAGGGCCAGAATAGCAGATGTGATCATTAGTGTTCATTTACAGTCACAGAATGAATAATACCTTTTTTTGGCACTTTRTTTTGCAAAGGCAGGAGGAGGAGCAGTTTGGTGACAGCAGGGTCCTGCCCTTTCTGCAATCAGAAATAGATGAGCATGGACAGCAACAATCAGTTCACCTCTTCTGTGGCCCAAATCAGTGGTCACTTTCTTCACTGCCCACCTAATATTATATCCTCCGTAGCACAAAATACCCCCTAACTATTCTTCTGGGCATTCAGGGCAGATGTTACGTTTGGCAATTTAATCCTTCAGTGGAACATAACACCCCCCAGCAGATACTTCCAGTCAAATAAACAATGACATTTTCATGTTTATTTTCCCAGTTTTAACAAAAAAAAAGCTTTTAGAACATTTTAAATGCTATAATTTATTTTAAAGGAGGGGAAAATTACACTGAACTGAGTCTAATAAGGAAAAAGAGATGGGAGATTTTTAGACCACAAAATTAGTGCACAGTGTTTTCCCTCTGGTTGCTAAGCTGTGTTTACATTTTCTTTCAGTTTTGAAATTGATGGAGAATACTTCTGAAAGTCTGAAAGCTTCTTGTAGTTTAGTATGAAACTTTGACCACATCTCTTTTACAGTCTGAAGTCAAGAATAAAGAACTGAAGTTGGAGCAACTTAGTTCCAAAATTTCAGAACTCAAAGAGCTGACCCATACTCAAGAACCTCCTGCAGACCTCCAGGTAAAATAAAGACATTGGTAACCACAGATTGTGCTCAAATAACCAAGAAAGCATCCCTCCTGAAATTTTTGTCTTTCTTACACTGCCTTTTTCTTTCAAGGTGACAGATGTAGCATTATTATTTATATGCAGCATAACTATTCTTTGTTCATATTTCTCTAAGTAACCTTGATTTTTTTTTGTATCAACAGTATGTCATAAAGTAAGTAAACATGAGGGTAGTAGCAKTATTTTTTAGTAAATCAAAATAGAATAAATAGTTTATAATGTAGCTGATAAGATATGAGACTACAGATATTCTCTACTCTGCACAACATTAAGCCACATCATATGTGAGTGCATGCACAGTTTGTTTCCTTGAAAAGATTATAAGGCGGTAAAATATGTTTATTTGCTTTGTTAACCAAAAAATATTCTTTAGTGGACTAGAATAAGGGCCCTGAACTAGCTCTTACAAGAAAAACGTAAAACAATGAACACAAAGGTGAGCTGTTAAACTTTTGGCCAGATACTTATTTCTATGTTCTAGGGCAATCACAAAACCAAAGTATGATTATTTTGGAAGTTTGATTTCAAACAGAAATTGGTATTTGAGATTATTAACCTATTGTCAGAAATACAAAAATATAAGCTGACTTCTGTAATTTCCATGAGYGGGGATATTATCTTGATACATATCAGGTTTTAATGGAAGTTAATGTAACACTAAAGCCTTGCCCACATTTTGGAACAGGCTGCCCAGGGAGGTTGTGGAGTCTCCCTCTGTGGAGAAAGAAAAAAACCCATCTGGATGTGTTTCTATGTCACCTGCTGTAGCTGACCCTCCTTTGGCAGGGAACTTGGACTAAGGAATCTACAGAGATTCCTTCTAACCCAAAGGATTCTGTGAATCTGATTTATATATAGTACCATATTATGACTGATTTGATTTACTTCTATTAGTGATATGTGCTCAGCTAACATCTACTATAATTTTTCATATTCCTGATTTTGAAGAGGTTAAGGGGCAAGATTATAGCTTATTTTTTGCACTGTCTTCAATTTTCACCTGCCTTATACTGAGATACTTTAAGCCTCAGTGCTCTTAAGGCTCACTCCCCAATTGATATTTACTTTTACCTAGCTATTTGAGTGTAGGTCACATTCTGTATATATGGCAAGTTAGAAAAGGGGAAATAACAAATTTTTATTTTTCAGAAATGGATAATAACTGCAATAGTTTGCAGTCTGGCTTTTTATAAGTTAGTATTCCTTCTTTGGATTATTTTATATCTAAGACTTAATAGAATGGTTGTCTGTTTATAGGTATGTAAGTATCTACAGTTGTGAAGAGAGCAAAATTATCATTGTGTGCCACTTTCCTACCTTCCATTTTCTCAATAAGCATTTACCATAATAAAAATTTTTGTTGCTAATAAAATACATAACATTTTGGTTTTAGTTTATAGAGTCAGATTTGAGGCAGAAGCTGGACCATGCCAAAGAAATATCAGAGGCAGCAAAAGAGACGCTGAAAGATTTCAGTACTCAGAAGATGCAGTTACAGAAGCTGATTGGTCAGATGACAGACTGGCTAACTCAAATGGAAGAGACACTGTTAAGCTGTGCACGTAACATGGATCCTGAAGCTCTAAATAAACTAAAGGTCAGTGCTGAAGAAAATCAATATACTTTTCCTTATGCATTTTCATTATGATCTTTGGGGATTTTTTTTTTTTCTGAGCTTTATATTTAATTTTCCTTTGATAAAAAATGCATATCTCCTGCACAGCTGCTAGAATATTAGCAAATGATACAGTGATAATTTTTAAGAAGTTGCACCAATGAACAAAAGTTCTGATTTATTAGCGTTTACAAAACTTCTAGAAAATTTTAATGAATAATACAGTCTTGTAGCAAGAACTGGTTTTGTTACATTGAACTCCTTGGTCATTACTCCAGCATGTTTTCAAGTGCCATTGACTCCCTTTCAATACGTTATGAAACTCATAGCACATCACAGTAAAAGACATTGGTCCAAATTCAATTTTAACACAAACTTCTACCTCAGAAATACTCCTCAGTCATCAAATATAGCAATTCTTTTTTCTACATCCAAGTGCTCTCTTGGCTGGATGCAGTTATGGCCATCATGACATGACAAACCACATGGAGGTACTTAACTGTGAGCACAGTTAATATTGATATCCTAGCAATGCACATTTAATTTTCAGAAAATGTTTCTCTCAAGTTTTGTGTAAAGTCCTTCTCATTCAGAAGTCCTGCCAAATACCAGTGTCATATTGCATCCCACATGYACCTTCAGACTTTGCTAAAAATATCTATTTCTATTCAGTATGCCTTGGAATGTGTTTATTTATAGGAGAGTAATAAATCGTGAGAAACAGCACTTTTCACATTTCTACAATGGYTCCTTAGTTTCAAGGATTCATCTCACTTGGAAAATTCAGGAGACCCGATCCAGTGCCTCTTCCCTTCATTGTGTCTGGGATGACTTATAGACCACAGGAGGAAAGAACATATGGCAGGAGTAGGAAGGCTTGAGAAAAAGCCAGTTCTTTTGTTTCTTTATAAATATCRTAATTATGTTGTAATTTCATTTTCAGGAAACACAAAAGGATCTTCAGCTTCAGCAAAGCAGCATTGACTCAACCCGGGAGACCCTCAACAGCCTCTGTCGCAAATACCATTCCGTAGAGCTGGAAGCTCTTGGTGGCACTGTCTCTTTGTTAATAAAGAAGTATGAAGCTGTGAATCTGCTCTGTTCCAGAACACAAGCCAGGATGCAGGAGTCCTTGGAAAAGCATTTCCTCTGTGAGTCCTCAGGCTGGTTCATATAAGTGAGCTGTTACCCCACAGCCGTGAGTCATTCTGGAGTCTGCCAGAGTTTCCAGTGAAATCACTTGCAATTGCAACTTTATTTTTGTATGGAGCCTCTCAAAAAGTCCTGTTACCAAATGTTCATACCAATGTTTCACTGCTGTGAAACAAAGCATTTTTCATAAACAGAATTCAACTCTTAACCAGATAACATGCATGAAAATGTAGCTTTCCTCACTATTAGAATTCACCTCAATCACAYAGATACACTTTGTTTATTTGCAATAAGGAGAGGTATGTAACAAAATGAAGGTATTTATAATGTAAAATCATCCATCTCAAGTCTTCCCTGGGCTCCCTGGCTAGTCAATAGAGAAAAGTAGACAACTTTTAATCTTATTTATTAAGATACTGATTTCGATTTTTATCTAGCATGAAACTGGGACGTGTCATAAACTGAAATTGACTGTCAAGGGCAGCCTAGTAGGACTGTTCAAATTTGGATGTTTACAGTGGACATATCTAGTTCCTTATGAAATTAATCCTACTCCCAAGGTTATTGAAGACAATTAGACCTATTCTGTTAGCTTTTATACACTGTTCCTGAAGGATAGAAGAACTGTTTAAAACAGCTGTATAATAWTGTGGATAATGCTGTATCTTAAAAACTATTCTCTTCTCTCTATTTTTTTATTAAATAAGACTCTATGCAAGAATTCCAGGAATGGTTTTCTGGTGTGAAGGCTGCAGTAAAAGAATCATCTGACAGGTCTGGGGACAGCAAAGCCATAGAGGCAAAGCTACATGACTTGCAGGTAAAGTGAACAAATTAAAATAAAACAACTAGTAATTAGCAATTTAGTATAGGAACCAATAATATCTCTAAAATAATTTGTAGATGCTAGCACAGTCGTTGTTTTTGTTCTTAAAAAGGTAATATAAAAATGGTTTGAGGCAGCAGTAGGTACTGTAGAGGGAATACAGTGAAAACTGTGGTCTCTATTCTGAGAGATGAGAATTTAATTTCTGGGAAGTTTATGTGTAACTATAAACTATATACTCTTGTTTCTGATTATTAATATTTTTTTCCTTTTCTCTTTCTTTCTCTTCCTTTCCTTTTCCTATTTTTGTAACACTTTTACTTATTCAACATTTCAGATTAATACTGATTTGTCAAAGATTGTATGTATATACTTTTGATGAGACAGAACATAAGTATCAGATACYTATTGTAAGCAGCCATAATTCCCGAAGTCTGTAACATCTTCAAGAGATTATTAGACTTCAGAGAAAGCCATGACCACCTTAGGATCAAATAAAAAAACTGAGTGCTGTGAATTGCAGTACCACTTCATAAAATCTTATTTGAACCATCTGCTTAGAAACTTTTCCACAGCTAAACATGGCTGTCATCTTCTTGGAGAAATCTGACCACTTCTCATAGAAATATTGCTTATCTTTAATTATCAAATCGTATGTGTTTAAACTACATTCTTTCTTTGCACAGGGTGTGCTGGATTCTATTAGTGAAGGACAGAAAAAATTAGATGCTGCCCGCAAGGAAGGAGAAAGTTTRTATGGTTGTTTACCCAAACCAGTTGTGAACCATATTCAGGAGCAAATAGCAAAGTCTAACCAGACCTTCCAGGAATTTCTCAACCAGTGTCTGAATGACAAGAAGGCTCTGGAAGCTTGTGCCTCACACCTGGGAAAGTGAGTAACACCAGTAGTCACAAAAGACTGCATGAAATGGTCTGGCTTCCAAAGTGCAGGGCAAAAAAAGGAAATTATTTCCAGTTGCTCTAGTCTTGTTTGCTTTTTTCTTTGGAAGTATTTAAGAGAAATTGAAATTCTCTGAAAAAAAAAAAATCAACAGGTCTTGCTCCAAGGGCATCAGTTTAGTTAAATGATGAAAGGTCAGGATCATATATGCAGAAGTTCTGTGTATCTTATGAAACTCCAAATCAGCAGTTGAGATTCCAGTCATTTAAATGACATTTTCTGGACAGAAAATGTGTGATGAAGTTCATTTCTGCCCTGGGGTTTGTAGATAGTATGCATTTTACATGTGTCTGTTCTGTTCCATTCCAAATGGACATATTTCCTTGAGAGCCAAGACGAAAGCACCCTTAAATTACTGCTTGGGGCTTGAATTTTGAGAGTTAAAATATTTTCCAGTCTAACCAGATTCAAAACTGTTGCTAATTGAAAGCAAAGTTAGTGTGGCAGTCAGTAATGGGTAAAACAGCAGGATGAGAGGGTGTGCCTGCATGTAAGAAAAAAGGTTTCAGACTTAGGGCCAGAACTTGTTTTGCTGAGTTCTGAGCAGTCAAGATTCCAGTTCTCTTCTGTAAGGTAAAACGGAAAACACACTTCAGATGTTCTACGCATGAATGTTGACAAGAAACCCACTGTTACCSACTGTTTGTTCTTAGACTGAATCATATGAGAATTTGAAAAAAGCTTTCTTTTGGTCTGCTTTATTGAATCTAGTAATAAATAAAAGTCCTGTCACTTTAAATTTTGGAGGCTTCTGGTCTGCCTGGAGTTCCCATGATTTTGCTGAACATTTTYAGAGAGTTGCTGAATATTTTTAGACTAGTAGTCACCGTGGAATTATGTTTTGTGTACAACTCTTATTCTCGAAGCCTGAAATTGATACTCAGTCTTGTRGGTATTAACTTCTTCCAACTTTACTCCACTTGAAAAGTATTTTTTTAAAAGAGTATTTATCTACTCTGTAGCTTTGAAGATCAGTACAAGAAGCTTGCCCTGTGGATGCATGGCATGGAAGAAAGAATGAGCACAGAAGCATTAGGAGAGAACAAACAGCTTGTTTCTGAGAAGAAAAAGGAGGTGCAAAAAGTGGAAAAGTTCCTGGAAGAGTTGCTGAACTCAAGGTATATTGAAAATACATTTTTTAATACTCTCAATTTTTCCTCTACTAGGGCAGAAGTGAAATTAAACTGTTGGGGTAAAGTGTATTTTTGAAAACTAGAGGAATGTGTTGGAAAATACTCTGTGAAAAGAGGCTGAATCCAGATATGTCAAGTTCTAATGAATTTCAACAAAATCCAATATTTGCTCTTGATAAATTAATAAAAGCTTATCATACTTCATTAATAAATCAAAAMTGAAGAGTGTAATTTTTAAAAATAAAAGATAAAAATACTGCTTTCAAAATCAATAGAGAAAATTACATTTTTATTGTACATAAAAATGAACATTTTTATGTTCATTTTAAAATTTTCTTTCTGTCCTGTAACATTCAGATCCAACCAGGTTAGCAGAATCTCCTTCCCCATACAGCTTGCCCTATAAAAGAGCTCAAAAAGCATTMGTATTAGCTGTGAAATCTTTCTAAAATTCAGATTTATCCAGTAAATGATGAAGTAATTGTCATTTTGAGTAGATAGAGTTTTTTTCAAATTCTCTTTTCATTATTGGGTTGGTGAAGGTAGAACAAAAACAGAAGTCAGTTTTCCAAGTCTCACAGCCTCTTTAAAAGRAACATCCAGTCACTCCATGTGGCCTTGAGACTGATGCAAGACATTTTGGTTTGATGTAAATTCCCTCTAGTCATCAGGTATCAGGAAGGGTGATCAAGTAGATTGAGATTAACTGAGGCTGTATAAATCCAGTTTTAATTCCTTTTACTGACTCTTGTACTGAATGTGAGTCATTGTCTAATCCTGGACAAATGACCTTCCTACCATCATGCCTTCCTACCTGTCCAAGATTACAAACTTCTTAGAAGCTTTAGCAGGTACAAAAGGGTTAGAGTTCCTATAGAAATGGAAAGTTTGCTGAAAAGAAAACTAAGGTAGCTTTTAATTTAAGTGTTTGTGATCATTCTGAGCACCAAAATTCTGCAAGAAATGGCACTGCACACAAGAAAAGATAATCGATACAAGCTGCTTAAATTCTTTAAGTCTCTCCTAACTAATTTTTTCAGTTAATTGTGAATTCTTATCACTGGTGGAGTAGGTGTTATGTCAGCAGCCTTCATAACCTCTGGCAGTGGCTATAATACTTCATGTTTTCTGAAACTTTTAGTCTCACTATTTTCTTTCAGGGACTCTTTTGATCAGCTCTCCCAAATGGCACAAACTTTAAATGAAGAAGGCCATGGTGCAGGGAGAGAAGTACGTCTGGCTTCTCAACATCTCACCAATTATCAAAACATGGTCAAAAATGTCAAGGAGAAGCTGAGAACATGTCAGCTTGCACTCCAAGAGCATCTCATTTTTGAGGAGGCATTGCAGAGTATGTGGTCATGGGTGAAAGAGKTTCAAGATAAACTGGCATCATCACAGRGCACTCTTGGAAGCAAAGCCACCCTGGAAAGACGATTGACACAAAYTCAGGTAAAGAAGGATAGATAAAATAGTTATTACACATCAAGATTAATATTGGGTGTGGGCCACTTCAGTGGGAAAAGTATATTTTTATAATTTATTCTTTCAATGGTTATGAAGAAGAGGATCAGAATTCAAGGTTATCTTGAAAACTGGGGAGGGGAAGTAGAAAAACAGGATGAAGTTTAATGGAAACAGATGTCAGGTATCACATTTCATAAGAAATAATGAACTATGAAAATGTATATGCAGGTCCAGAAAGCTTTCTAATAGAGGAAAGGCCTTGGAATGATTTACAGAGTCTCTCTGTCATGGCTGTGGTGTGTCTATAACAGGAAGTCTTGAGGAAGAGGTTAGATAAACAGCTAATAGGAGASATTAGAGAAAGAGAGAGAGAGAGATCATTAAGAGATCTGTTATGGGCTTTCCTGAGGTTTCTTCTAGCTATGACTGTGCAATGCTTCACCTACTCAGTATCTGCTGCAATGTGACCAGTATTTTAGGTTGACCAATGCAATGGAAAACCTGTATAGCTGTGGGAAAAACTACTGGATCACTTGCACAAGACAAGGTACAGGCCTTTAGAAGAAAAGGTGCCTAGGAATTCCTACTGGATATGGCTGTTAAGGATGGGTGAGCTCAGAGAAGATGGTGTTTACTGTTGAAAAAATAACAGCTCTCATTTCTCATCAGGTTACATTTGATATTTTGACCTGTTTTGCCTCACAGGAGATCCTCTTACTCAAAGGTGACGGTGAGGTTAAGCTGAACATGGCCATTGGCAAAGGAGAGCAGGCACTTAAAAGCAGCAATGAGGAAGGACAAAAAGCGATACAAACTGAGCTTCAGACACTGAAAGATGTATGGAATGACATCATCAGTACCTCAGTGAACTGGCAGGGGTAAGAATCCCTGGAAAACACAGGTCAGACCCTGCCATCTTTGCTAACAGAGGGTGATGCCTTACATCATGTGGAAGTACATTCATTCATTATTGGTATGTGAGGGGAAATTTGCATTATTGGAGAGAACCAAAATTTCCTGGAAAAAATATTATGAGTTGACCCTATCAGATGTATCAAACTTCATATGAGATGGTACTTCATATTGATTTAAAAATTAATTAAAGTCATACCAATTCACACAGAGGAAAATCTAGAAATCACTTTCTTAGTTTTTGAGCCTATACTTTGGCAGGACCAAGAACATGGGACAGATATTTATCCATCTTTTCCATACATAACCCAGGAAAGTTTCCTAATTCTGTTTTTCATTATGTTTCTTCGCTTAAAAAAAATTCCTAATATCAACTCCAAATAATCTTTCTTGCATATTAAGCTGATTTCATCTCATCTTGACCTGTGTGGAAATGGAAAGTTTTTCTTGTTGGCTGTGTGAGATAACTTTACACATCTGAAGACCTCCATCATATCTGTTCTAGACAGACTTATGTTTCTCAGTTTCTCTGTGGTAATATTTTCTGGGCCTCTATCACACCTGTTTTGCTATTCAAGAGATTGAAGACTATCACTAGTTCATCTACATTTTTTCTTMAAATAAAAAAACTGAAAGTGGTGCCACTTTCTTAGCTACACCAAAATTGCAATTTTAATAATATGTAGAAAATTATAGTGGACTGTCTTAACAATGTCACTCAAATTTCACCCAATTTTTATCATAAAATATTTTTTAGRTTAGGTTAGACAATGGCATTTTGAGGAAAAATCTTACCACACCCTTGTCTATCTGTAAGTCACATGAAATGAGAATTACAGTCCTCAACATGAATCCCAGAGAGGTATGGTGATCTACTAGGAAAAGCTATATATAACAGAAGGGAATATATCTTATAAATTGTAAATGAGTCTATAGATAATGGGTTTGTTCTTTCAAAACTTGCCAGAATATCTCTTAATTGACAGTAATTTCATAGGCTGCTGCATATTTTATTACTCTGATCATAAAAAACTCCAGTTATGTTCCATATTTTACTTTGCTGAACAGACACTGAAATGTGCTTTTCATTAGTCTGAGGCAGATAGATTGCTCATGTAACCTGTAATAAGGAAGCAGCAATGTTGGTTGTACAAAGGGGCCCAAAAGCTACAGGAATTCTAAAATAACTTGGATGCAAGTTGATGTAGGAAACAAAAGCAAGATGGAGAAAAAAGGTATCTTCTAACCTTATTGTATGTGGCTACAAACGGTGTAACAATTAAGGTATAAGCAGCCTCTTTTTTTTTTCTTTTTCCAAACTGTTTAAAAGTTCTCATCTGCACTTTGTTTATTTTAATGTAAGCTGCCTAGATTCCGTCATTAGCCAGTGGAATGACTATCTGGAAAGGAAAAACCAGCTGGAACAGTGGCTAGAAAATTTGGATCACAAAGTGGAACAGCCTTTAGAACCACAGATTGGTCTGAAGGAGAAGTTTGCTCAGCTGGACCATTTCCAGGCTATTGTTTCAGAGATAGAGGATCACTCAGGTGATTTAAAGCAACTCATTGAAAAAGCTGTGGAACTATCTGAAAAAACAGGGGATGCTTCCTTTGGAGATGCAGCTCAAGAAGAAATAAAAACACAGTTTAATGATATCACAACTGTAGCCAAGGTAAGATAAGWATCTCTATTTCAAGTAAGTAAAATGTTTGGACATTTGTATATATACCTAAAACCTTTGATTTTTGTATTTTTTAGTAACTAAAGGATTGACTGGGAATAATCTTGCCTTTGGTATGGTTGAGTCTAATAAAAACATTGAATATAGTTTACTAAAATTTAATGGAATGCAGAAATGGTACTGAGAGTTGAAATTGCTGGGATTATGATTTTGGAAAAGTAAAGGCCATGTATTTTGTTCCTAGTTCCTTATATACAACAGTATTTCTGGTATTCTGACACATTTGTTTTCATCTAATTATTTTCATTCATTCCTAGCATTTTTTTACTTTTCTTTACCTAGAAAGGGAAGAATAAAATGCCTCCCTGAGCAGGAAACATATTGTCATAAAGATAAATCCTATTGTCAAAAAGATTTATGCCCATATTTTGTGGTGTTTCAAGCCACTAAGCACTGCACATGCTATACAGGTATTCTGTTTGGTTTCTAAGGAAAGATATGTGAGCTGACTGAGACCTTCTGCAGACCAGATCATGGGAATGAAACACCTTGCTTCCACACTCTCCTTGTACTGGTGCTACATTTTGGTGTGAACAATGTACACAGGGATGCGTGGTTTCCTTTCCTAGGAGTCTTTTGCTTCCCTAGGAGGCTGTTTTGGTTAGAGTCAGGTGCACGTGGACATTTTCTTACCCTGTTGCTGCATAAAATGCATTGAGGTATAAAAACTTTGCGGATATACTTTAGGTCTTCTTTGTTTAGCTGGTAAGTATCCATTGTCTAGTTGACAGAGACACATTCTGAGGGATTATTTTTGATGGTTATTTTCAGAGGGAACACCAGGTCTTGTTAATCTAACTTATTTTTTAATAGCATTTGTTGAATGTTGAGTTACTCAAACTTTAAAATAACTGACTTTAATTCGGAGGTGGTTTGGTTTGAAACTGGCTCCAAGAAACTTCAATCTAGATTACAGTATCTACACAGGAGTAAAAATCTATTTGATTAGCTCATTTCACTTTTGGTTAGTTTTGATAAACATTCCTTAGTGCTATCTCAAAATAATATAGTTTACTCAGTCAGACCGAAGGCAAACCTCAACCACTGTACTCTTTCACTGTGTCACAGTAAGATAAACTGACCCCACTCTAAGCTTACATTAAAAAGCTACGATGGAGCCAGGAAGCAGCTGCTTTAGGCAGCTGTGTCAGGGAAAGCATCCTCCAGGACTGTAGGGTAGGTGGCTGGGGACAGCCACCACTTCTGATGTAATGGTCGAAATAGGAATCAGCACTTCTGCACAGCCAAAGTTTTTGTTTGTGGTTTTCTTGTGGGATGTCTCCATGACTCTGCTTAGCRTTTGTGGAGACTTGGTGCTTCTAAGTAAGAGCTGTGTTTCTGGCAGCAGTGCTGCACCCTTGGAGTGCTCATGAGTGCCCAGGGTGTATTGGAAAGAGCATGCCAGAGTGATACAGTTGCAGCATTGATATCTACTAAACCATACATTAGACTATTTTAAAGTATATTTTTGCATCCATTTTCAGAAGGCTTCTGCTCCTGCAAAAAATCCTTCTCCAGACCAACCCAAACCAAACCTTTCCCAGTGTTTCTCAGTGTTTCTTAGTCTCTGTTCTGATGCCACAAGCTATAACCTGTTCACTATTCAGATGCATACTATGGAGTCAAACCAGCACTGCATACTTAAAGCCAGCATAGTATTTAAGTACTTTAATGTAATGATCTTTCTTTTTTTTTTCTTTTTCATCTGATTGATAGGAGAAAATGAGGAAAGTGGAAGATATCGTGAAGGATCATTTGCTTTATCTGGATGCTGTGCATGAATTCACRGACTGGCTTCATTCTGCAAAGGAAGAGCTTCACCGCTGGTCAGATGCATCTGGAGATACACCAACTATACAGAAAAAGCTGGCCAAAATCAATGTAAGTGGGCATTCATGATTTCTTTTGCAATTCAGACCCTATGCTTTAAAAAAAAMCAGTCAAACAGTTGTGGGATCTTGCTTTTTTTCCTTTGAAATAGTGATTACATTTCAGCGAGCTAAAAGCAAGCTTTCCAAGCTGTGCTTTGTTTTCGACTCCCTTCTCATATTAACAGATGGAGTAAAAGTATAATCAGACCTAAGTTAACCACGGCACACATGGAAACAATTTGCAAGAGCGGAAGCCCAGTGGCATCACAGAAGAATGTGGCTTAGCTGATTAATGAATACTTCTCTTTCCTCATCCCTAAATATGCTTTCTCCATGAGCAGAATTGTCTAAATCAGAGACAACCTTTCCTGCTTTGCATGAAATGGAGATGTGTAAAGCAGCGCAAGGATTGTCCCCCTCAAACATGGTAGAAATATGTGAGTCGCCTCCCTGTGTATACTCTCCTTAGCCAGGAACCTATTCTTAGCCATCTGAGTGCTTAAGAAATTTGCATATTTGTGAATACAACACTAAAGCAGGCTACATGTGTTGCCCATGCCTGGTGTTTACATTCAGATAATCACGCTAGCAACATTTTACTCTGCTCCTAAGCATGAGAGAGTGGGACAATGAACTTRAATGCTAGATGAAGATTCTGGATCCCCAAGATGAAATTACAGMTTTTTGTACATTCTGGGGTAATTTTCAGTCTCCTTTGTGCTCAAACTCCTGATCTGTAAAACAGGAAAGGGAGGAGTTAGCAGCATCTAATTCATAAGATGAACAAGAGAAGAAATAACATTACTGTAGTGTTTGGGGTGGTATTGATACATTCTCCAGTTTCTTAAGCTGAAAGGTCCCAAGATTGAGATGTGTGAGATTGAAATAAGGATGCCATAGAAAGAATTTAGGTCTGAAAACAAAACCAAAACCATTCACTCAGAAAAAAACCAAAACCATGTTCAACCAATTCTGGCACATTGCAGGTCACRAGCGGGCTGGAAACTGCAGTTCTGTTTCTGAGACTGCTGCGTGCAGCTACACACCAGCATTTCTTATGCAAGAGATCACAAAAAAAAGTCTTTATTTTCCGCATCTCAACCTAAATAGTATTTTTCGTATCTAAACCACGTTCATTCTTCCTGTCTTCGTCTCCAAAGCTGAAGACAGTTTCAGAACTGCTGTTGAATGCCCGCAAGGGCCGCTGTTGACTGGGTTTTACTGCCCCGGTTCCCAGCCCGCTGCCGTCAGGGCGCCGGGGCTCGGGGCGGCTCGGGGCGGTGCGGGGCACTGGGGCCGGGCTGGGACGGGAGGCGCCCCCGGGCAGGCCCCGCGGCGGTGGCGATGTGGCGGCCCGCGGGTTACCATGGCAATGTCGCCCCGCAGGAGCTGGTGGAGTCCCGGCAGAGCGGCGCGGACCGGCTGAGCCGTGTGGAGGCGCTGGCTCCGGCCGCCCGGCGCGGCACGACGGCGGGCGGGTGCCAGCTGCTGGCGGCCGAGATGCAGGCGCTGCAGGCGGACTGGCGGCAGTGGGAGGAGAGCGCCCGCCGCAGCCAGGCCGGCCTGCGGGACGTGCTCAGCCAGATGGCCCTGTCGGAGCGGGAGTTCGCGGCGCAGGCCGGGCGGCTGGAGGAGGCTGTGCGGCGGCTCGSAGGGCAGCTGGCCGCCTGGGCGCAGGGGCTGGTCCCCGCCGACAGCCGCAGCACGGACGCCGAGGTGGTGGAGAGCTGGCGCAAGGAGAAAGTAAGGGCATGTCTCTTTTCTAGCGGCGTTTCCGCTGTAGATGTGTGGTCACCGCGGGCGGGAAACTTCCGCTAAGCGGGACTATCCAGAGCATCGTAAAATCCGTACTTGCGGAAGGTATTTCTGTGAAAGCCCGACTTTCCAAACTCTTTGTGTTACCGTGATCACAGCGAGCGGTGTTGGCAGAACACGTCCCTCCSCTTGGCCTCTGCCGTACCAGGCTTAGCAAACGCTGCCTGGATTTTAGGTGGTAAACCAGGGCTCGCCCCTGGGAGGAAGCCAAGGAGCTGGCACAGCGGCTCTGGGCTGCGCTTCCAAGTTGCTCAGTGGTTCGAGCCAGAGCAGCATTTCATGGAGGGAATGTGAAGCTTTTCCTAAAAGCCAAGTAAGAAACTGGTGCCATTAAAATTTGTCAGGAATGTATTTGGCTTATACTTTCCTTTTCTTGAAATAACCTCTACGTTATGCACGTTGAGATCTTGCCCAATATGTAAAGAAGTTAATCTGGAAATGGGTCTAATTCCTAATTGCTTTGCTTTGGAATGCAGTAGAATTGAGAGAAATAGAGGTTGTTGCTGTTCCTGATTGTCTCCTAGAAAAAGATTCTCATGTATATATATCACGGCTCCTCCATGTAAATRTATACACATATTTGCAACAATCAGGATTCATGTTTGTATCTCAACCACAATGAATCACAGATGTTGATGAAAGATACGGAGTATTTCTCTTTCTGTTGCAGTAAAGCAATTTCAGAAGAGGGGGAGAGGGGTGTATTACCTACTTTCTGATCCCTTAACTGAAGTCATGTTCAAAAAGCCCCAGAACACTTTTTCTTTGAACTGAGATTATTGATCTCCTTCTGCAGGGTCTGTGCCAAGTTATTTCTGTGGCTTCCTCTCTCACAGAATTCCTTGCATGGATTTATGAAACCTGCTTGCTTGAGTGCCATTATGTGTCTGTAGGAGTAACAAAGAGGGCCATTAAGATAAAGCAAATGGTTGAACACATATACAAAATGTTCCATATGTATGTGTTTTTAAAAAGGAAACAAAGCCCTGGGATTGTAAGACACCAGGCATTTTTTATTTCATAAATGGAGAAGTATTAAATTGAAAGGCTATTACTTTTATTAGTAGTATATATAATATGTATGTACTGTAGCTCTATATGAGAACACTCAGATTAGACAGTTGTAAAGTTTGGCTAAGGAGGAATATGCAGAAGCATCTCATGAGGTAACTATGCATAGCCCCACAATGTAACTTTATTTATAGTTRGAAGAAATGTGACAGTAATCTTCTCATTGTTGGACCCCAGGGAAAGGCCCTATTGTGAGTATAAAATAGCACTGCAGTTTCCATTTCTATTGTCTCACWGTGATTCTGTTGCCATGTTAGCCAAGGCCACAAATTAAAAATGCATTTCCTAATTCGTAGAATTAGCAAGATCATTCTGCTACTCTGTTATACTGAAGCTCTGTTCCCTTAGGTATGTGCAGCATTAGAGCAACAGATTTTGTGCTTGGAATTCAGCAAATTATTTTTGTAATTGTCAGATTCAATATTAAATCCAACTGGCTGCAACAGTGATATCGCTGTATGGAAAAATGCCATAGTTAAATTTACCCTGTTTTGCAAGTTATTGCTCCTGTTTGTTAGTAGGCTGTGCCTAAGGCTGCATGTAATCAGAATAACCTCTTAGTAGTTTTTGAGGTAGGTTATTTGAAACTGAATAATTGTACTGAAAACAGGTGGTTCTAGCCGTGTGTTAATCTTAAGAGATGCTTTCTTTACATAAAGAAGGGGCTGTTAGCAATTCATTATGGTGATTCCTGCCCTTGGCACTTTGGGACATCCTGTGTTTAGATAATGCTGTTTGTGGTGTTATTTTAAATGCTTTCCAAAAGAATGGTTTCAGTAGTTTAAATGTAAGTAAAGTAAGCAAAAAGTATTTAGTGGTTTTTTCTAAGCATTATGGCTCTTACATAATTACTTAGTTCAAATGCTACTTTATATGGCACTGAAACAAGTGAYTATTTCAAGTATCTCTTAATCATGATTGAAGAGATTTCTGGTGTATGAGTAGCTCAAAGAAGATAGTCCATAATACGATAATGAATAATGTAAATCAGAGGAGTCCTGAAAATCTGCTGCAGCAAAATATCATTTGTAGTTTTCRTGGACATTCCAATTTTGTGCAGAACTCTTTACAATGTATATTTTTAATAATCCTCTTTTTTTCTGTATATGTATGTATAAATATATATATATAAAYAMATACATATATATATAWAAATACATATGTATATATATAAAYACATATATATATATATACACACATACACACACATACATATATGCATTTTTAGAAATGTGTTTTGGGGGCATCTTTACCTCCCACTTCCAGGTCCCTGTTCAAATCTATCTTCCCCTTCATATTATCTGTTTCTCAGGTTCATATTGTAAGTTTCTTCCAGACTGGCACTTTAGCCAAACTATTCTGTAYGTGCCAAATGCTCTGGTCTGCCTGCTCTGCAGAGCCTCTGCTGTTAGCCTGAGAGGAATGTCTGAAGAATTTAGTTCCTRGTGAGGTGAGGAGCCAAGTCTGCACTGCTCATTATGCTGGAGTAGCTGGCAGGATTCTGCAGTGGAGGTGCTGTGGACATCATCAAGCACTGTTTTTGTTGGAATACTTATCACACCTCTCCTTGTGACGCAAGTCAAGCCAACAAAATCTCTTTTTCTTCTTTGTTGGCTTRACTGTCTCCAAGGCACAAACCATTCCAGTGCATCAATGACAGGCAATAACCCAGTTACTCTGACATGATTGTGAGCAGCTGTACTTTTAAATTATGAAGTCATGTGTGAAAAGAGTTTAATTGAATCTGTTAAAAAGCTTTGTGCATAAATTAACTTTCTGGATACAACTCAAAAAAATTTAAATGAACCTGTTAAACTCAAGTCAACAGTATAATTATATTTATATAAACACATATAATTTACTATTCTCCAAATGTATGTACTTTTATGTGTGTACAGCTAATTGACAATACTGTTGCTCATTTATTAGAATGAAATTTATATCTTAAAATGAGTTTCAAAAATATTTTGAGCTAAGGAAGTTGAGGCATCCAGAAATTTGGTATCTTTCAAATAAGGTACTGTATGCTAAGGTATGTAAGGTRTAAATAAGGTATGTAAATTAAAATAAGGTATGTAAGCTAAAATATTCTTGAAATTAAACATATAGATTTTAAATTTATTAATTTAAATTCTGATAAACTTTGATTAAAAAGTTGTGGCGTTTTTTTGCATTTACTCACCAATATTTTTCATTTATTTTAACAGGAAACATTGGATRCTCTGGTAAAGTCTGAACAAATGACAGATGAGATCAAAACTCAGTTGAATGATCTTTGTAGATTTTCCAGGGATTTAAGTACTCATTCTTCAAAAGTTTCAGGGTTGATTAAGGAGTATAACAGGTATGCATTCATCTTGTTTAGAATTTATCTCATGTGTRTGGGGGGGATGATGAGCTGTCTTTAGGGGAACCATTAATTAGAATTTTAGAAATAGAGACAGACATGTGCAATAGTTAGAATCATTATTTTGATTTTGGTGTCAACAAAAGCTATGCAAAGCAGTAATTCGAATTTTTTTGAATTTTTTTTCTTGAAGCCAGGCTATGCCACTAAACTCAGCTGAAACTAAATGTACATCTATACCTGACATATTACAGGAGTCATTGTAAAAAAGTGAGGTAGTAGTATGTCTTATTTGCCTGAAGGAAAATGAACAATACCAGCTAGTTSAGATCTTTTTCTTGATTTTGTTCTTCCTATTATTCTTCTTTGTCTAGTTGGTGTCTTGAAGCAGGAAGTAGCTAGGAAAGGTAGCATTTGCTTGCTTGCTTTCTCTCAAGTCACTGTCATTTACTTTGGAGTATGACACCTGCATTTCAGACAGAAGGATCTGTTGTTTCTTGCAGGAGATTACAGCTTCTGGCTTCTGTAGCTGCAGGAGGATGTGATTACTCAGATTGATCCTTTATAACCTTGTGGACTTAACAGAACCACAGAAATTAGAATTTTATTCGCTGTAGTCCTGCGCCCTCTCCTTAGCGAGAGAAAGAGGCTTGCAGAATACATTGATGTTTAGGTGCACTGAGTCATTCTGTGGAAACACTTGTACCTGTCATATCTGTGACAGCTATGTCCCAATTTACATGCTTCACTTTTGAGAACTGAAAGCTTCTAATGGATTTCCTGGTGCCTCAGTTAAGTGCATAAATTTGGTAGGAGGAATCCAGGTTAACCTACCCTTACCATTGTGTTTCAGAGAACAAAATAATAGCATTGTCACCTAACAGAGTCCTGCCCTTCCTCCCTCCCTCACTCGCTTTTTTCTTCTTCCCTGATGTGATAAACCCAGCCTCTGCCTGCAAGCTTCAAAAGGATGTCAGAGCAAAGAGCAGATCTTGCAGCAGAGATTTCGGACGGCTTTCAGGGACTTTCAGCAGTGGCTGGTCAATGCAAGAGTCACCACTGCCAAATGCTTTGACGTGCCTCAAAACATCAGTGAAGCTTCAGCAAGTCTGCAGAAAATACAGGTAACTTTATAGCAGTTAAATACTAGTCTAAGGGAGATCAAATCAATTTCATGTACAGCTCAGATTTATTTATTTGATTAATTACTGCTTTTGTTAATGTTGTTATTGTTAACACTAAAGGTGACTCATTGCAGAGAAAKAAACACTTTTTTTTCTATTTTGTTTTGTTTAATTACTGGGCTACAGTTTGTAAGTAGTTATGTCTTGTAAGAGTTTTCCTTGTCTGTTTCTTTTTTATAATGTGAGAGAAATGTGTTTTAGGTGGGAGAGTACTGTAAATCAGAATGATACCAGAATGGAGTCTTAGTACCTGGAGTTATTTCACAATTAAGTGAATATTTTTCATCATGTATGAAAGTGGAGTCCTGATGGTACAAGAGCAGAGTTAAATTATAAGCAGTGGGAGCAGGCRTTTAAAAAGAATATTTTCTACAGAAACATAAAATAAGCCCAAACAGTTCTGGGGAAAGGAATGGCAGTTGAAAGTATATTTTAATAAATCAAATTAAAGAAAGTTATTTTATTAATAGAACATAGCTATCATTTTAACTGAAACTAACAAAATTAGATTTATTTAATGAGGCTGTTATACCTTTAGTTAGATAGTATAACAGAAGAAATTCATAAACTGTTTTTTAGAAAACACCAAAAGCCAAATCACCTCTTCCTCATTTTGCTATACTCACTTTCCTTTGCTTAGGGAGTCCAAATAATGCTGTCTTGATATATCAAATATTTGACTGCATCATGTTGAGAATATCTTCAGAAGGGGGAAAAGTCGTGGTAATTTTTTACATTAAATATAAATGTTTTGGCAAGGCTGGGTTTTTTTTCAACAGTGGGTTTCTTTTTTTAAATCACTACAGCCTCCTCATAATATAAGACCATACCTTGTTCTCCTTCTCTCTGAAAGCTGCTTTAGGTGAAATAAACTTTGTTTGGACTGCTTTAGGACTTCTGAAGATGTCTTGCTAACCTGTATAAATCTGAGGGTTTTTTTTCTTGAAAGTTAATGTTCTGTCTGTTAGCACATTTTACATCATTAAGTCACCAAAATGTTTCATTTTAATATAGCCAGAATTTATAGTCCAAGGATCTCAAAGTTAACAGACCCTTTGCATTCTCCACTAAGACCTCTCATGTAACASAGAACCAGAACCTGACCTAATCATTTTGGTATCAAGCCTGTTACTCCTGAGCATGGGTGTAACCTAATGATTATGTGTATTACATAATCACGATAATAACAGTTTAAAATATTTCTATATAAGACTACTAAATTTCTTTGAGTCCTAAATGCTGACAAAGTTTTTTAATAAGTTACAAAGAGATTATCCCAAAGAATTGGAATTTTGCAATCTGTTTCCTTACATTTCTGTATAATTCTTGTACCTGCATTTTCCACAAACTTATTGCACACCAGCACTGTGCAAGATTTCTGTGAAGACTAATATTTCTAAACAGGGAAGGTAAATTAAGGATACAGAGGCATAAAYCACACAAATTGGACATTGGTCAGGTTCTGAACATCAGCCCACGCCACCACATGCTCATGGCAAGTCCAGCACAGCTGGAGCTTGCCCATGGGTAGGGGTTTGGTCCAATGTGTGCATCTGAGGGAGTCCCTGTGTTATCTCTGTTGGGATAATGGTTCCCTGAAATGAGACTTTTATCACTTTCTGTACTAGTGGTGTTTGAGGGAATATATTACCCAACTAAATCAGTAGTAATTGTCTCATGAAGTACGGAAAATACAGGTAATCCTGGAGTCTCAATATGTGTATTATTCAGACCCTTTGATTTCTGGATCAAGTAGCTGTTATCTTCCCATCAATAGAAACAATATTGAAATGAATTTACTGAAAAYACATCAGCACATTAGCAAGCAGAAACAGTAAACTCTCATCACTGATCAATTTTCTAGCAACTTGACTTTATTGGGACTCAAAAGTTCACAAGTTAGCTTTTTTATTACTATTTTTAGGAATTCTTATCAGAAAGTGAGAATGGGCAACAAAAGCTAAACCTACTGGCATCCAAAGGAGAACTACTATGCTCTGTTTTACCAAAGGAAAAGGCTAAAATTATCCAGGACAAATCTGCTGCTGCTAAAGAAGATTGGAAAAATTTTATCACCACACTCCACCAGAAGAAATCTGCATTGGAGGTATTGAACCAGTTACAGTGAGGAAAGACTGGCTCTAAATTTCCTCTTTGCTTCTACTTCAAACAGCACAGTTTGGATGTTGTATATATCTGTGAGTGTTTACTATGTGACAGCACTAAGAAATAGATGCTTTCAAGAAGTCTTACTCTTCTGCTTGCATTTTACTTTTGTTTACTTCTGCTATCTTTGTGACCTGATTTCAGTTTAATATGGTGTTTCATGCAGAAGGGGTTCAAAATCAAAGACAGCAGTTCCTGAAATTCAGTAGTCTCATCAAATGTAGTGGGTTTTTGAAACCTATTTTCTTTCTGAAAAATGGTTTTAGTACAGGTTTCTGAAACAGCTGCTTATTGAATAGTCCCAGTAGAGTATGTAAATGTTGTTTCTCTTACAGCAAAAGTGAAATGTCCTTATTTAATTGAGCAACTTTTTAAGTTAGTGCAAGGGCCTTTCTCTGTTAAGAGCTCAAAAWTCTACCAGTAGATGGTGAATATCTTAAAATCATAAACTTTTTAAGGTCATAGGTTTTAAGGTCAAAATGTCTCATCTGAAATTCCCTACATAGAATAGAAGAATTAAAGTTCCTAGGCATTCTTGTTTCAAACCAATGCTGCCTAGACAGGTGAGAAAAAGTTTAAATACACTTAATGCATTATGTAGGAAAGCATTTCAAAGAAAATTCTCAGGTAGCAAGGATTTACCTTTCTTCATCTCAAGGTTGCCATGGAAAGAGGGTGTTCTCAGAGGTTAGTCTTTTTGAGTTAAGCATTTTTCAGTCTCACAGGCTTAGTTTTTTATTCAGATGTTTAAGTGATACAAGTGTAGCTGAAAAGAAAATTTAATATGTCTGGGGGAAAAATACATTAAAATAAATAGGGCACAGGAGCTATGCTATTCAGGTTTATATTCCACATGAATTATTTTGGGTGCTCTTTTATTAAATAATGCAGAATAAGCCTGCAAGAAAAGTATGCAGGCCTTGAAGGGATGCTGTCGTATGCATTTAATGCACTTTCTTATGACCAAAATTTTACTCTATAAAAAGAATATACCCAGAAGTGTTCCCCAGACTGGGTTGAATTTAGACATTACCTAGAAACATTAGCAGCCCATTTAAGGAGGACTTAATGTCAATGATTGAAGTCACATATTAGATAACTCACATCCCAAATTAGTCTTTATTCACACTACCTTAGTTATGCAAACTGGAATTAGATTAAGTCAAGTCTCATAAAATCCGTAAAGCTTTACAATCAATAGAAATTTGTTTCAGCCTTCCCTCAGCTGCGTAGTACATTGTTGCTTCTATTTTGCTTTCTAAAAGTGTGCCCTATCAAACTTTTATTTCAGTGTCTATGGGATAAGAACAGGCAGAACTGGTGTAATTTATTTGAAGAGTTTTGTATAATTTGCCTGCAGTTATAAATCCTTTTTGTGTGCTTGATCTATGTGTTATGAATTAGTTATGTCTAGTGCACTGGGACTATTCATAGAAATTTGCATGCCTTCCTAGAGCTTAAAGATCCAGATGAAGGACTTTGAAGCAACTGCTGAGCCTCTGCAGGAGTGGCTGACCACAACTGAGAAGACAGTACAAGGAAGTAGCAGTCGGCTCCAAGATCTTCCTTCCAAGAGGAGAGAACAGCAAAAGCTGCAGGTGACTTATAAAGGCTCTTAAGAGAGCCAGACCTTYCTGTTCCATTCTCCTGGCCTCATTGGTTACTTACAAAAGCTAAATCGTTCTAGCATCCTGACCTCTAAATAAGATGGGAACTGTTTTTGAGGTTTGCTGTTGATGATCCTGTTCCATCAAGTTTTGCATCTCCACATTTCTTCTGACATGCTGCTCCATTGCTGTAACCGTATGGTGTGCCTGTCTCAGCAAGCTTGCCATATGTCACTTCTATTTCTCATGGCACCTTCATGCTTCGCCATCTCCTGCTTTCTTGCACCCACTCTTATTATTACTGTGCTTGTGCTTTACAGTCTGTCCTTGAGGAAATAAGCTGCCACGAGCATCAGCTCAACAGGCTAAAAGAGAAAGCTCAGCAGCTGTGGGAAGAACAAGCTGTCAGCAAAAGCTTTATGCGCAGAGTGTCTCAGTTGTCTTCTCAGTATCTTACTCTAAGTAATCTGACAAAGGTAATGCATCCAATGTATGTTCTTCCAAGCAATTCCTGTGATGTATGTGGGGAAAAATAAAGATTGAAATGTGAAACACTGCAATTGTCTTGCTTGCCTGCTCTGTGATATGTCTGAGCTATTCTGTCTTTCACATTGACTTATAGGAGTGGAGAGTAGGGACTGTCAACAAAATGTAACTGTGATTTTTTATTATTATTATTTTAAAGTGTACTGACTAAGAAGTAAATCCCACCTGATTATAAAATAATCAGACTTGATTTTGATTCTTTCAAGCACTGAAGACAGTTTTGTAATAACCAACATCTGAAAGAGGTATTTTTCAAAAATTAGCAGAGGTGGAGTTTTTTTCTAGAAAATACAGGATGCAGACAAGTTGTTATTTTGTCTTATCCTATAATGATGATTATTGGCATTGTAACTATTTTCACCTAAAAGTAATAGGTTGGTCTTCTAAAAAAAAATTACCTCTTAAACTGTTTTTGAATGTTCAAGGGGAGGCATAGGCCAAATTTTAAACCATCAGCACAAGAACTGAGAGTTTAACATAACTCTCTGTTTTGGAGCTTCACACACTTCACCTCTTAATAGTTCTGCCATCTCTCTAGTGGAGACAGATAAGAAAACCTCCATATTAAGACTTTGAAGAAGGCTTGATATAGGCTTACAGTTGCTACAGTAACTAGAATGATTAAGGATATAGAAAATATGTTTTTGAATAGCAATTCAATTCAGAAAGTATTTGTGTTTAAGGGATTGTTACTTTGACAATTCCTACTTTTTCTGTAGAAGTAACAATTATAAAGCATATCTTTGACTTATTGAAAATGATTGTATGCATGGCCATAATAAATTTTCATGTCTGCAAAATGAGAAAGTGAAAAAAGAATGAATTGCTGACACAGGCTTATGTGAACAGAACTTGTAGGAGACGTCAGGATGAGCAGGTGTCTTCTAAGGTGCAGGATACATATGGTCCAGCCTATTAGAGAAACCCTGAACCCTTTTGGATAGCCATGGATCTTGAGGAAGATCCCTCTCAGTAATTTCCTCAGCCTGTTAAATTGACTCAACTTTAGTTCTCTGTCACAGTGGAAAAAACACGCTCTACCTTGTGTTCTTGTTCACCTCAAAGCCTTTTAGCAATGTAACTACGGCATTTATTTTTGGTTTGTATGAGTGTCAGTGATTTTTCAGAAGAATTGTTTTACCAATGAGAGTCATTGAGGAAAACAGGTCTTTACCAAATATCAACAAAGCAAAATTGCTGCAGTGGTGTAGCTTCTCAGGCTTAAATCTGTTGTTGCGCTGGCTGATTTCACAAATGAGGTTCCATTGCAGCACTGACATGGAGCTTAGATGTGATTTACCAGATGTTTAAGAAAAAGTGAAACCAGAAAACTGCAGCTTTAGATTTCAAAAATAAAAAAGTACATTTCTGAGATTTTAATTTGTATTTTATGTTTGGACAATTCATTTGTGTGTGAATGCAAAATCCATTCCATGCTTAAGTGTACTTGTAATTATCAGTGTATGAAGCAAACTTCTCTGTATGATTGATGAGACTCATTGTAAAGTCCATGAGTTGGTGTGGGGAATCGGGAATCCTTTAAATAGCTGTTGGTGCTAATTGCTGTATGAATTGCAGGAGAAAGTTTCCAGAATGGAGAGGATTGTGGCAGAGCACCAGCAGTTCTCACAGAGTGTCAAGGACCTCCAGGACTGGGTTGCTGATGCAGTTCACATGCTGGATTCCTACTCTCATCCTACTGCAGACAAGAGTGTTCTGGACAGCCGGATGTTAAAGCTAGAGGTATGGAAACAAGAGTCCAAAACTTGCTCTTTTTTGATCTATGTGAAGAATACAAATATAGGATACTTAGTTGTTGCATATTCATTTAATAACTGTTGTTCAGATAGTGATTTTCAGTTTATTCAAAAGTAACTCCTTTTGTAGAAGAAAGGGCTTGTTACTAGAACTTTTCTCTAAGAAGTAGATACGGATCTTAATGACATGGACAACTGCATATGTGAAAGTTCTTGAAGTACTCAAAAGATGTTGTGTGGCTGATGAAGGTTAAATGGAAGAAGTAGTCACTTCTGTTAGTTTAGTATATTTCAATATACCTAGATCTTACAGGTGATACAGTTGATTCAGCAAATCTTTTCCTTTAATTATTTGCTTTTAAAATGGTGACAACAGTTAAGAAAATAGCATCTGCTGATAACAGATGCTATTTAGGGCATTATTTAGAAGACAATATTTTCATTTTATTGATGTCTTGGATTCTGAGCCAAAGATCTTCAAAATTATAAGGCTAGGTCAAAAAACAAAAGATTGTAGCATAATACTAAAATTATGTTTGAATTTATTCAAACATAATTTATTCAAATAATTTATTTAAATTATGTTTTGAATTTATTTATTTATTGAATATTATTGAATCTTTTGGCTTCATGCTTTCAGGCTTTTCATGACTACATAGTGTTAAAAACTGTGAGTTTGCAACTGCACAACTCCAGGAGCTGAAGTCCCCAGGCTGACATTGATGACAGATTTTATTTGTTGATACTGTCATGTTGCAAATATATCCTGGAGTGGTAGAGCTGTATTTCAGCTCTGTAGAAGAGCTTTGTCATTACATCTTGTAGTCTGTATGAATGAATCCTCCTGTTTTCCATCTAAGTGATGTTTTATTTGGAATGTCAGCCTTTTCACTGAACAGTACCTTTTCTGATATACTCTAAGTACCTTTACAGATTCCACAAAAATTTTCCTGTTAACTAAGGGTTTTTTTAATAGCCTTAACCTACCCATTGAAAGTCACTTCCTTTTGTGAAGCCCAGCTGTGAATCCCACTGTCCATCTTCCAATTCACTACAAGCTGCTGCATTTGATCAGGTCATGTTCCATTAAAGCTAGTTAGAATATTCATGTCCAGGTAATGATAAAAATAAAATATATCGACTCACTTTTTAGGGCCTGCTAGCAGTGAAACAAGAAAAAGAAGTCCAAATGAAAATTGTTCTGACAAGAGGAGAATCTGTTCTGCAAAATACTTCTCTGGAGGGAGTACCAGTGATTGAAGGCCAATTGCAAAATCTGAAGGACAGCTGGGCTTCTCTTCTGTCTGCTTGTATCCAGTGTAAGAGGTAAAAAAAGGGAGTGAGGTCAAGAATGATGCTTAGTAACAAAGCACTGTCAAAGCTTTTGAAAAGTAATTTTATTACTTCAGGAGTCAAATTAATGTAAAATGATTGCACATGCCAAACAATCTTAGAAGTTGTCATAGATTCATTTGAAGTAGAAGAAGGGGAGGAAACTCCGAGAGATGTAAGCTTTATGAACACTTGTTGTCAATGTACTCATAAAATTGGATTCCATGTTCATCATCTTGAACATTTTACTTTGTATTGCACTTGATGCTTTGAAACCTTCTCAGAAATGAGGTTTTTTTCATGGACATTAATGGTTGCTCTGTCAAGATCCTGCCTGCTTTTCCACTTGCTACCATTCCAGAGAACATACTGCAAATTACGGTGTCTAATAGTGCTGCTCCTAGTGAGAGAATAAAGAAATGTAAAGGAAAAAATGGAGATTTCTCTGGTGGAGCATCAATAGTTGTAAATTTTTCAAGTTTAAGAAACAAGGGTAATTAAACATTAGAATGCAGCAATTTTTGAATGTAGGTAAAGGGGCAGAAAATTTCTGATTCTGGGTCTTATGCTTTCAGTTGCAATTCATTTACTAAACCTAGAATGTGTCAGCTACATAAATTACAGATCTACTTAATATTGCAGGTTTAGAAAACTTAATTTCTCTTTGTTAGTCAAACAGTACTGCTAGTTAAAACCTGCAGGATTTTAATAGATTGCTTATCTTGTGATGTATCTCTCTCATAAAAATATTCTAGAATATCTGTATATGACTATATCTCACTGCTCAAATAGCACGGAACTTTCACTATCACAAAAAATATGTATTTTTAAATTACAGTCAACTTGAAGGAGCTCTCTCCAAATGGACAAGTTTCCAGGAAGATGTTAATCAGTTTTCCAGATGGATGGACAAAGTAGAAACAAGTGTGAATGCTTCTGAAAGGCAATATGCTGAACTGAGGGAAAAAATAGCTGCCCTCAGCAAAGCAAAGGTAKGTTTGATTTACAACAAACCATCAACAAGTGCATAGCACCTTAGAGGCAGGAAACCAAACTGTCGAACTGCAAGATTAATCTGTGGTCTTGTTTTAATGGTGCCCTTTATGTGTTCTTCTCTTTCTGTTTTGCAGCTACTCAATGAAGAGGTGTTGAGTCATAACAGCCTGTTGGAGACTATTGAAGTGAAAGGAAAGGGCATGGCTGAGCACTACATTGCTCAGCTTGAGCTGCAAGACCTTCAGGAGAGGTATAAATTCCTCAAAGAAAGAACAAAGGTAGAGTTTTTCTTCATAGCTTGTTTAGCTGGCAACAAGGAAAAGATATTTTCATTGATCATTTATTTTACAGTTAAATAGGATTAAGAGTTTGGGGACAGCTGTAACTTACTGTAACAGARACCTACCAGGGTGATTAATAAATCTGTCTTCATGTACTGAGCTTCAGATCTTTCAGAAGGGTTTTAAAAATCAGGAGAATAGTCTGAGGAACTCCATGTCAAAAGGTTCATTGACTTCAGCACAGATATAATTTTACCCAGTGTGACTGATATGTTGAAAAAATCTTCAGACTTGTGATTTGCATAAGTGTATGGTTTCAATAAATTTTATCAGTCAGTTGTGTGATTCACAAAYGGTTGGCAGCTACAGAGATTTTATGAATGAGCATGAACCTTATTAGCAAGTAAACTGCCACAAGTRTAATAGGTACTACATTTCCTGATAAATATTGATTTTGTATACCTGGAAAAAATTAGGACATAGATTAAGATCAGGATGGGGTTTAGGGTAAGATATAAGGTAAAAAAGAAATAATTAAAGACCTGGTGATAGAGATAAATCTAGGCAATTACCTCCAGTTAACCCAAGTTCTACTGTGATAATTAAATAGTGACTAACACATGCTGAGACAGCTGACTTTGCTTCAGGATAGCAATGTGGTAAAATTGAATTYTGTTGTCTCAGTGATGCCTTTGTCATGAAGAATGACAAAATTCAAAATTCAGCCAAAATGCAGTTTTTCAAACACATAAGTGATTCAGTGTTTTGTGGACCTCTCTTCCACAACTGCAAAAAATGCCATGCTCAACATTATTCTTTTGAGCTCGAGTGAATAAAGTTGCTCAGATTTGCCAGAGAGAWAGATAAGTCCTGGGAAGTGCTGGTAAATATACTATTCCATGGAGATGCCCTAGTCATAACCTTTTTCTCCTACACAAAGCTATACAAGCTACCTGTGTTTGCTCAGTTAGAATACAGGCATGGGAATGAGAAGAAATGAATGGTGGCTCACAGAGGCAAGAGTTCTGTACATATTACCTCATGTAGCAAGAAGCATTGCTTCTTTCTCCAGATGACTGTGCTTCTCTGTTCCCCAGCTGTGGTGATAGTGTTACGTATTAAAGTGCAATCAGCCCTGAGAAAGAAATTAAAAATTCAAAGCAAATAGCTGGAAAGTTAAGAATCTTCAAATATTTTACTGACCCTCTGGCCAGGCTGGAAACGTGATAAGATTCCCCAAGGATTATGGCCCATGTCTGAGCAGACCAAGAGTTGTAATTTCCTAAGCCCCTGTTGAGAGGCAAGAAAACTTGTCTCTCTTTTCCCCTTCCCACTTCTGGGCATGGACAAGCCTTGCAAAAGAAATGATAGGACTCCTGTTTTCCTCATTTCTCCCGCTAGACAGACCTGTTAGAAATAGAAGGTAAAGCAGACAGTAAATTCATGGGTGTATTAAAGTGTTTGTCTTTTTATGAACCTGCTGCTCTCAAATGAAGCCTGTCTTGTCTCCATCAAAACTTGGTTCCCCATTCCCATCATTTCTTAGAGGATGGGAATTACATGTAGTATATTTTTCTTGCACTTAATAAGACTAATCTTGTGCCAATATATGACACTTTTCCTTCTGTACTCCAGGTAYGGTAAAATTTTAGTGCTGAAATTATTGTAACTTGCTCACCCACATACACAGAAGACTCATAATCTGTTTCTTACTGTGCTCTGTAGGGACTGCATCTATCTTCAAACCTAATGAAGGAGTGGATACTCCTAACTCCATTTGCAAAAAAAAAAGTCATGCAAAATAAAAAATGCAATTTCTAAGCTCATATGCGTATTAATCACTTCAGCAAAGTTAATTTAAATTGTGGTAAAAATCAAGTTTTTTGTTATTAACCACTACGGTGTTATTTAAAAGAAATCCCAGATCAAAACTCTAAATCTCAGAAGTTACAAACTTATCTTCTGGGATAAGTATTTTTACCTCTAGATGTTTCCCTCTTTCCCTGTAATCAATTAAGTAATCTACAGAATTTAAGTACTCTTGAATTCTTGGAAAGTTCAGCATCAGATACAAACMTTTTCCCTTGATGGATGGCTGGGGTTTATGTTCTCTTGGTTTGAGA
The DNA here is from genome assembly GCA_014549065.1 of Cardinalis cardinalis. Classification (NCBI taxonomy): domain Eukaryota; kingdom Metazoa; phylum Chordata; class Aves; order Passeriformes; family Cardinalidae; genus Cardinalis; species Cardinalis cardinalis. Next base: position 15,053,884 of record JACDOX010000002.1, read on the forward strand.
ATACACTATACGTATGTAAACACCCAATACAAATACAAGTATGTATACATATTTGTAAATATTTTCAAATGCAGGAGGCTGTAACAAAAGCTGAAGGACTGCTTAGTTTACACCAAGAGTACCAAAGAAATCTGAAGGCCTTTGAAGTATGGCTGGAGAAGGAGCAGGAAAAACTTGACTGTTTATCACATCTTGATGGTGATGCCCAGGAACAGGAAGCAACACTCCGAGATTTACAGGTATGTGATGTGTGACACCCTCAGGGGGAAAAAAAAATTTAAAAAATCAATTCTGTGATGGTATAATAACAGAATAGTATTTATTGCCAGACAAAAATTATCTTGAGACCAACTTGAAATTGCAATATGTATGAACATTTTGTTGCTCCAAARTAGTGCCAGTAAAGGTAGTGGAATTATTATTGCTCATTTCTGAAAAAAAGGTGTCAGGCCTTGAATGAAATYTCCAGGTGTACTAATCCTTTCTTGAAAGTATTGAATTTGTGTTAGATGTTGGTCTATCTCTTCTTTCTCTTGTGTTTTTCATAAAATATGAAGAATGCTTTCACTGGTGTTCTAGCTTTTATTGCTCACAGTGCAGGTACACCTACTTTCAGGCAGTTCCAGTCAAGCAGGCTGGCCCCTATAGTGGGGTGGGAAAACTTCCACTGACTCACTTCAGTGAAAGTGAACAGTGAACACATAGTGCTTCAGTAATTCCCCAGTTATCATCTTAAGCTGACTTAAAATGCTTTAATACCTGTTGTTGAAGGAGCACAAAGTCTGTACTTGAGATATGAAATTTTTATTACCTTATTCAGGATATTGAGAGGGTCTTTGTGTGATGAGGGACTCTGCGTATATTTTTGCTGATTATAGTTACTCTACAAAACCCATTTTGAAAATCTGGATATGTATCTCAAGTGAAATCTTAGATGAAACACAACTGTGCTTAGTAAAGGTAATTTCCTTGTTATGTTTTCTAATCAGATTGAATCACTTTGTACTTTCTGCTAATAAGCATGAAAATGTCATATATGTCTAGGAGAGGGTATCAAAAATTAGTCTGGAGTGTTGTCTCAAACATACGTAACAATAAATTGGTTGGTTTCTTTTGGAAGATTGAAGCCTCAGTTTTTAAAGAGATTCAATTTCAGAACCAGTCTTACAGTCTGCTTGCCGCATCTGGAAAGTTTTGAATTTATGCTGTGGGGAATGGATTCCATTCATCCCATGCTGGCTCATGCAGCCAATGTTTCAGAGCTGATGAACTTGGCAGGAGAGGAAAGAATTTAATGCATGCTTTGTCAATAATTTTCTGCAGTTCAATTGTCAGTAATAGTGATACTTGGTGTGCTTTGTAAGTGAGCATGCTGTGTTATTAGAGGAAAGACTCTCTCTAATATATATTTAACCATAGATAACTAAAGAGAATGCCCGGCTGTCTTCAGAGGAACCAAGGGGGTTTTTGCCATGCGTGAATGAAAGCTGTCAATGTAGGGTATGTAACTAACTTTACCTTTACAGGAGCTGCAGGTCCACTGTGCAGAGGGACAAGCATTAYTGAATGCTGCTGTCCATGCCAGAGAGGAGGTGATTCCCTGGGGAATTCCCCAGATGGAAGACAGAGCCCTAGAATCCTTACGGCAGGATTGGCAAGTTTATCAGCACAGGCTTTCTGAAGCAAGAAGCCAATTAAATGCCACTGTGAGCAAACTGAGGTTAATGGAGAAAAAGTTTCAGAAGGTTAATGACTGGTTAACAAACCTGGAGGAGAAAGTTGCTATCAGGACTGGAAGGAGGTCTGGTAGAGCAACAAAAGAAATGCAGCTTCAACAAATGAAGGTAAATATAGTTAAGGCATTTCTTAAACAAAATAATGTGTGTGGTTTYCTTGTCAATTCCTGATGGCACTGTGAAAATGAGAGTAAGCTTTTCAATGTATTCTGAGTTGTTGACTAAAATTATGGTTCCAAGAGACTTTTGTGCCTTCTAGATCCAGGTTCCTCCCATTTTACTGGTGGAGGTATGGCTATAACAATGTTGAAATCTTGCCGGGAGATCTGTAATTCTTATGCTCTGTAGTGTGTGAAGTTGTAACTGAGTACAAAGATAGGCAGTGGAATGGAAAAGAATTAATATGGTTACAAGAGTAAAATGTGACCAACTGTGATATGAAGTCTCCACTGTTATGATGTAATAATTCTCCTTTAGTCACTGGAATGAAAAGACATGGTTCTGAATAAACACAGGAAGCAGATCTGAAGCCAGGATACACTTTACAGTCATCCTCAATACTTCAGGGGAAATCCATCGAAAGACCAGATTGTATTTCTACTATTATTATCAAGGGGAAAAAAAATTTGCAAGTATTGTATCTGTAATGAAATGCAGTCCATATGGGATGAAAATCTTTCCAGCATATTTGCTACAATAACTTTCATCAGATTCTGGTTTATTTTCCAGTTGTAAATGAATGTTTACAACCATGTATTTGTTTCCCTTTTCAAGAATTCTGACTTAGTTGCAATTAAATACCTGATAATTTAAGATGTTTGAATCAGTCATATAAGTTTGATAATTTCTTTCKCATAGAAGTGGCATGAAGACATTACAATCTACAAAGATGATGTAGAGGAGGTTGGGGTATTGGCTCAGCAAATACTAGAGGAAAATCTCACTGCAAGTAGAATGGGAAGTCAGGCTACACAGCTTACATCTCGCTACCAAACTCTTCTTCTTCATGTCTTGGTAAGTAATGAAAACTAATTGTAATATCATAAATGTCCAGTTAAGAAGAAAAAATGGGCTTTTGTAATTAGACTTTATCAGAGTCTATTCGTTGCTGTAGACTCAATAGCACAATACTCACATATATATTCATATACATATACACATACAGGTTTCATTGGATTAAATGTATTACAGAAACATAATCAGGATAATGAAGCAGAATACCCTGTCACTATCTTTTTTGATAGATTCAGGGAAGAAATTCAGAATAAAGTATGCTTGAATGCTAACTGACCTGCAGAGAAATGTTTTCAGGCTGCCACTGATACACATTAGTATGTGGAAAATTTGATTTGGTAAGGTGAAGTCTTCAGGTTAATTTAAGTAGTAATTGCCTCAYAGTACTGTAATGAAAAGTCACAATTAAAAGTTCAAAATGTAAGTMCATTTTCAGTGTTTAGTATTAGTTCAGTTTTAACATTGGTGATTGACATATATGCACCCTGACAAGAGCCCTGTAAGAATTATTCACTRTTTATGAAATAACTCAAAGCCTATATGTTTTATCTTTATATAATAGATTTTATTAATAAATAGCAATTTATTGTTATCTTAAACCAATACCAATGATAAACATCTGAGTGGTCCTTGTTTCTACTCCTTACCCTCTGTATTTGTTTGAAGGAGCAAGTAAAGTTTCTGGAAGAAGAAATACGCTGCATGGAGGAGTCAGAATTGTCTTTTAGTGCTTACACAAATTGGTATGGAGCAACTAACAAGAACTTCAAAAATGTGATCACCAAATTTGACGTGGTTGATAAAACAGTAATGGAGAAAAAAGTGCAGAAACTAGAGGTACAGCTTTCTTAAATGCAATTTTTGTTTCTGTTCACAAACAGGAGGCTTTATTTTAACATACATCTTAACAGCTGGTCAAAATCCTGGCTTTACCTTCCCAGAGGAGATAAGACCACACAGTACAGAACTTTGTTATCACATCTCATTAGATCATAGTTTGGCTATTGAAGTTACAAGTAGTCCTAAATAATATAGCAAATAATCCTAAATAATATAGTCCTAAATACTGGTCCTGTCCTTCCATAAGGCATGCTTCGATCTGTTTTATGTTAGGTTAARACTTAAAATAAATTCCTATATCCTCAATTCCCTGCAAATATACTTTCTTTGTGCACTGTGTATCTTCTATGTCCTGTGGCAAGAAGTGCTTCCTATTTCTCTTCTTTGAAACACTTATATTTCATCCCAAAAGTTGTAGATGAGCTTTTCATATGTCCTGCAGCTTAAGCAGCTTAAATGTAATATGCTAAGGGAAAGCTTTCATCTGTTCCAGAATTTGGAGCAGAGATCCTCTCCTGGGAGCCCTCAGCTCTAAGTTCACAAGCCCAGTGCAGGGCAGAAGTATTTGCTTTATCTGCTTCCTTCTAGCTTGACCATCTTAACTCCAGGCAATTTTGTACTGAAAAGTCCACTCATTTTCCCTGGCAATTCTTTCTGTGTCTGTAGCAAAGTTTAAAAAAGGCAAGTTTTCATACATTTTCTGTTAACCAAGGTTTCCTTCATAGGTGCTATTGAGTGATATGGACATAGGCCACAGTTTACTGAAATCAGCCCGCGAGAAGGGGGAGCGAGCTATAAAATTCATGGAAGAAAACGAAGTTGACCAGTTAAGAAAAGAAATTGGAGATCACGTGGAACAGCTTGAAGAGCTGGCTGGCTCCATCAGAAAAGAGCACATGACTTCAGAGAAGTGTCTTCAGCTGGTAAAGGAGTTCTCAGACAAGTATAAGGCCCAAACTCAGTGGGTCATGGAGTACCAAGCCATCTTACATGCTCCTGTGGAGCCAAAGAGTGAACTCTATGAGAAGAAGGCACAATTGTCCAAATACAAGGTAAAAAGGGGTTATCTCATAATACTACTGAATTTATTTTAATCTAGTGATTCTCAGTAAATCCTCTGATCAGGTATCCAAGTTTCTTCAACAGGTACATGAGATATTTCTGATCTGGATGTCCCAATCAGCATCAATGAAAATATGCATGATACCTGCCTCTACAAGCCAGACTAAGCCCCTGGATTTGAAATGTGAACGTCCTAAAATGGCTTCCATAGCTGAAAGTTTCCTGTAATGGAGCAAAATTCTTTTATGAGAACACATATTAGTAATTGCAGTGATCTCAGCAGAAGTGGTTGCAGTTGAAGTAAATATAGAAATCAGTTGGTCTTCTTGACTTCAGACATTGTCACTGTTTACATTGACTTAATCAGCTTTCTGGTTAAAGCTGGATGTCCCAGCTCAACTGATATCCCAGACAGTCAGCTGCTATAACCTCCCAAGTTTTTGTCAGGATTTTAATGAAGTGTTTGGGTTATTCTCCAGTCACAAAAATGAATAGAAAATGTGCTGACAAACCCCATTTCTTCTTCTAATGATGTTTTCATAAAATACTTCAGGATTACAGATGTTTCATGAAATGTGTACTGCGCCCAGCTGAGGTGGATTTGACTCTACTCACAGCAGCCCATGTAGTGCTGTGCTTTACATTTGTGGCTGAAAAAGTGTTGCAAACAAACCAATGTTTTGGTCATTGCTGAGCAGTACCTACATTGCTTCAAGGCTTTCTCGCTAAAGCTGCCCAGTGCCCCTTGCCAGCTTCCCTGTTCAAAGTACTCTCTAAAGTACAGTGCTAGGCACTCATCACACACCATCTCATTAAGGGGATGGCTTTGGTGATACTTTCCCACCAATTTTCATAATTTGTTCTTCTGAACAAATGTTATCCCTAGAACTGTCCACTTCATTCAGATGAACTCCCTTTGCTTCACCAGCTCCAGACTGTCAGCCATGCTACTAACCACTCTCAAAAGGACCTGTTGGTTTTACGTGTGTGCACAGTTGTTGTCTCAGGGCACGGCTGAGAAACAGAATCCTGTMTTGGTAAACAAAGTTCTGCCTGTCTGGAAAGGATGGTATAAACCATGGTAGAAGGCTGTGCATCAGATCAAAGGGAAATTAGTGATATACATCTCCAGTGATCAGTAGATATGTTTTAATTCTTGCTTGCATTGTAGTCCATACAACAGACTGTTCTGTCTCATGAGCCCTCCATAAAGTCAGTGATTGAAAAGGGAGAGGCACTTTGTGATCTGGTKAATGATGTGGCTCTAAAGAACAACATTCAAGACCTTCAGAGCAGTTACCAGGAACTCTGCAGGAAAACAAAGGTAAAAAGGAAGAAACCTCAGGATTCTTCCAATTTGCTATATTTTTACCCCTCTTTAAGATATTAACTATTTATTTCATGTTGTCATGTCTGTACAAAGAACCAGCTACCCTTAATTACACTTGGTGCTTTGTTGGGTTTTTTTGTTTTCTTTTGGAGAGGGGGCAGAAGTGACAGGCAAATTTTGAATATGGAAAGAATTACATAAATAAATCTARCCAGGGTAGCTGAAATGAATTGAGTGTAGCAGGTGAAGTCTTTGTGTTTTGTAACACTAAGGAGGTATGTATTGGTGACTAGTCTGTGTTATTGTTACTACTTTTAAAAGCATTTATTAGAATTCTAAGTACATTATTTCTTGAAGGGACAGATCCCTTTAGATTATACTCTCTCTTGTTTCTGCTTGATCTCCACAAAYGCTGTTTAGTTTAGTTGTTGAATAAAAGGCACTGGAGAAAACAAACTGCAAGACGGATATAATTTAATTCAGCAACAGCATTATTAATTAACACTRATTCATTAGTCCATATGTATGTAGTACTTTGAAAGGTCTAATGCTTCTAAATACATCCTAAAGTATGATTATTCCTAAAGCTTTTAATAGCTTATTCTCCTAACAAGGATAAGCTCTGCAAACCATGTTAGTACTTATGTTTGCCCTAGGCACCTTTAATTGCCAATCCAGACACCAATAGGAGATGATTTTGTTTTTTTCAAGGTTGATTTTTAGTTTAAAGACGCACCTCTGATCTGTATCAAAAAGGTGATGCCCATTGCATTAGATATAATGTTGGGGGCTGAAATTTATAAAAACTTCCTGAAAAGAATAAATCCTTTTTAACTCAGTGTATACATTCTTAATTTGCCTACCACAGGCATGGGCAGTATGTACATGCAAAGGCTGTAAGCAGCAGCCATGGCATTTGGCAAGTCAAGTGCAGTCTTTCCAGGAGTGTATAATAACTAGTAAGTGAACTTAATGTCAAGTTGATTGTGTTCATTTCTCAAGTGTTTCCCTCAGTCTTCAAAGTATGATATTTCATCTGGAATGAAAATACTGCTCGGTACCACAGAAGTAGTTATTCATAGAAATGTATTCACAGAATAAATGTGCATTTTGATTTCTTCTTTTACAGTCTATTCATATGAGCTTTCCTCACAGGAATATAAATTTAGATGATAATTCTTACTATGTTTTCAAGTTCTTGGTGGGTTTTGGCTTGTTTGGGGTTTTTTTAACTCTTGTAAAATCAAATCTTGTAAAAACTCTTGTAACCTGAAAAATTAATTTCAGTTATTGTGGACCTGCAGGCATGTGTTGAAACCTTAGAGGTGAGAGTAAAAGAACATGAGGACTACAATAGTGATTTGCAAGAAGGAGAAAAATGGTTATTACATATGTCCAGCAGATTGGCCAGCCCTGACCTCATGGAAAGCAACAATCTTGAAATAATCACTCAGCAACTAGCTAACCAAAAGGTGGGTTTGCTAGTGATCTTCCTTTGTGAAATAGAATTTTTCTTCTTTGCTTCTCTGCCTCTGCTCCAGAGCTCTAATTATTTGTCATTCCCCTATTTTATTTATCTTGCTGCTAACTGTGTAACTATGCATCAGTGTCATTAATGCAGTTAACAAATCTGGCTTGTTGTTAGCATCCTTTCTTGGATGAAATTGTATTTACATAAAGAGCTTTGTTGTACTCTGATCTGAATTCTGTRTCAGATTTTCCCTGAGACTTCCCAGAAAATGAGCCACAAAATCTGGATTTTGGTTATTTKACTCCTGAAGTATTTTTTGTTTTAGCACTTCTAAGGTTGAAAAAAAAACCACATTGAAAATTTTATTGGTATGGATCTGCTAACAAAAACTTTAGAAATGTGATCACCACATTGGATGTAGTTGATAAAACAGCAGTGGAGAAGAAAGTGCAGAAACTAGAGATACCTCTATTAGGTTGTTCTAATTCTAGGTTCTTCTATTAGGTTGTAGCTTTTAGTCAAGGTGGTGTTAGGGTTGCTGTTAGTGAAAATCATTTAATACCTTGATAGCCAGTGCTTTCTGGAAGATAAAAGGGAACAAAATCCAACCTACTAATACCTGAAACTGAGATTCCAATGACAAATAATGAAGTCTTTAAATTGTTTGTGATTGGTGTGCTATTCTTTAACTAAACTCCTTAGATAAAAAATTGGCTACACCAAAGTCAATGGAAAGAACTGTCCACCGTGAAAGAGCTTATGGAATGAGATATGATTCAGCATGAGATTTAATTTGCAATACTAGACACAAGAGAAGCTGGAGAAGCCTTGAAGAGCATGCAACAAATGAAGATTAGGCATAGTCTTGGGGCCTGAGTAGACAGTGTGTACACATTATGACAGTGCTACTGCTGTTTCTGTGGGGTATCTGTGTAAAGACTTTTGTYAATGACTTTACAATGAACATGGAATCCAATAGCTTGACTATGACAACACATGTCTGATTTTTTTTTCCAAATCTGAAGATKAAAGTGTTTAAAGGAGGGAGAAAAAACGTTCTGTGCCACAGCAAGCATATTTCTTCAAAAGTATTTTATCTGTTTCTTAGGCTATCATGGAAGAAATTGCAGGGTTTGAAGATCGTTTGAACAACCTTAAGAGTAAAGGTGATTACCTGATCAGCCAGTGCTCAGAACATCTTCAASCAAAATTTAAGCAAAATATACAAAGCCATCTTCAGGGGACAAGGGACAGCTACTCTGCCATATGTAGCACAGCCCAAAGRGTAAGTCTTGTTTCAAAGATTTTTTTTCATGCCATTTAAAAATAAAGTGTATTTTTATTTCTATGAGTTATTTCTTTAAATGGTATAAAATTCTTCCTACTGTTTCCATTTCAATTGAGCCTGCAGGTTACTGAGCACTTCATCATTCTACACTACAGCTGAATTCCTTGTGATCCAAATGTTGTCTTGCAACCAGCAAAAGTTGTGGCTTGTCAGTTCTAATTCTTGCTACATGCTCACTACCTTCATGGTACACTAGCYTCTAAGCAGCTGCAGCAGAAAAAAATTGACCTTTTTCTATTTCAAAAACTAGGGAGCAAATTGCAGTCTTAGTGTTGATAGTTTGCATACATACATAAACAGGTCTCAAGTATGTGCTAGGAAACACTGTCTCTCTCATTAAAACCAGAAGAAGGGACAACTGGGTCATTCTGTTAAACCAATTAGGAGATCAAGCCAGCAGTCAAAAAAATTCCCRAACAAAACCCAAAAAAAMCRTAAACAGAWCAACCCAAAAACAAACTAAAAATAATCTTATACAAAATCAATACAAAAATGTTGGATACAGGAAAAAGAGAGCATGTTCTTCATTTGCATCTCTATTTTTTCTTTTCAGAATCTATGCATTAAATATTGTGCTTCTTTTTCACATGTTATCAGGGTGCAGTGAGAGTTTAAGGAGCTTTCAGCCTTTGGAATWTTATGTACAAGGGCTAAAATAATCAACAACTTGATAAATCTGTTTTATCGGCAGTTTTCAAGGTAGGAGAAAGAGACAATGTGATATTTGAAAATGTGATAAACTTACAAAATGTTTTGTTTAGGTGTACCAGACTCTGGAACATGAGCTCCAGAAGCATGTTAATCATCAGGATACTCTTCAACAGTGCCAGACATGGCTGTCTACAGTGCAGTCAGAGCTAAAGCCTACAACTTGGACAGCGTTCAGCCTGGCAGATGCAGTTAAACAGGTAAAAGTTTAGCACTTGAAAAAGCTCAGTTATTCTTAACAAGGTGAGTTCAGATAAGAGATTTAAATGTCTAGAAATTAGATATTTTCTTGCCTTCTCAGCTGTGTAGCCTCAGTGTTCATTCCCAGCCCCATAAGGAATACCTGGAATGCAAAATATCTGTAGGTGAAAAATCAAAGAGGGCTTTTACTAGCTCTGCTTAATGCTTAGAAACATGCTACCTGAAAAATGTTGGCTAGTTAGATAAATCAGATACACCATAGATGTGTTTAGCAGAGGGGTTTTTCTGCTTGTCCAATTGCCCATCTATCTACTATGTTCCTCATGAGACCTTTTCAGACTACCATGGACACAGTGTCAATTATCAAGCAAATAATTTTTCAATCTAAGAGCATAGAACTGCCTGTAGCCTTCATTGACCATTAAGAATTCTTTCATTGATTCTTGATTATTCTCTAGTGACAATGTGCTTTAYATTGGATTTGTAGCTTGGTTTTAAATTAAACTGGTATGGTGCTAAAAATGCTGGAATTCAGAGCTGTCTCATCATCTCATCCATCGTCTCTCTTAATAGAGACCTTGAAATACTAGAGATGGCAGACCTGCAAGGGGAGGAGAAGCAAGGGTGTGTGTGACACAGTGAGACCAGCACCTAAGTGCCACTAAGCTGAATTTCTCATCATCTGTCAGACACTGGAAAATTTTATAGCTGTAGAAACAGGACATTGTTGATAGYCCCATAAAGCTCTGGTTCCCATTCATTGGGAAAGTCTGTCACCTTGTTGAGACTGTGTGTTTCTAAGAAACAAGCTGGCTAATTCATATGTCTCTAAGTGCTTTGGTAATTAGATAATAATCACGTTTTTAAGGATTAGTCCTTTCCATAATTATAACATAGCAACATTACCTAAAAAAAGAATGTATTTCTACATTTAATTTTATGTAAAAATAAGAAGGCAGAGCAAAAAACCTAAAATGATTGCAATAAAATAAGATGTTATTTCCGCAGCCTCAGAGTTTATTTTTGAGTTGTCTTCCCTCAGGTCAAACATTTCCGGGCTCTGCAGGAGCAGGCCAATACATACTTGGATCTCCTGTGCTCCATGTGTGATCTGTCAGATGCCACAGTGAAGAGTACAGCAGCAGACATTCAGCAAACAAAACAAACGGTACAAGATAACCACAACAACCCACTTCTAATCCTATTTAGAGCTTTAACTGCCTTGATCTGTTCCCTTTTAAAAAGGTCGCATTGGGTAATGGTTTAAAGAAATGTCATCTTACTTTCATCTGAAGWATTTCTTTAGAGATAGTTCAATAGTTTTCTCTCTCTGCTTCTTTTTTTTTTTTAATTATTAAATCCATACATTACCATCCTGGTACTAATAAAAAGATACACGACTAAGGTTGCCAAAGGTACTTACACAGTGTTACAAGATGTTGGTCTAAAGCTACAGAAATAACACTCTGWGGAAGAAAACTTTATTCAAGTTGTGTTTTCAAAAAACAATTCAGTCTAATCTTCTCTGTATTTTATTACATCTGAGACATATTTTATTGTCATTATTTATTCAACAATRGACTGATGTTCATAATGGCCTATATTAATAGATTACTAATATAATAATCATAACAATAGAAAATATGGTGGCTTAGTTAATGAATCAAAGTGCATCTATTTCAGAATATTAATTTATAGAAGTTCAGCTCAATTTCAAGTTTTAAAGTCAACTAATGCTTAGGTTTAAAATAGAACTATAAACTTAAGTTATTGGAAAAGAAGTATTATGAACATTCCTCTTCTTCTAAACATGAAAAATTTAGTCTCTCTTACACAGACACACAACCAAAATTTTTAAACTACTTCTAACAAGAGTAAAAATCTAATACATACAGTAACAGCATTCCATACCACAGAAGGGAATTGTACACATCCAAATGACCCATAAAAATACAGCGGTCCAAGAAGTGAATAGCTGAAAATCATCCCAATCATAGGAGTAAGACACTCTTTTGACATACAAAGCAGTGAAACGTTGCTAAGAAATCACAGATGGTGTAGTGCCGAGATATGCCTAAGCTGGTTGAGTGTCTAAATCTTAAAGGCACCCGACTGCTGTATTTAGAGCAAAAGCAGCTGTGTCACTATTGGTGTAAGAGGATTGATGGCTCAGATCTGGTAAGCATTCTTCTTATTGACATTTTAGAAAAGGCATATATATAAAATAACTGGGCTAASCATATTAAATTGAACTGTTTAGTTGAAACTTTTATGTAGGGTACACTCTAGCAATAGTCTTGGCAGGCAGCAGACTAAATTATACAAATACTTTAAGCTTTAACAGAGGACAAAGAACATTGAAGTACAAACACTTATAAACTTACTTGCTTCTCACAAGGGTGAATGATAGTTAATCTCTTTTTTGTTGTTGTTTCCACCTATATTTCCTTTGATAGGTAAAATTTTTGTGACTATTGAAGKTTAAGACTGTTTTTGTAGATAATGTTAGCCCCTTCAGAATCTGGTGCAGAAATTGCTTAAGTACAGTATTGTGTTCAAAGGAAGAATGGTATTCATCCTCCATTCTCCAAAAATAGATTAATTAAAGCATTCCTACTCCTTTTTATTTCTTTTCTTCTAGATTGAGCAACAGATWATGCACTCACAGTATTTGTCTCAAGGTTGGGAAGAGATCAAACAGTTGAAGGCTGAGCTCTGCATATATTTCCAGGATGCGGATCAACAGYTACAGAATTTAAAAAGGAGACGGGCAGAGTTGGAGCTAAATATTGCCCAGAATATGGTACTCCAGGTTAAGGTAAGGAGGCTTTGGGTTAAGAACAGAAGGTAAGGAAGAAGTTCATCSTGTGGCTGATAYTATTTTATGATTTATATTATATGCACGTACTGCATACAGTGGCTAATAAGCTCTAAGTAAGAGTAGAGAAGAKAAAGGAAAGAGTGTTTCCTTGTTGATGCTGCAGGATTATTCAGAGAGCAGAAAACTGTACTGTAGTATTTTTCTGGCTTTCTATTCTTTATTTTTTTAGTAATAGACAGCATTTAGTCTACTCTAATTTGCCTTTGCTTTTAGAGTAGACTAAATGCTGATCACAGTGGACCTGAAGATAAGATTTACAAATTATGCTTGCTAAATTCTTTGATTTCTATACTTCTAAATAGTTTAGAAGCATTTCAAAAGTAGTCAGTGAAACAACTTGATGTTGCTGATCTCTAAGAAGAAGAGGTACGACAGAAACACAATTTAATTAATGAGACATACCTTCATATCTTCTCTCATTCCAGAACAGAGACATTTTATGACCATTCTGTACACACCAATAACTTAACCATGCATACCAATAACTTAAAAAATAATTTCTTTAATAAGTTATTAAATATGTGGGTTTTTCATTTTTGGTTTAGACTTTGCTTGTATTCTTTTTCTGATGTGCCAAGAGTTAAGTGAAAAATAAACAGCACTTTCTCTCCATTTCTGTTCTACTCACACTTTGGAGCAAAGTCAAAGACTTTGAAGATGCCTCAGCACAATCTGGACTGAAAGCTGTTATACCAGCTATCATTAGAGTCCAGGAAGAAGAAGGAGTCTCTATTTCTTCACTCTTTCAGTCAGTAACTTTGGATTATAATGAAAGGGAGACACCTGCTGTACTGTTAGATATGGCACAAGGTGTTTTTTTTCTAATCATTTCTCCTAGTAAGGAAGATACCTAGCTCCATTTGAAGCCATCATGAGGAGGAATGAGGCAGAGCTGGAGATGGGTGTGCTTGTTTAGTTATAGTTACTGGAACTAGAATGTAGAAAAATATTGTATTTACCTTAGCGTGTAAGGGCTGAAAAATATTTGGTTAGTTTTAGTTGTCAGTATATTGTGTATTCTTCTTTTTGGGATCTCTCTGACTTCTTATTTGGGAGGATGTGTATGCAGATGAACTCCTTCAGTTACTAGTTATTAATCATACCTAGGTAATCCATGGTTTTGTTTCAATAGTGACAGTGGTAATGGTTGCTGTTACAGAAGTAGGAGCAATACAGAGTACAGATGTGGAGTCTCACTGACTCATGGACTCTGCTTCCTATTTTTAGTCTCTAATGAAAAAGGAAAAAAAAATAAGCTAGTAATAGTGCTGGTAAAATGAATTATTCTTGTGATATTCAAGATTACCTTGCATGTTTTAGTGTATGGTGGGAGCTGTGCTAGTGTAGAAGCCTGGACAACAGGATGTGACTCGATCACRAGTTCTGTTTTGGTCACTGGCACTTGGAAACTCCTCTGGCTTTCTTTAGCATCTATTACCAGCTTGTCTTCACGTGAGAAGATGGGGAGGAGGGTTTGGAGAGGAGCAAAAGTACTTCTTCCAGTTTACATCTGCAGAGCATTTTCCTGGGCAGATAATTAGTTCATACATATATAATTTATTTACTTCAGAGCTTTCATTTAAGTTCCATTTTATAATTTTGAATGTATGTTATTTTATTGGGTTTTACTTGTATCTTTTTCAGGAATTCAGTCAGAAGTTGCAGTCTAAGCAGTCAGCTCTCACCTCTGTGTCTGAGAAGATGAACAAACTAACCCAAGGACAGGAATCACCTGAACACAAGGAAATAGGAGAACTGAGCAGCCAGTGGCTGGACCTCTGCCTTCAGGCACATAATTTGCTCATCCAGAGGGAGGAGGATCTGCAGAGGACAAGGGATTACCATGATCGCATGAATGTTGTTGAAGTTTTCCTGGAAAAGCTCACAAAAGAGTGGGACAACCTGGCTAGGTAAAAAAGGAGTTGCATCCACAAAGCAAACCGTGCATATGTGCTGAAAGAAGTGTTTACAGAGTGTCTCTAAGTGGGAACCACTAAAAATCCCTTTTTGCATACTTGATTAAAAGCACACCTCCCTTATTAATTATCAGGCAATTAATCCTTTCTGTTAAAATGAATAGAGTTTGACAGATCAGATCTKCAGTGTTTGTCTTTAAGGCAAGCAGTGATTGATCCTGTCTCAGAGTATAGCATTTCCTGATATTTCAGGAATGTTGACTATTTCATTTAAACTCTTTCATTTGTGGTGGTCCATGAATTCATGGTTCTTTCACTAGTTCATTTGCATTGTGATACTGTGTTAGTCTATCAATTAGACTATTATATTAAAGCTTAGTAACTACTCCTAAATATTTGCAGCTGCTTTGCATATGATAAGCACACCAGCTGTGAGYAAAATTGTGAGTATATTGCTGCTCCTGTCACTGCCATGGAACACGATTCACTTCAGCCTCAATGCTTGCTGTTGTTCATATGTGCAATATAATCAGTATGGTCTGTATTCATGTAAATGTGTGTGGTCAGCCTGATGACCGTTCAGCAGGTGAAAGGGAAACTAATTTGTGAAGTTTTTAAATTAATGTTCAAGGCTGCTACCTTCAAGTGAATCTGAAAACTGTAGGTCTTTATATCTTATTGATTTCAGGATGCAGTGGGCTTATAATTAATCCTGACCTCTTTTAAAAGCCTGTGYTGAAATAGGGTCTAATAACTCATTTTTGTCCTGTCCTTTTTGATAATAGATCTGATGCTGAAAGTACAAATGTGCACCTTGAAGCTTTGCAAAAACTGGCAATTGCACTACAGGAAAGGAGATTTGCTTTGGAAGATTTGAAAGATCAGAAGCAGAAGATGATAGAACACTTGAATCTTGATGACAAAGAATTAGTAAAGGAGCAATTCAGTCATTTTGAACAACGCTGGACTCAGCTGGAGGACCTTGTCAAACGGAARATTCAAGTTTCTGTTTCAACCTTGGAAGAGCTCAGCTTGGTGCATTCCAGATTTCAGGAACTAATGGAATGGGCGGAGGAACAGCAACCTAGTGTCTCAGAGGCTCTTAAACAGAGCCCTCCTCCAGATATGGCTCAGAGCCTTCTCATGGATCATCTTACCATTTGCAGTGAGCTTGAAGCCAAACAGCTTGTTCTGAAGATGCTTGTGAAGGATGCTGACCGGGTGATGACCAACCTAGGGCTCAATGAAAGGCAAGAACTGCAGAAAACAGTGTCTGATGCACAGCAYCACGTGGCTTGTCTCAGCGATTTGGTTGGCCAGCGGAGAAAACACTTGAATAAAGCACTGTCTGAAAAGACCCAGTTTCTCATGGCAGTCTTTGAGGCTACAAACCAAATTCATCAGCATGAGAAGAAGGTGATGTTTCCAGAGCATATTTGTCTTTTGCCAGAAGATGTGAATAAACAGATCAGAACTTGTAAGAACACCCAGGCTAATCTGAAGGCCTATCAAAATGAGGTCACAG
Organism: Cardinalis cardinalis; assembly: GCA_014549065.1. NCBI lineage: Eukaryota > Metazoa > Chordata > Aves > Passeriformes > Cardinalidae > Cardinalis > Cardinalis cardinalis. Next base: position 15,069,916 of record JACDOX010000002.1, read on the forward strand.
GGTTGTGGGCTCAAGGAAGGGATTTAATGAAAGAAGCAACAAATCAAGAGAAGAGTGAGGTGTTAGGTAAACTGCAAGAACTACAGAATGTGTATGACACTGTTTTACARAAGTGTAACCAGAGATTGTTAGAACTGGAGAAAAATATTGTTTCCAGRAAATATTTCAAAGAAGATTTGGATAAAGTTTGCCATTGGCTAAAACAAGCTGATATTGTCACATTCCCAGAAGTCAATGTAATGAATTCTAACGCTGAGTTATACAGCCAGCTGGCAAAATATCARCAGATTCTTGAGCAATCTCCAGAATATGAAAATCTGCTACTTGCACTGCAAAGAGATGGCCAAGAAGTCCTACCATCACTTAATGAAGTGGATCATTCTTATCTAGATGAAAAACTTAACAGTCTCCCTCAGCAATTCAATATTGTCACTGCTCTGGCAAAAGAAAAATTATATGAGGTTCAGGAAGCAATTTATGCCAGAAAAGAGTATGCCTCTTTGATTGAGTTGACGAGTAAGGCTCTGACCGAGCTGGAAGACCAGTTTATTAACAGGGACAAAGCTCCAGCTGCTGTTTCAGCCAAAGAAGCTGKGTCACTCCAGCAAGCCTACAGAGATCTCTTAGATGAAGCCACAAGCCTTGCTGCAGCAGTGGATGAACTGAACCAGAAGAARGAGGCTTTTCGAAGCACTGGCCAGCCCTGGCAGCCAGATGACATGTTAAAACTTGCCACGCTATATCACAAGTTGAAGAGGCAAATAGAACAGAAAATCAACCTGTTGGATGACACAATAGAAGCATGCMAGGAGCATGAGGAGATGTGTATGCAGTTTGAGGCACAGCTAGAGACAGTGAAAAAGGAGCAGGTTAAGGTGAATGAAGAAACTCTCCCAATAGAAGAAAAGTTGAAAATATACCATTCTCTGGTGGGCAGCTTGCAAGACTCAGGAAGTCTTCTGAAGCGAATAACTGAACATCTAGAATCCCTTTCTCCTCAGGTTGACTCGTCTGCTTATGAGACTACAAATCACCAAGTTAAGGCTTGGCAAGAGAAGCTGAAGTCTTTGCATTCTGCCATTGTTGACACAGTGATGGAGTGTGAGAACAGACTTGTGCAGAGCATTGACTTCAAGACAGAAATCTGCCGCTCACTAGAATGGTTAAGATGGGTGAAAACAGAACTTAATGGAACATTAAGTTTGGACCTCAAACTGCAAAACATCCAAGAAGAAATCCGAAAGGTTCAGATACATCAGGAAGAAGTGCAGTCAAGCCTCAGAATAATGAATGCCCTGAGCAATAAAGAGAAAGAGCGCTACATGAAAGCAAAGGAGCTGATACCTGCTGACCTGGAAAACACTCTTGCTGAGCTGGCAGAGCTGGATGGTGAAGTTCAAGAAGCTATACACACGAGACAGGTTAGTGCACCCAAAGCATCATTAGTTTTGTGGTCACAAAGCTGAAAAAGATGGTTCTATGGCTTGATCATCACAAAAAGCTCATTTTAGTAATCCTACTGTCTTGGTTTTTTAAATTATAGAGGCTGCTGTGATTTTATGTTTGTGACTTTCCCTTTTATTTCAGGCTACCTTGAATAAAGCATATAGCCTCTGCCAAAGGTACTACCAAGTGATGCAGACAGCAAATGACTGGCTGGAAGATGCTCAGGAATTTCTTCAGTTAGCAAGAAATGGTCTAGATGTTGAGAACTCTGAGGAGAATCTAAGGAACCATGTTGAATTTTTCAGCACAGAAAGTCAGTTTAATGATCATTTGAAAGTGTTACAAGGCCTTGTGTCTGAGATAGAGCCCTTTTTACAAGCCACAGCAAGCGAACAGCTGATGCAGAATGTAGCTGCATTGGAGGAAAAGGCCAAAGGGACAGAGCAAGAAGCMAAAACCCAGCAAGAGCAGTTACAAAGGTATATTCTTATTTTTTATTTTATTTTTCCTTTTCTACTTCATTTTAAGATCACCTTGTTGGTAATGAAAGAAGGAATCAGAACATTAATTGAAGTCTTTAAATATTTGTGCTACTTTTGAGAGAAGTGGATATTGGGGATTCAGGGCTTTTAGATTCTGTTTTCTTTTCTGCCCTTGACTGACTAGTTGTGTGATCTTAAAGGAGCTCTGGTAGAATTATATTAAGCTTGGAACAGCACGGAGAAGAGTAGGGAATAATTGTTCTATATTTCATCTGGCTGAAGACATATGCACAAACAAATGATATTGAGGCAGACATTTTGAACTAAAAGGAAATACCTTTTTAAAAAGCATAACGATGTTTCTTATTATTTCTGAATGTTCTGAATCCCATAAATTTGGTTAGGATTAAACCACAACAGAGGCAGTCTCTGAGGAAAAGTCAAATGAGTGCTATTAAATGCTCAGCCGTGTTTTCTTTAAGGCATAGCTGAAAATCAGGAGCATATGCTTCTGTGTATGCTGTTTCCCAATAATCTTTCTTTTTCTTGGAAAGTACTGTGTAACAGCAAAACTAAGCAGTTGCATTAGAAACTAGGTGCAATAATATTTCTGATTTTCAAATGTTTTTATGTAGCATTAAGTTGTTTTTTCTGGAACTATATTGGTTTAAGGTGTGCTTCTGAGTGGCAGGAGTACCAGACATCAAGGCAGAAGGTGATTGAAGTGATGAATGATGCTGAGAAAAAATTATCTGAATTTTCAGTAGCTAAAGCTGCTTCTTCTCATGAAGCAGAAGAGAAATTGCTAACACATAAGGTAAGGTACTGATAATTGCATTAAATCCTTCTCTTTCAAGTGAAAATTAATGTATAATATGTAGGTCCCTACCTGAGATAACATRAATTTGAGTTTTTAGATCTTTACCTGTAGCACTTAACGGTGTCATAACACACCAAGACATGTTTAGTGCTGTGCAAAACACACATTTGATTTGTGGAGTGACCAAGGCAGATATCTTTAATCACTTTTCCGCTTGTTGAAAAGTGCCTATGACTGTAGAGAAGTGCAAAGAGTCAGGAGGTTCCTAAAAGCCGTTGGTCTGTAAGCCCCAAAATTACGTACCCTTCAAGAAACTCAGATCAATAGAAACATCCGTCTACTTTTGATCATGGAACAGGATAGGAAGAGTTTACTAGGCCTGAGTTGGAGTTTAATATTAACTCTTGTTTWGTCTAAAAGCAAGAAATATAGCTTAAAAAAAACTTACTTTCTCATGTTTCAGGTACTACTCAGTTGCCTTAATGTAGACAGTCAGTGACACTTCATACATGCTGCCAGCTGTGTCTTGTGAAACCAAGAATCTCCCCTAAGAGTAATGKCGTGTCTGCCAGATTCATGAGAGTGTCCTCAAATCCTTGGGCATTTAAAAAGTTGTTAAAGATTAGCAGGACATAAATGTACAATTAAACACCTGAATTGCTTCTTCCATTTTTAGACTGTTTAGAAGTCTGTCCTTGCTATGAGAAGGACTCTGAATGCTTATTTTCATCCCTTTTGAGGGGCTATCAAGGAAGAGAAAAACTGATKACGCCAGATTTCTGCTGCTTACAGAAGCTTGCATTTTGGACCAAGCAGCTATAGCTAATATATATTGCCTATGAGAAATAAAGTGAGACCTAGCCACCTCACTTGAAATGCAATACCTCCTCTTCATCTACAGTGGATGGGGGTGGTTCACCTTACCTGCATGTTGAATGCTGATGAGTTGCCTTGTGGAAAAGGAAAACAGTGTTTATTTTTTGCTTTTTCAGACTCTCGTGTCCATAGTGAATTCTTTCCATGAGAACATCACAGCCCTAGAAGAAAAGGCATCACAGCTGGAAAAAATCAGCAATGATGCCAGTAAAGCATCTATAAGTAGATCCATGACAACAGTTTGGCAGCGCTGGACACGACTCCGGAATGTAGCCCAGGAACAAGAGAAAATTTTGGAAGATGCAGTGCAGGAATGGAAGGGTTTTAATGATAAGGTAAATTCTAGTCTTGCTAAATCCTCCCTTATACATAGGTTTTCATTCATTATGCTTGCTGCSTTATTAATCATCTTGCAGTAGAAAAAACTGATAGCAGGAGTAACTGGTTTTTTTTCCTCAGTTCAGAAAAACACAGCTGTGAAAGATYCAGGTTTAGAAACATCACCTCCGAAGTTTGGACAGTTCTTCTCAATGCATACATTGTATAGTGCATACAGAGTTGTTTTGGTTTCTAGTGCTTCTTTAGATTCTTCTCTGTTTCCTTTCCTCAGATGTTCTGTCCTAGATTATGTTAACCTCCTTTTTTCTTCTTCTCTTTCTTCTCTATTTTTTCTCTCTTCTCKCTTTCTTTTTTCCTCTTTTTTCCCCCTGAAGAATATGAAGTTGCTCCTTTTAAGCATAAGCAGTGAGGATAGTGCCTGTCACTGCTCATTGATCATGTCTCTTTTTTCCCCTTATATCCTACCTAATCTTCTTATCTGTCAGTGTCCATTATTCATGCCCAGATATCTGGTTCTCTAGGARTGAGGATAATCATTTTGTTAAATGCATGGGTGTAGCCCAGGGTAGAGATCTAGTTCCTATGGAAATAAATATAATAAATGCTGAAGATTATAAGACAAAGCTGGATAAAAAAAAATCCCKTAGCAAGTCCTGATGCCCTGTGAAGAGCAAGGGATCTGGTACAGTAGAGCACAAGCCCTATACCACAACAGTTTTATAGAATCTAAATGTACAGTACTGGGTCTAGCACCTTTCAGTGTCAGTTGTACTAGCTTCTTTTGTAATCTTACTATTGACAAGACTGCATCTCTTTCCATAGATTCAGAAAGCCACCATAGCTATAGATCAGCTACAAGGTCGCTTACCAGAAAGCTCAGTGGAAAAGGCATCCAAGACAGAGCTCCTGGAACTCCTGGATTACCACAGCAGTTTCCTGCTGGAGGTGGACCACCAGCTGTCATCTTTGGGCCTGCTCAAACAGCATGCTGTCAGCATGCTTCAGGATGTGGAGGTAAAGCCTCCATCTCAGAAGGAACTACCARTTATGCAAGAAATCAAAGCAATGCAAGATCGATGCCACAAGTAAGGAAATATTTTAAAAGATTCAGCAAAAAAATGGTACCTCGCAATTCATTATTAAGAGCTTATGTATCATTTTTAGAYCATTAACAACTAACATGCCTAAGTAAATGTTAGCTGTTATTTTTTAAATAAGCATCCATTTTAATTTAAAATTACTTTTAATTAATCTTGAMATACCTTTTTTGCCATTATTTTTTATTTCTTTCAGAAAGAATATGCCTGTTAGAATATTTCTTGCCTTGCATAATAATACTAATTTRCATAAAAGCTGCATAAACTGCATTRAAGTTATAACTGATTTTAAACACTTCCATTGTTTCTCACATTAACAGTGATCATTTATYTTTTTGTATCCTCTTTTATTAGTTTATCACTTTGTTTCCCTTGTTTGAAGTACTTAGGTACTAAAAGTAGGTCCTGTATGACATTTATGGGGGAATGTAGAGATATGCAAATGAAACATAATTTTTCACCTTGAGGCCATGCAAATRTTTATCTAAATCAAAAACATCTCCATGTCATGTAGAAAACAGGAAGTTTTATGTCAAGTTTTGAGACACATCTCTACCTCATAACTACACTAAGATACCATTGAGTGGATCTCCATGGTTGGAAGACATAGAGAAATGAGAAATGACAAAATTGAAACCCTGCACCAAGCCTGTGCAAAGTTTATTGTGTATGTTTATAAATAATTATAATAAAATAGCAATCCCAGTAGAAAATTTTACAATTCCATTTCTCACTTACTTAAAATTGGTTTCTAAGATACAGGTCTGTGATGACCTCCTGCTCATGTAAATAAGGCATGATTTATCTGTGCAAGGTTATGCAAACATAAATGAAATATGGAAATATATATGTCACATGTATAAGAGCTACAAGTAGTCCAATAGAACTTTCACAGAGGTGTGATTTTTTTACAGGAGATCCAAGTTCTTGAGGAAAGTGCAGGAATTCTGTCTTAGTGGAAGTGTGRAAATATGCCATGTTTAGATACTTGATCCCTAACTTAACCTAAGTATTCTGCCAATGCAAATCCCATCAATAGGAGTGGAATTTATCTCATGTTATTTTATATTCTAGATATTAATATCAGAGCAGATTGTCTTGCTCTCTAATTAGTGTAGAGAAATAAACAAGTGTAAGATACAGTTTTTCTGACCTATTTTAGAACTTTCTTTTGGAATGACAGTGAGTAATCCTAGTTCATGCCCTGCAATTGCCTCTAAGACAATCAGGGCATGATAAGATCAGAGGTAGGGATCTCTACTGTATACATTAGCATTTTTTCAAAAGAATTGCATGCCTGATGTCCAAACATGTAAAACCAAAGAATGGACATGAAAAATTTAATTATTTAAATTTATTTCTCTGGATGTGGTGCTCTTTATCATTATCTTTATTGTTCAGCATGTTTTGACCAAGCAGTGTTTTTAGACTTTGCTTAATTCTTCACAAATAGTTATTGTTTCTTTCTTTCTGAAGTATGCAACAGAAAGTTAAAAAAGGCATGAAGATGGTGAAACAGGAGCTGAAAGAGCGTGAGGAGGTTGAAGCAGAGATTAATGTTGTGAAGTCCTGGATCCAGGAAACAAAAGAATATTTATTAAGCCCTGATGCAGAAGTGGACATTCAACTCCAGGAGCTGCAGGTAGGCCACATTTGTCAGCTTCTAAATCACAATRTTTATCTTCATTATAATCTTCTAGTGAGTGTTAATAGTTTCAAAACCACTACAAATTCAAATTAGACTATATTCATTTAGTAAYCCRATATTMATTTAGTAATTGTTTACTAAGACGATATTCGTTTAGTAATCGTTTAGTAAAATGAGCATTTTAGTAACCCACTAGACAAATTCATAAAGCATGAAGTGGATGATGGAGTGTGATATTTTATTTTAAAGATGTTTAAGATGTATTGTCATTGTTCTTAACAATACTTTTTTTCTGTCATTAGTCTCTCTTCAGTGAAGTTACTACTCATCGCCAGGCTGTTGAAAAACTGGCTGAACAACAACAGAATAAATACTTAGGGCTTTATACCATTTTGCCTTCTGAACTCTCTCTTCATTTAGCAGAAGTTGGACTGGCCCTYGTTACTGTGCAGGATCAGGTAAAGTGCAGTATAAAAGTGCCAGACAGATCTATAGCCCTTCTTTGAGATTTATAATTTGGTATCCTCCTGTGGCCAAACCGTGGCAACACAGAATAGTTTTATTACCTTCATTCTTTGAACKAAAGTTAAATGAAAGTTAATTTCCTTTAAGGAGGAGTAATTTCTGATTATTGAATTTAATTTGTATTGTTGACAGATTCAAACCAAAGAAAGAGAAACTCAGCAAATCAAAACATTGAATCAAGAGTTTGATCAGAAAATCCAGGGGATAGCAAATGAACTGAATACCATTCTTTCCAAACTGAAAAAGAAAACAAATGATATAGCACAAGCTAAACTTGAACAAAAGGTAAGACAACGCTTTCCTTATGTGGTTATGCCATAAATTTTTCTGAATTGGGAAGCTTATTTCATACCAAAGTGTTGTTTGTAAAGACTTGGAGAACACAGGTTGTTAATGTAGTTCAACAGAAGAGTTAAACAGAAATGAGGGTTGACTGAGGAGACTTTTAAGGSTACAGTCTTTGCAAACTGGCCTACACAGGTAACAGAATTTGAAGGAAGGAGCTGAGTGTTGAAGTGAGATGGACAAAATTTCACGGTTCCTTTTCAGTAATGAGTATGACTCCAATCTGGGAATTCCTGAGGAACCTTCAAACTGCTCCTTGTTCTTGTCTATCCTGAAAAGATCATTTGTTATTTATGATAAATAGGTCCATAGAAATTTACTTGTAGCTCATCTCACATTTGGTTCAACAACRAGGTAAAGTACTACTCGTGCAATTAAGAGTAGTGCAAACGGTTCTTGATTGTTTTTTGAAGGTTTTCTTAATCTTAGGTGTGTACCACACTCAGGAAAAATCATCTGTACTGAAGTGTAATGGCCAAATTAGGATTACTATATGAKAGTAAGGGATTTTGGGGAGAAGAGAGATGGAAAAGGGATTGGCTGAGGGTTTGGGACTTTTTTTTGTTGGTTTGTTATTTTAAGTAGGCAAAGATAAACTTGACTGAATTACTGTCTGAAATTAAGCAAAGCATACAAAATAGGAGAAGATTTAGCATGACTGGTATGTCATAAATTACCTGTTTATTTTCATRAGATACTCAAGATGTTCCAAAGTACTGTTTACTTTTCAAGAAGTGTCACTAAACTATATCCCTGGTGTTATCTCCTTGATTTCAGTAAGAAAGCAGAAAACCAGTGAAATCTGCTTTCTTATGTTGCATAAATTAAAACTCTCTGTCACTGGAGATGAAGTAATGTTCCMTCTGCTTTTATGCATTTAGCTGATAGTCTTGAGACTGGGTTGGCTTTGGTTACAGCAGTAAATATTTTTATATTAACATTGAAACAGATTGTGAAAAAATAAAATAAAAATCTGTTTTAAATCCATGTGACTCAAGTCAAATGAACCTTCCTTCACAAACAGCATCTAAATTCTGCATAATATCTGTAGTAAATACATTTATTTATGCTTGCTGTAATGTGTGTGTCTTTGTATTTAGATAAGCAGTTTAACATGTCTTTGTGTCTACATGTAGACAGTTATGTCTCCAAATTCGTAGAATAATACTGACTTATGAGGATGATTGATCAAATCTTACACTCAGACGTGTGTCTGCCAGGACAGCCCTAACATGAAGAACTTGAAGTCACTTCTTGAAGTACCTGTAGCAGTGTTGTGAATGATTCCAGTTTAAATTTGTAGAAATAAYTGGAGAGAGGCTAGGCTGTTTGTCCAAAAAGTGGGACAAGAGGCAATGGGCAGAAACTGATGCACAGGAAGTTCCACCTKAGCATGAGGAAGAACTTCTTTACTGTGTAGTGTCTGTGCACTGTAGCAGGTTGCCCAGAGAGGTTGTGGAGTCTCCCTTTACTGGAGACACTCAAGAGCCTTCTGGACACAATCCTGTGTCATGTGCTGTGGGACAATCCTGCTTGAGCAGGGAGGTTGGGCCAGACAACCCACTGTGGTCCCTTCCAACCTAACCTGTTCTATGATTCTGTGACKTTGCTTTTTTTATGTTTCAAAACCAGTGAATTTTGAACACCTTGGATATAAAAAACAAATACAAAAATAACCAGTAGCCTCTTCTCAAGAAACTGTAGCCCAAGAGTATGTTTTAAATCTGTGGGAAACTTGAAAAAYGTTTTAGGCTTCCTTTTCAAAATATTTGTGACTATGGTAGGAAAAATTGATTTTAAACTGTGTTTCTATTGAAAYACTCCAGCACAATCAGTCTGCTCCTGCATCAAGATCATGCTATGAAAATTAAGATTCAAATTAAAATTAAAGTTTTAATAATCCGTTAATGAGTAACTACATTTTTATGAGTTATAAACTTATATTTAAGACAGCAATAAAACAAACCCCTTTTCCAATAAACAAAAATCCTTTTCATGGCAGTCTGTGCTGACAATTTGTTTCAGAAACAAACCCAGAAAGATGCCTGAGAACAGTTAATCTCACGGTGAAGTGACTCAGTCTTTGGCTACGGCAGGGAAAACGGTTATCCATTCCAGCCAGGAAGCCAGAGGAGAAAGAGTAATGGCACATACTTAAGAGATGACCAAATATCCTGCTGTTCTGCTTTCCTGCTTAAAAATGGAAAGAACTATGGAGACTTTGGACAGGCTATAAAAGTTGCAAGYTGGACTAGAAATAATCAACCAAAAAGCTACCACTTCCTGGATCACTGATTTTATTGTTTTTCTGCCTAGATCCTTGGTGACGAGTTGGACAGCTGCAATATAAAGCTGTTGGAGTTAGATGCATCAGTCCARGACTTTGCAGAGCAGAACGTGCCCCTGGCCAAGCAGCTGGCTAACAGGATAGGGAAACTCACTGCACTGCACCAGCAGACCATACGGCAGGCTGAGTACAGAGCAGCCAAGCTCAGTCAGGTATGATCCTAAATCCTTTCTGCTGTTTCCTCGCAGAACCAGAGGAAGCATGCAAACATCTCATTTATTTTCCTGGAGTTATGCCAGACAGGGCATTCCTTGGCACATCTGCCTATTATTATTCAGGGCTTGCATCACGTTCCAAAGAGACAAAGGTCAAACCAGAGAGTAAAAAAATTCTCAGATGCTACTTTAACAGCCTCTTGCATGAATTACCTGCTGTTTGGTTCCTTTGGTGCCCTAGAAAGATTGTAGATATCACAAACAGTAGCATGCTGGAAATAGTACTTCATTGTGCTTCTCAGGTTCTCTGTTTTGTCACTGTTACCTATATTTGCAGCATTAAAAGCAAAATTTAAAAAAAAAATATTTTGCTTTAGTCCCAATCCATAGAGGGTGAATATAACCTGTRCATTTAATCGAAAAGCCTATATACAGTGGTCCTGGTAATGCATAATATTTATGCAATATTTTGGAGTTCATGAAGATGGATCTCCTGTGGTTCCAAGTCTMTGAAATTCATTCTCTTTTTTTTTTCCTCAATTGTTCTTACCCCCAAAAACCTCTAGGTAAAAGCAAATAAATGGATTTTCTCTGGTTCTGCCATCAGTGCCCTGATAAATTATGAGTTCTCCTTTCTGCATGCATTTTTCTGTAAGAAAAAATTAAAATGTTATTTTCTCTAAAGAATTGTTTTTAAGAGGGGTTAGAAAATTATTATCAAAGTAAGAATTCAGACAAAGGTACTTGATAAAGAGATTTAACATTAGGATATTTTTGTTCAGCATCAAAAAATCCGTGTAGAAAAAATGATAGGTATTGGAAACTGCTTGCAAATACAGTTCAGCCACCTCAGATTTGATCCATCCTTTACAAGGAGGAAATTCATGAACRTCAATGAAATTATTCCTGCTGAAAAGAAAATTGGAGCTTATGAGTACTTTGCTAAATAGAAATTGGATTAATGAGAAAGCAGAACTTTTGTCCTGTATTTTGAAATTGTGCAACATTTCATTTTTTGGAAATATGGCAGACTGAATGGACAAAACAGACTGTAAAAAAAAAAAGGTGATTTGGAGGATGTAATGGAAAGAGACATATCAAAATAAGAAATTGAGCCACAAACTGAAAGAGGAGGTATTTTGGAACTTACATGTGAGGCTGAAATATGTACAGGGAGTGAACCCTCTAGGGATATATTTGAGCATCAATGAACTCTCACAGTGTGGCCTACATTCTTATAGTGCCTTTTTTCCCCTAAAACACATAATCTTACTACTGAAAACATACCTATTTTAACTCCATAAAYACATAAGAAAATTACTTATATAATACAGGAAGGAAAAGTTGTTAAAATGATCCCCAGGTTAAAACAATGAAGGAAATAAAATTAGTTTTTTTCATCCTCCCAGAATTGTACAAAATTACATCTTAGGCTTAAGCAAATTTTTCTTTCATCCAGGCTGCTTCACACTTGGAAGAATACAATGAGATGCTGGAGTTCATATTGAAATGGATTGAGAAAGCAAATATCCTAGTGCATGGTAGTATAACATGGAATTCTTCCTCTCAGCTTCGTGATCAGTTTAAAGCCTACCAGGTGATTATGTGAGCTATGACATTTAAAAGGCAGTGTATATATGAACTTATTTTCAAAGTAATGGAGTTCTACTTCCTCCTAAAGGGCTAGATTTCTTTGGCTGTTCTCCCAAGCCTTAAAAATGATTCATTGGTTTTGGACAATTGTTTTGAAAACTGAAATAAAGATACRTTGTAGAATAAAAACATGTGGTTCAAAGTTGATCTTCATGTTATTCAAGTCATTTGGTTTCTTAGAGGCTTTTGGCTCAATAGTGTGTCTATTTTTGGAAATAGTGTGATTCTATCACACCTTATTGCAGCTCAYACTGAAAAGCTTTAGTTAATCAAAGAAAATTTTCAGTTTGGGCTTAATTTCTTTCTCCATTTTGCTATACTGCAATAGCCTATGTTCTCTTCTAATGAGTTTTATATCAAATATTCTCAAACTGATACCTAATGGAAGGGGTTTTCCCAATCTCTTCCTGAACATTTCACATAAGAGTAATTTGCTGTCCCTGTCATTGTGCAATTTGTTCTGTGTGTGTCTGTGTGTGGAATGTGTGTGTAAGACCAGTGAAATGTTTTGATGAGGTTCAAGCTTGCCTGGTGTTACATTACTGTGTGAAAGAAATCAAGGCATCATAATAGTGTATCACTAATACCAATGTTATATATACATTACTTAATTGTCAGCTGCATTCTTGTACATAAGTGCAGGGTACTATGTCACTCTTTGTATTCTGAATAGGAGCTTCCAGGCAATTTATCCTGAGGAAARCTGGAGACAGAATTTCTGCTATGACTCTTTCCCTGCTTCAAAATCTGATGATACAGGCTTAACCAATGCCATCCCACACAATGCCTTGGCAGTGATTTTTTTAGGCGGCATTAGCAACTCCTGCCCTGCTATAACACTGCACCCAAGTACTTTCTGCTACTTTCTGTTAGGTATATGAGGCTTCCAGGACAAATCTTCTCCATAGATTGTATATATTATATTTTTACAGACAAGTGTGTGTAGCAAAACACTAAAATTAATGTTTTGGTAAGTACAGCTGCTGAAGCTTCATTACTTAATCCTTTGTTTCCCAGTCTCTATAAGCTGAAGCACTTCAGCAAACCTTCAGAACTAAGCATATTGCCTAAGCCTTGCAGGAAATCAGTGGAAYTTAATCATAGGCTCATGAATGTGTACAGATTGAAGAGTTTGCAGAACAATATACTTAAAAGATATGTGTCATTGAGTCTCAAACCTGACATTCAATTTGTCTGTATCTCCATCTAGAGCATTCTTGATGAATCTGGAGAGATTCATGGTGATCTTGAGGCCATGAGTGAGAGGATTGATTACCTGGCAAGTGTCTATTGTACTGAAGGGATGTCACAGCAAGTAGTGGAACTGGGGCGGCGGACRGAGGAATTGCAGCAAGTTATCAAATTGCAGCTACCAAACCTCCAAGATGCTGCCAAGGTAAATGAAAGCAGTTTTTCTAATGCTAGCTGGCATCTAGGGTGATGTATGCATCATACTACTGAGATTATTAGCAGTGAAGATAATCTGTGATCTGTACAGGGCATGACTTTGTTGCCTAAAGTCAGGTGTCTTGCACTGTTTGAGATGCTGCCTTCAGGTGCTGACTCAGATGGGCACAAGATTTCTGCAGGTCCTGTTCGAAGTGCCCTTTCTGGATGAATATATTTGGGATAATGATGTGTCTCAAATAGCACTGAGCACCCATGTTTTGATACTTGAGAAGTGTATTTGTTGACACTTTGGYTCTGCTATTTCCTTTATCCTTCTCTTAAATGATCCCTAAATGCTGTTATATATTAATTTAGATCAGTACTGGACCAAATCAGAATTCCATAGTGTAAGGCCTACAAAGCAGTGCAAAGAAAAGAATGAACATGCTTTTTCAGTTTTATGAAGTATATAGTGTATTTGAGATTKCAGTACTTAAAAAAAATAACTCTGCCTTTGCAATCTCTTTTCCTAGACTGTCATATGACTGGTTCTTTTATCTAATATTTTAAACAGTTAAAATAAACTGTCAAAACTATGAATTGTTTTTGCACTATATGGGGGATGGTAGGGGGATGTACCTGCAAAATCCAGACAGATATATTTTTAGTGATTTTTATTTTTCCTCTTACTCATCCCTGAATCAAATGTGTTACAGGATATGAAGAAATTTGAAATTGAGCTTAGAGCCCTACAGGCTGCTTTGGAGCAAGCCCAAGCCACGCTGACGTCTCCAGAGCTCGGGCATTTGAGCTTGAAAGAGCAACTTTCTCACAGACAGGTGAAAGACCAGGACCTCAAAGTTAACATTTGAGTAATGTGATCTTACATAAAGGATAATAAGTGTCGATGAGACTGATTTTTGTGTTTCTTAGGTGTGTCGCTCTTTCAGAGTATAGCCCCAAATTACTGCCAAGGAAATAAGGGATGAAGCAAGAAGAATCATTCCCTCAGAGGGAATTGTTGAAGTATAATTCTTTATGAGTCCCTTCTTAGACTGATGCAGTTCTGAGGAGTGTGCATCCAATCCATTTAATCCATATTTGTTATAAAGCCCAATTCTTATCTAGTGCTTATGGTCAAGAGGTTCTTAAAGTATGTCAAAAAGAAGTCAAGATTGTTATCATTATTTTACAGCTAGAGATGCAATGATGATTTCGTTTGTTGCCAGCTTCTCCAATAGTAATCTGGAGCACTAGGAGACAGTTCAGGTTTCCTTAAGCCCAGTTACATTTTTGTATGCTTAGTTGAATTGACCTCCATAAGATATTGTGGCTTTCCCTATTGCATTTGATCTGCTATGGAGATTTGTCAGTTTGTTAGTTTTGGTCTCAGTTTCTTAACAGGAGAAATGAGGAAGTTATAGCTTTCTGAGTTTTTCAAGACATATTTCTTTCTGCAAACTAATATGGAGATTTAACTGTCTCAGTCTGCCAGTGAAAACTGGATGTCATCAGGTTCACTGTAGGATTAAAATCTGCAGAAAAGCATATGGAAGGAAGGTAAATTTGCACAGCTTTTCCTTTTCATTAAAATATGCAGTCTTTATTCTGGKGACTTGCAAACAGATTTCAGAATGTAGCCTTGAAGGGTGTAAGTGAAACACATCACCCACTATAAGAATAAAGGAACACGGAGGTTACACTGGGTTTATGTGTGCTCTTTGTCCTGGCTCTAGCAGATTTCATAATAMAACTTTCTTTTGTACAGAAAGGGGCTATAGCCCCTGCCCACCAGTTTCACCACACCAGAGAGGGGATGTTAGAAAGGCCCTGGCTGGCACATAGCCCCCAGCGTGYCTTGGGTGCTGATTGAACAATAAAGACATCCTCTGCCAGCAGTATGGGGTCTGACAGAGTGAGGCCCCACCTGTGCTGCCTGAGGAATASCTCATTGTTTTGAAACTCTGGTTAGATTATCCACCATATGTCATGAAACTGCAAAAATAAAAACCAAACCACAATCCTGTAATCAGTATGCACTTCAGACCCACTTAGCTATCATTCTGATGTGATATAGGGGAAGGGAGATAACTAAATTCTCTATCCCTGTTTGCCTCATTGTCCAGCTGATTTATATCTATTGAATCTAAAATCTTTTCCTAATGTGCTAAGGCCCTTTTTATCAACTTTGCCTTTTCCTTTTTTTCGTTGGTTTGGATTTGTTTTTTTTTCATATCTATACATACATTAGACTCCTCAGTGTAGATAAAAATAATGGTGGTCAAATCTATTTTCCAGCCATTGCACTTAGACCCTTCTCATGCATATGAACAGACAGCTTGAATGGAYATCTTGTATGGAATAGGCACTATTAACAAAGGCATACAGCTTGTGAATGTTCAAAGAAGAAGGTTTCTGTGTAGCTCTGTTCCTTTCTGTTTGATTGCCTTTTGAATTTTAAGCAACATTTTCAGCCATGGATTGTAATTTCTAAGGAAAGTTGTGAATACAATGGGATTCATGTGCAATTTTGAAAATGTGCTTCTATGTCACAGCGAGGAGTTCACTCAGATTTGAACACTGAGATACGTGTATATGTAAACTACTCTTGTGCTGCTTCGATTTTTGGAGTTGGTAAATCTATTTTCTCAAATCAGTTAATAGAATTTTTTTTTTTTACTTGGACACTTAGGTACTACTATGCTTTCTAATTTATTACTGCTATATMTAGTATATGGGCTCTTTGCTTATATAATGATTATTCTCAGTTGACAATGAGCAACTACAGAGAAAGTGTTTCTAATTATATGCAATTTAGAAAATAGATAATTTTTTTTTTCTTTCRTTGCTTGAATGTACCATAATTTTTCTTTGACTGCATGAACTGCTCTGGGAGTTCTGAAAAAATTGGTTTATTGTGGCAATAATTCTGAAATTGTTGGTTTATTGTTTCTAGCATCTGCTGTCTGAGATGGAGTCCCTGAAGCCAAAGGTTCAGGCAGTCCAGGAGTGCCAGAGTGCCCTGAGGATCCCAGAGGAGGTGGTCACCAGCCTGCCCCTGTGCCACAGCGCRCTGCGGCTGCAGGAGGAGGCCAGCCGCCTGCAGCACACAGCCATCCAGCAGTGCAACATCATGCAGGCAAGTGCAGCTCCATCCCACCAGCCACTCACAGGAACTTCAACAGCAGCATAGAAATTGTGATGAAAACATAGAATTGCATATCTCTGTGCACTCCTCTATTCTGTAGCACCATTAGGAATTTCTCCACTAGTTTCAGTTATTCCTGAYTTTAATATTCATGACCCTGTTAATTGTTGATTTACTCATTAGACCATCACCTAAGTTCTCTCCTTGATATTGCTATGATTTTTGTAATGCTGTTGGGATTAACTAGACAAACAGCTAATATACAATTATATGCAGGTTAATTTTATAAGATATATAATCAATTAATAAAATTTATATAACGGTATTACATCAGCTGCTTCTGAAGATTACTTAAAAACTATTGAATTAGTTAACTRGGGTATAAAAGTAATTATTTTTATTCTCTTTTTTTATAGTCTATATATTTTTTTCTGATTTTGGAGTCATTCGATGTCTATTAAATTTGTATTTTTAAGATTTGCTACGGACRAGTAAATTAGATTTTGTTTGACTGTATGGATTTATAATTAAATATGTAAAAGGTATTTCCAAAGAAGTGAATAAGCTTTTTTCCTCTGCTGTTTAATGATAGGAATATACATAGCATATTCCATAGGCTAGGGGTGCAACTACGAAGTTTCAAGTTGGATAACAGACTTGATGATTTAGGATAATTAATGATGCTTAAATACAAGAAAGGCTACAATGTCACACTGAAAATTTAAAAAATGGGTTAGACAAACTGCTTATGCATCTATGACAGAAAGAACTGATACTACATTGGTAAGATAATTATCTGAGTCAGTCTTCCTAATCCTTTCTGAGTTGTATTTTCTGTAATATCTAAGCTTTTATTATAGTCACAAATGAACACGTGAAGTGAAAAAGCAGATGAAAATGCTTTATAACAAAACTATGAGACTAAGCAAGGCTATCTTCTTGTGGCTGTGCTTGTTTCAGGTACTTGTTGGAATCAGAAGTTACAGCACCTTACATCAGAAATCTAAAATATCATCTTATGTGCACTGTGGGTTTGGGAAATATATAAATAAATGAAACCATTCAAATCATTGCAATTCACAATATTTATGAATAGRTATTTTCCTGACTATACTCCTGCTTTACTTATCAAGAAATGCGTGCCAGATACTTCATGAGGGAAGTCTATCATGCTTAGACTAAGTGAAAATTAATTTTCATGTAGACACTTAATCTTTTTTTCCCTTGTTTAGGAAGCAGTGGTTCAGTATGAGCAATATGAGCAGGAAATGAAACATTTGCAGCAGATGATYGAGAGCGCCCATCGTGAGATCCAAGACAAGCCAATAGCAACCAGCAACATCCAGGAACTCCAGGTCCAGATTTCACGGAATGAGGTATGGGATCCAGAATGCATCAAAACATTGGGATCAATGGCAGCTCACTGACACAGGCAACTCTTCATAAGCAATAGTCATAAGATAGTGAGTTGCTTTTCATATTTTCTAAAGGCTAGTTGAGCAAATAGGCTTAATCCCAGAGAGGGAGCTCCTGCTACTGGTACAGTGTGGACAATTCATTTGTTTATTCAGTTAGATATATCCTAACCTCGGACAGCATTATGGTAAACAAAAGCATTGCATAATTAAGGGACAGTTAACATTAAAACTTGATTGAGGAGTGTCCCAGAAGTTAAAATTCAACAGTTGGTCAGTTAATCTCAACTAGTTTKGTGATCCCTACATATGTATATCCTAAAGAACTTGTACATGTATGCATTTATATCCTAAAGTACTTGGTCATTTTCATCCTAGTCACATTCTGTAAAAAATACCAAGAGACTTGAATCAAAGGAACCCCACAAYAGATTTGGAGGAAAACTGCTTTATTCATTCCAAAGGTTTCTTTAAAATCTTTGTGGGGAAGATTTTTGTGTTGTGGACTTGCAGGTCCTGCCCATAAACTCATGGATTGACAGCTCTTGAATAAATTACAATAGTCTCTGTGCAGCCTTCYTGCTGTGCTAGCTTGAGAGCTCCTCCTGAGCCCCTTTCACCTCCACCTGTCTGTGGTGAAATTCCTAGGATAAAAAATGCACCACTGAGCTCTGTGTGTCACTTCTGGCACCAGATGGCACCATTTCTTTACCTTTGAATTAAAGCCATCCCTCTTGGAATGTAATATAGTCTAATGTTACATGTGTTTCTCATTTTCTATAAAGGGTTATTTAGTATAAATTCAAGAGCAGTTTGTATATACAAGCACGTTAGGGGTTATTAGTATTGAATTGATAATGCTATTATTATCTAGTCAAATACTCTGGAAGAGTAATGCAGGAGAGTGAGCAGTGGTTCAGGGTAGTATTGCTGGAGGAAGGAATAATGCAGCAGGCAAGAAGGAATTAAAAATGGGGCAGCTTGAAGTTTCATGTACATTTGAACAAGTTTAGTAGCTAGGAGTGGTCCTAACCATCTGCAGGAAGACAGCAGCTTTATGATAATGCACATTTTGGGAACAGCCAGAACAGACAGACTTCATACATGCAAGCTTTACTGCTTGGGGGTAAGGGAAATTTTGGGATAAGCATAGTTTTACATATTTTTGGCTCATGTTTTCTTTGCTAAATACCTGTGAAAAAGCATACCATGAAGWGAATGTTCTGAACCATATCTTATTAGACTACTTCGAAAGTGAAGTCTGTTGAGATGTTTGTTAGGTGTATTATTAATTTAAAAAGATATCAGTTACCACATCCCCTGTTAAAGGCTGTATGTAAAATAACTTAAGGGGACATTTGCATTAGCTAAAATTAGAATTAAAATAAGAGGAAGGAAGAAAGTAGAAGGAAATTACATCTTGATTTTTGGGAAGTTTGTATTAGTATGCATGTATGTRAGGAGATACCATGTCTATTGACCCRTGTTTCTTTAGAATTTCAAAGAATGTRGGCAAGTATCTCCGTACTCGAGAATTACTTTAATGGAAAATACAATAGCTCATGGGACATTTCTTTTATCAGATGCTTTATTATTTTTAATTTTCTTTTTCAATCATATTTTTGCTTACTCTTCCTTTTTTTCAGTTGAAAGAGACATTTTAGAYGCTCAGTGCATTGGACATTAATACCACAAGTGTCATTGCACTTGGTAATGTGAGGGAATAGAGTATACTGAATGACAATAATTTTCTACTGGGGCTCAGATATGTCATTCATTGAGCATTTGTGAATGACTGGAATTTGCCAAAGAGCAGATAACTATTCAACCTGCTAGCCATTAAATTTGTGGCTTAATTTGACTGCAGCTTGGTTTTTTACTATTCTGCTTGATGTTTTATAATCAAGACTTTTCTTAGTCTCCAAGGAAAGCTTTGGAGCACCAAAGAGAGGCCCTTTTGTTGCTAAYATGAACGATGGTGACAAGGTGCCATTGAAACTCAAGTAGTGAAGTGTCATCCTCAGTCTTTGAGCTGTTTCAATTCCTAACTTGGTACTTCTTGCAATGAATGTTCTGCACTGTAATTTTGAATAATTTTCTTACTGAAAATATCATACAACCAAAAAAATCTTCTAACTTATCAGCCTGAASCAGTAGTCTTATTTACTTTTGAAAAGATATTGTAATAATATATTATTTATTATGCTTACTATATCTTGCAATTCCTATTGATATTTTTCCTTGAAAACTTGTGGGTTTTGAAGAAGTAAAAGCAGATATAAAAATTAAGCAGAAATATATACTTGAAAAAATAATCATCAGTTTAGCAGGCAAGCTTGTACAAATGTTTTCACTTCTTAGATCAAAACTCTAACTTTTTACTGAGCATCTAGGAGACAGGAACAATAGCTTCAGCAGAAATATGAAACACTTCCACTATTTTTTATTTGAAGTATATTAACTGAAAGCTTTGAAACTGGATACTGAATGGGGCAACAGTATATGGTAGGAGAGAAGACAAGACACTTATGAATAGTCATAAGGGTATTCATTTTCATGTTTCTTGTCTAAAATCTTAAGCTTATGATGGKGTTTGGCCACATAAATAGACCGTTTCCTAAGCATAAAACCCCCAATAGTTTAAAATATAGTCTGCTTTATGCTAGTTTCCCTGCCTCTTTTTAAAGAAAGGTTAGTCCTGTGCAGCTCAACTTAACTCAGTAGACTTAGACAAAACCAAAACGAGATTAAAATACAGCTTATCCAAACAGTGACAAAAAGCAATACAGTCTGCATTTAATCTTATTATGTGACTGMTTGTTCCTATCACTTTCGAGCCTGTTAGACCCTGTGAGTTATTGTTTGGACAATTCATTCTTTCTGGTGAGAGCTGAATGGGGCATTTTTTGCAGTTGTGGCCACTACATGACCTCATTTCCCTGGCATGCACTGTGCGGGGGAGCTTCATCTTCCTCTGATAAATGGAAGTAGACGGGGAGCGGGGGGAAATAGGGCAGGAACAGGGAGAGACGCTCTCCTTTGCAGCAGCGTGCAGCTCACAGAGGTGGGCTCAGGTTCAGGCAAGAYGCGAACGTGAGCCGTCCGTCGGTCCGTCCGTCCCTCCCTGCGCTCTGCGGCGCGGCGCGCACGGAGCCCCGGGCGGCCGCCGCTCCGCTCGGCGGTGTCGCAGCGCGTCCGGACGCGCCCGGCCGGGTCCCTCGGCTGGCGACATCCTGCTCGTCAGCAGGGCGGCAGCGCTGCCATGGTATTGGCTGCGCTGGGAGGAGACAGCTTCGCTCCGCCGCGGAAGCTGAAATGCTGCCGATCCTGTGGCCCTCCCCGGCTGCATCAGCACTAGGGGGAAAAAATGTTTCCTCAGGAGCTGGCTCAGAAGATCAAAGGATACCAGGAGCAAATTGCTTCTTTGAATTCCAAGTGCAAGATGCTGACAATGAAAGCAAAACATGCCACCATGCTGCTGACAGTGACAGAAGTGGAGGGGCTGTCCGAGGGAATGGAGGAGCTGGATTCAGACCTGCTGCCAGCACACCCCACTCACCCCTCGGTGGTTATGGTAAGCAATGCCTTGGTCACTGTACTCATTATCGGAGCTGCTTCCTCTTGCATCATTACAGCACCCCTGTGCAGCAAATTGCCACAGCTCRCATCTACCTTTTGAAATGGCTGTAGTGTGGCAAACCAAACAAGTTGCAGCTTCCCTTTTCTGTATTTTACTATGTAGGTTCTCAAGACTTGTTGATAAAGGCTGAAGTTATTTAACAGACAAATAAGTAAAATTTATGRGCAATAATATGCAAATATTGTGCTTTTAATTTTGTAGCTGTCAGCATGCAAGAACAAATGCTAAGAAATTGATGAGTTGCAGGAATAAAATAAAGCAGAATAAATATGATTTCATTAGATGTTGCAGTGTATAGGCTTTTCGCACATTAAAATGTTGATGTGATAATTCACAGTATGCTTCTGTATTCTCAGATGAGTGTACTGGAAATGAAAGCTGTCTAAGTACTGCCATAGGCCCAGTGTTTGACTTTGCTTTTGTTTGTTTATAACTGGGTCTCATTACAAACATTCTGCTGATGCTACTGGGATTTTCGTCTGAGTGTCAGACTTCAGGATGTATCCCTCTATAGCACCATTGGGGAAGGAAGGGGGTTACATTTGAATACTGGGTTGTGTGTATTTTATATTTCAAGTCTGTTACTTCTTGTTCCAACTGGACCTSGATACTGAGACAAATAGTCCAGTATTCTGTAGCTCTCCATAGTATTTCTGTATGCAGCAGAGATTGTATTAGAAGATGTTTAGGCAAACCTGAATTTGTTATTATTGAATTGCTTGCTCTACATTGTCTTTTAAAATCCAGTAAGGTACAGGRGAGCATTTTCATACTGAAGTATGACAAGTAAATGAGACTATTTATTCAACAGATTTCTAAACTGGTAAATGTAGGAGCATGAAGCATGACTAATTAATGTTGTAATTCTGGCCATGTGTTGTTCTGATCTCAGTCTAAGTCAAGCCTCAGCTGAGGTAACTGATTTTCTTCCTGTGCTCTGGGGTTGCTTTTCCTGTGGCAGATGACTGCTGGTCGCTGTCACACGCTGCTCTCCCCTGTCACTGAGGAGTCTGGGGAGGAGGGAACCAACAGTGAGATTTCTTCTCCACCTGCCTGTCGCTCTCCCTCACCTGTGGCTAATACAGATGCTTCTGTTAACCAGGTACCTCTCTCTTGGCGTTCATTCAGCTTTTATCTCAGACATACATGGTTCCATTCCACAGGTGGTTTATTTAATCCTCTGAAATAATGTTCAGCTATTGCTCTAACGGACTGAGGCTTAACCTCTTATCAAACTGAACCTTCAGGTTCTGGTTCAAAATGGATACAGGTGTTGAAATTGTATAAATCCAAAAATACAGCTATTCCTTATTTTTAAAAATAAATTTTAAGTGACAATTGCAATGTCACCAGTGTTTTCTACTTATAACATAATTTTTATTTTCTCAGTAGTACTCAATGGAATCTTGCATCCTGAGAAAAAAAGCCTTTTTGTACTCCCCATAATGAAACATTGCATTATGTCCATATCCATCGATCTTACTCTACCATTGCCATTGTGGCACTGAAATCACAGCCTGGTATCTTCTACTTAATATCATTTCAGTTATTAACTTTTATGTGGGTATTTTTCATGTATCATTCATTTCCATGGCAGTCTATTTTAAGCACCAGTGAGGCAGATCAGTGAACTAACAGATATTAGATTTTAAATCAAAACTCTTGCACTTCTTGTAGGAGCAAGTGTACATCAGTATTAAAATGTAAACATTRAGCCAGCACATTGAGCATCATGCACATAAAGTCACACATAAAACGTTATGCTTTAGAAGTTTAGAAGTGAGCCTTAGAAGCCATCACCACCTCACTGAATTCATCATGTTCTGGATTTTTTGGCTGATTGGTTGATTTTGCATTTGTAACTGCTTCCAAAATTGACCACTGCAGATTTGAAGGTTCGAATGTGTTGTGGTGCACTGCTGAGTCGAATTAGGCAAGTTTGAGCAAGATGCTCATTGATTCCTTCTGCTAATTTCAGCAATGCATATGGTGCTATAGAAGTTGCTAAACACAATGCATAAGAAAAAATATTAATGTAAGATAGTAAGAGTGGTGAAAAAATGACCAATGGCATACTAAAAATGTTGTATAATGCATAAGAAGGTTTTTWCTAGTTTTCTATCATTTTAGGTAATCAGAAAGTTCCCTGTGAAGTTGACTTACAGTAGAAAGGCATTTMTATATTTCAACATAGAAGTCTTATGACACCATTAATTAATGAAGGAGTTAAAGGACCAAAAGCAGCTTGCTTCCTAATCAACAGAGCTTATGTCAGTTCTTTACTTTTCTCTGAAAATGTAAAACAAGTCAAACAGCTCCAGTCACTCAGACAATAAGGAAAACACAGTGAACATGCTGTTGCACCATGAGCTGACACCAAAATACAAGTTTTAGAATAAGTGATTTACTAGGGCAGAATTGAAAAATATTATGTCTTTCATTTAGCAGAAGATTTTTGAAAAAGGTACAGTTGATGCTGTTAAAATAATTTAAAAAACTTGGAGCTGAAGTTTTCTTCAGTGTGGTTAATGTTGAAATGATCTGCATGTGTTAAACAACCAGCGGAAGAACGTTCCAAAATGCAGTGGTTTACTTACAAAATTCTTAGGTTCACACTTGCATGAGATTAAGACTAAAGAAGCTATGAAAATGCCAGTGCTGGTCATGATAAATGCCCAGGGGGACTTCAGGAGAGAAGGTTGGTTAAAAAACAATATCCTAGACATTAGTGAACTAGGAGCTCAAATGTAAGTTATAAACATTTTGTATTTTTACAGCAAATCAGCAAARTAAATTTAGAAATATTTTGTTTTAAAAAGTAGCCAAAGTTAAGAACTAATTTCTCACAGGAAAGTCACTTGCAAACTACCAGAAAAAAATGTGAGCATGAACTCTAGAAAGTGAAGAATAACATGAGTTTAGTCTTCAGAAAAAAATGTAAAATTCTTCTGAAGAGGCAGTTGGGGAAGGAAAAGTTATGTTTTAAGACTGCTTTTTAWTTTTTCCTGAATAACTCTCTACAGTGTTTCATCAGTTTCCTAGCATCTCTTTAATGGTGAAACATAGCTAGTCTGAATTCAGGCATCTATTTACATTTCTCACAAGTAATGAAAATATAAAACAAGTGCCAACTGCTTATTAGTGAAAATATGAGGATGTTGAAATAAATTAAAACAAGACCAGAAATACAAGAAAGTGACAATTCWAGCACTACTATAAGTTAATTTTTTTTTTTCTGAAACTCCTCCAAAAACAGCAGGATGGGAAACTATAAAGGCRTTAATGTTGAAAACACTGAGGAATTTCATAATATATATAATATTATGTTAACAGTCCTGAAATACAGATAATTTTGATGTTTACCAAAATCAGACCCTTTGTCTGTGCTGCAGTACTCAATGAGAATCCTTTGAGGCTAAATCTCCTTGCACTTACCCAAAGATGTAATTGATTAAAATTTTAAAACACTTTTTAAAACTTGGTTTCCTGATACACAGTGCAGAGCAGTTGAACTGAAAAAGCTGAAGTGTTGGCACGATGCCCTGTAGGCAACAGCTGATCCTGTGATTTTAGTCTTATCCACTGGGTCACTGTTAAATGCTTTTCTATCTCCTTGTACACAGCCTACTTAAGGATTCTTTCTCTCTCCCTTATGAATACTCATCCAGGTTGCACCAGCCCTTGTTATGTATCTTACGAAATCTAAACACACCCTTTTGCCACTGCATCTAACAACAAAACCTGACTACCGTTCATTGGCTACTTTTCATAAGAACAGCCATGGGATATTAGGGCCTTTATAGGGGCAACAAGAATTTTTACTTGCATGCACATCTGGATTCCTGCTGTCCTGATGGGAAAACTCTGCCAAAGAGAAGCTGCCATGTTGTATACTCCAGAAAGCAGTTGGAAGGATGGGGAAAGGGATTGCTTTTCCCTCTCTGTGTAAACAAGCCCTTTATTCTGAAAACMATCTTAAGAGGTCACAGAAGCATTGGTCTTGAGAGGGGACTGGCAAAGGGCTGGAGAGTAGCTGCAGACAAGGCAAAATGAGAAGTTGCCTCCACTGGTGCAATTTTTTACCATTACTTGGAAAGATCACTTGTGGTCAGAGTGAAAAATTCTGAAATTGCAGTCCTGAGTGCTGTGCTAAGCTGTTACCTATTCCATGCTAGCTCCTGGGCATTATAACAATTTCATCATTTGATTTTTTAAGTTTCCTATTTCTTTTCTTTGAAGAAGTACCTAATCATACACTTTTGGTCAGTTTTATGGGAGTGATCTGGTTTCTGTGCTCTTCCAGAGCCTGTCTGGTTTTGTTCACATATGGTATTAGATAACGCATTTGCATTCTGTTCCAAATTAGGATCCTTCTTACACTTTGAGCTCCAGTACCCCAGAATTAGTCTTGTTTAGTACCTAACTTTTATACATCTATACAGAATCACAGAATGATKGGGGTTTAAGGGACCTCCAGAGATCATCTGGCCCAACACCCTTTGTCAAACTGGACCATGTACAGCAGGTTGTCCAGGACTACATTGAGGTTGATTTTGAGTGTATCTAAGGATGGAGACCCTGGAACTTCTCTGGACAGCCTGTCCCAGTGCTCAGTCACACTAACAGTAAAAAAGCATTTCCTGGTATTCAGAGAGAATCTCCTGTGCTTAAGTTTGTGCCCACGGTCTCTSTTCCTGTCAGTAAGCACCACTGAGTCTGCTTTGCACCCTCCCTTGAGGCAGCATTTTTCACCTCCCAAATAATGTAGTGCTAACTGTCATACATGATTTCAGTTTTAAATAATCCTTGTCATCAAGTCTGCTTTCCTGACCTAAGTATAGGTACTGTACTTGTTTCCTTAATTCTACATTTTCTGTAGATGTTTTCAGTTGTCATCTGCAACAGTTGAAGAAATCTCCATACACTAAGTATAGAATTTCTGGTGAGAAATAATTCCGCTCTGAATTTTCATTGGTGGTTTGACATTTTCCCATTTCCTTAGCAATTTTGGTCCCTTTTCGAATATCGTTTATGAGTTAGTTGAGGCTCCCTGTTTGTTTGAAAGCTTACAATAAGCTGATGCTTCATACTCTTTCTTGCCTCATTTACCAGTCCTTCAGTATATTCCTTTTAGGTTCTTTTGCTGCTCTCTCTGTGATAGTGTTCATTAGGTTGCTATTTGCCACCTACAGTACCATAACTGCTGTCTTTTGTGATGGGTTTTCCCCTGTGTGTAGTTGTAATGGTGCTGGAAAAACACTCCCATTTATAGCACTTCTCAGCCTTTCTGTGATTGTCCACAGTTGCCTTCTGCACCTCCTAGCTAATATGAACATGAAAAAAACACGTCCAAAATCCTGATCATAGTGAAAGTCCAAAACATTCTCAGTCTGATACTATTAAATATTGATTTACCTTGTTATTAAAGAGGTTTCCTGGTGGTTTTGGCTTTGTGGGCTTTACTTTAATGGACATATGCAGTGGGGCAGTATGGGGAGGATAGCATGCAGTATCTTTCTTTTTGAAAGTGCAATAATGTACTTCGTGCTTGTAGGACATTGCTTATTACCAAGCCTTATCTGCTGAACAGTTGCAGACAGAAGCTGCTAAAATTCATCCCAGCACCTCAGCTACCCCGGAGTTTTATGAACCAGGCTTAGAATCATCTGCTAGTGCCAAACTGGATGATTTGCAGCGTTCTTGGGAAACACTGAAAAATGTGGTAAGTTTGCATTTGGAGACTGCAGAATAGTTGGCTGGCTTGTAAGGAATAGAATTCAAATAGCTGGCTCATATATTCTTCCCTGCAGTTTTTGGTTTTCAAATGTTAACTTTGTTAGTTGGGATATATTATTTTTGTTCTTTCTTTGAAAGCCTGTGCAAGATGGACCTCCATTAATTAAAATAAGAGTCATTAAAGCTGATAGTTGGCTTCAGAAATATTGACTATTGACAGACTGTATTCCATAATCTAGTAGGGATATCCARTCATGTTGGATGAGTAGCTAAAGAAGGCCCAGAATCCAGTTTCTCCAAATACTGAATCAACACATTTCTGTGTAGTTTTGCAGCATAATCATTCAGTGATGTATGAAAATGGCCAGAGTCTTGATCACATGCTTAAAATTTTAATTCCTTTCAGCACAGTAGCTGTTACAGGGTATTAGGAACTATGTGTCTAGCAAATAGTGCACATCCATGTTTGAGTGCATGAAATCTAAAATAATGCATGAGAATGTGCATAGGTTTTCCCTGCTTTATTAGTCTATTTCTTTTAAGCAGAAGAACCTAGAATTTTACTGATGAAATTTTTAGTAAATAAATATTTTTAATATGGATGTTTAGCTTTGTAATTTATACTCTTGAAAACTTGTTGCAAATTTTTTGCTTTAGTGTCTTAAGYCTAGGACATATGAAGCAGACCAAGTAGCAGAATTTATACCTCCCGTTCTTCTTCAGATCAGTGAAAAGCAGCGCACACTCTATGAAGCTCTTGAGCGTCAACAGAAATATCAGGACACGCTCCAGTCTATATCCACAAAAATGGAGACCACTGAAATGAAACTAAATGAGAGTCTGGAACCAGCCAAAAGCCCAGAGAGCCAGATGGCAGAACATCAGGTAAAATCTTTTCTGTCAGGAGGAGAGGACTGAGTGTGCACACTGCCTGCATATCTTTTGTTCTGTTTTTTAGACAGTAACTTTCTTCATGGCTGGATACCTCAAACATATGCATTTGTTGCTTCAACCTTCTCTGTTAACTGTATGTTTTGCCTTTCTGGGCTTCCTGCTGTTCTAAGGGTGGCATGATGGGGATTCTTTTAAAAAGGAGCCTTTTTGAAAGAAATAGAATAGATCATAAGAGTTTGTCCAGTTGAATCAGCAAAAGCTTTTGTCCAAGACTGTGTCCAATGACAACTATACATACTGTTCTTCAGCATCATTACTGAAGAATATTTATAATGTTTCCAAATTTACTAAAATCATAACCAATACTGATGCACTGTATATTGATCAAAATAAATTGTTCACCTTGTTAAACAAAACAAACCAAAAGCACACAAAAATTCCCTCACWAGGGAAGTCTCAAGAAATAATGATATGAACAATAAGAGAATACTTWATTAAGTAACACATCTGACATAGTGAGTTGTAATCACCTAAGCCTTCTACCTGATAGCTTGAATCTATCTGTTCAGATTCAGAGATTTATTCCATGGTGCAAAATCAGTTCCTAGTCTTATTCTTATCCTATGAACCAGTTTTCAAGATAGCTATAAAAGGATGGTACTATGGAATAAATCTCTGARTATTTACATCTGTTGCTGGATGTTCTTTATCCAGTTAGAAAGTTTTAGGCTGGAAGCTGMAACATGCCCTTATTTTTCTCTCACAAACACACACTCACTTACTTGTTCATTATCTTTACTGTGAATACTAGAATGCCCTACAGATAATTTATTGGAAGAATGAATTTCCAATTTCCAAAATAATTCCTTGTTTGAATAATAATCATGTTTGAAATTCAAGATATGTTATTAAATCCATATTTAAGTAACCAGATACATGATCCTAACTCTAGGATCCAAAAGCCTCTAAAAGCAGGACTCAGTCCTTATGGAATACTGTCTCTGCCATACTGGTAGTGATAGTCTGCTCTACTCTGTTCCTGGTGCTCCTTGAGATAGTTGTCATGAATTTTGTATTTAGTCTCTGTCTCCTGAAATACTTCTTCTCACTGGTAARTGAAGCAAATACATTCTCTGCTCTCATTTCTTAATAGGCTTTGATGGATGAGATTTTAATGTTGCAAGAAGAAATCAGTGAGCTTCAGACATCTTTGGCCCAGGAGCTTGTTTCAGAACCACTGGATGTGGAAGGTGCTGATCAAATGGCATTGCAGTCCACCCTCACGGTCTTGGCAGAGCGAATGGCCACGATTCGAATGAAGGCATCAGGAAAACGACAGCTATTAGAGGTACAAGAAAAAATATCAATATTTTTTAGTCACCATAAAAAAAAATTAATTTTCAGTTCCTTCTGGCTTGATATAGCCATATGGATATATATACGCACATTCACACACACATAGACATATATATGTGTGTGTGTATATATATATATATATATATATATATTTGTGTGTGTTTATGCATAAATGAAGGACAGATATTAAAAGTCACATTGTCTGCAATATGTTTTTGAGGAATCATCTCTCCAAGCTGCTAGACAAGAGAAGAGGAAAGCTTAGAACAAGAAACAGCTCCTCTTCCAAATCTTTGCATTGTTGTCTACACTCATCTTCCCAGTGATTTCCACGCAAACTTTTTTTCATGGAACAYGCACCCTTTTATTTTTTTTTGCCTACCACCTTTACTAAAAATTCTCTAATACTAAGGGGATTTTTACAACCCTTTACAAATAGGAGTGTTGCTGCATGTGTTGTACAGGTGAGAACATGCAATCATGCTAAAGCCGGTTACAGTTTGGCTACTTTGAACACTGCGGGGGAGCTTTATTTCTGTACTGTTAAGAACTGCAGCAGTGAATTCACAAACACAGCAACTACTGCCTTCATATTTTCCATCATCAATTGATTCAGAGAAGCAGAGTGAGAATTGGCTGTGTGGATCTAAGGTGTGGTGCTTAATGACCAGCTGAGTTTAAACCAAGACACTGGATTACAGGAGAGTCTCAGGGTGCTTCAGCTGCTTTAGTTCTGTCYAGTCACCTAGGACAGTGAACAGGTCATTAGAAAATACCTTTTTTAGTTTTAAAATAACAAAGTTGTGCTAAGCTTTTCCTTCTCAGAGGAAAAATAGCTTTTAATTCAAAAATGAAGGGTTGAAAGTAGAATAACAGATCTAGTTGTTTATAGCTTGCACCCCATAYAGGATCTAACAAACGGTAGCACTTAGGAAACAATAACTAATAATTTTGAGATAAATCATGAGTCATATATTACTCTTAACTGTGGTTAGGATACTTTGACACTATACCACAAGTATTCCCTAGTAATCCTGGCTAGGAAATATATATGATGTGTGGACGACATTCAGTAGTTTAACCTGTCTACTTCATAGCTCTGATTTCACAGATAAAATCTTCCAGAACACTTCAGAGAAGTAAATGTAGAAATGAAGATAAAAGAGGTGATGAAAATATTTTGCTGGTGAGGGTGTGGGCTGGTAATATTGTTCTTTCTATGGACCTAATTCAAGTAACTAGCATTTGACAACTGTTCAGGTCTGGATTATTTAAGATATCTAAAAACTATCATTATTCTTTAAATTGTTCTAAAAGCAATTTTTAATTTTTAAATTGAAWTTGAGCATGCAGAAAAGCTGTGCAAACCCTTCTCCATGTGATGAAGTTGCCCTGAACATTTGAGTCTGAATTTCCTTACAAAGTGTTGTAGGTTGACCCTGCCAGCAGCCAAGCATCCACCCTCACTCCCCTCTCCTGAGATGGGTTAAAAATGGAAGGCAGACAAAAAGACTCATGGATCAAGATAATGACAGCTTATACAGGTTAAGGAAAAGCTGTGCATGCAGGCAGGGCATGAGGAACTTATTCACTACTACCCAATCAGCAGGCAGATGTTTAGCTACTTTCCTGGAAAGCTCAGCGCGTGTTTCTTGGGAAGATGAGCACCATAACCACAGTGCCTCTCCCTCTCTTTYCCTGGGCTTTTATTGATGAGCATGATCTCATCTGGTGTGGAGTGTCCCTTTGGTCAGTTCAGATTCGCTGTCTTGGCTATCTCCTCTGCAGCCTTTTGCTCACACCCAGCCTATTGGCCTTTGTGAGGGGCAGATAGAAAGCCTTTATGCTGTGCTCAGCAGTAGCCATAACATTGCTGTGTTATCAGCCCAGATTCAGCCACAGCTGCAAAGCACTGTACAGGCTGCAATGAAGTTAACTCCATCCCAGCCAGATCGAATACAATCTTTTCCCCTTGTTCCATAATATTTGCACCATGCTTAGGTTTCACWTTATCTGATACAACCAAGTATCCTCTGACCATCCTATTTGTTTTCTTATCCACAAAATCCCCTCTATTCTCTCCAGAACTCAGTGCCTTTCTTGTATTGGAGAGTACAAAGCTAGACACAGTACTCCAGGTGTAGACTCACCAGTGTTAAGTAGAGGGGCAGGATCACCTCCCTCATCCTGGTGAGAACACTCCTAAAGCAGCTCCAGACACCACTGGCTTTCTTTTGCACATTGTTGGGTCATCTYCAATCTGGAGTCTACCAGGACACCCCTTCTTCTCTTCTGCCAAGCTGCTTCCCATCTGCTTAGCCTCCAGCCTATACTTGGTGCATGGGGTTGCTCGCCTGCAGGTACAGGACATCACACTTTCCTTTCTTCCTGTCAGCTCATTTTTATACCCTTTCAGGGTCCATCTAGATTGCAGAATAGCCCTCTGCCTATCAGCCACTCCTCCCATTTTGTGTCATTGGCAAATTTGTTGAGGCTCATTAGTGTCCATTTACTAGACTTTGTGCCACTGATCACTGTGCCCTGGCCACAGCTGTTCTGCCAGTTTTCAGATTCATATGGAACAGTTAAAGGGTGAGCAAGACTTGGTGATCACTCCCTGTCTTTCCAATGGATGGATGAGCTGATGGATGGACCTGGGGCATCTGTGTTGCTGTGATATCAGCAGCCATTGAAGCTTAGTGTCCTTCTACTMCCCATGGCTCAGGGATCCTCTGAGGGGCCAGAGAAGGTAGACAGCTCTTCAGGCTTCTCTTTACCCATGTGACTGTACCAAGGCCCCACCCATACTTGTTTGGTCCTTGAAGTACCCCTCTTGTGCCTCCTTTGAGAGACAGTAAAGCTGACTAACAGCCTGCTGCCAAAAAAGGCAAAGTTGCTTTCCTTTCCCTGCAACGCATTCTCAGCTMTGTGTATTCCTTTTCTTCATGCGTATCTTTCTCCCTAAGCAGACAGTGCTGTACTAATTGAGCAAATTGAATCAATGTGTGGGGAAACCCACAGGAGAGCAGCGAAAGGAAGCAGAAAAGACCTCACCTTTAGAAAGCTGTAACAGCAGAGTYCTACTGGAGAAAGTAGAAATAAAGTGGCTGAACTGAAACAGAATTTCAGTCATCAGAAAAACACACTCATCAATTGAAAGAAATTATACTTTGTAAAAGATAGGTCTTAATATATCAGAAATCCTGCATAGGATTTGTGCAAAATAGAGAGGAACAACTTTCTGGAAGCGACTGTTATGGTTTATTTCTCCTAAAAGGTAAAATATAATTTGTACCTCTAGGAAAAACTGAATGAGCAGCTCGAAGAACAGCGGCAGGAGCAGGCTCTCCAGAGGTACCGTTGTGAAGCTGATGAGCTTGACCACTGGCTACTCAGTACCCGAGCAACGCTGGACAGCACTCTGCTTCCTRCAGAGGAACCTATGGACATGGAAGCACAACTGGTAGACTGTCAGGTAAAATACTAAGACAATTATTGAGGTGAATGAGCCAGCATATTTGTGGAGAAATTTCTGAGCTCTTTAGCATCTTCTGTATGCTCAGTAAGCTTCCTCAAAGGTTTGTGAAACAAAATATAGCTTGTTCCTAATTTCTCATTGGAGATTGCAAACAGCACTTTAGAGAGCCCATGTGAACATAGCAGTAAGAAAACAAAATGTCCTGACTGCAGAAAGATTTGAAGTTCCACATCTTTCAGATGTAGTTATGTTCAGCTTTAAAGGCATTGTATTTGCTTCAGTTACTGGTTTTGCTCCCCTCAACCTGATATTGTTGAATAGCTCACCTGACAGTTATGAAAACACCTGCAGTGTACTTTCCTACAAGTCCTTTTCCAGCTGAAGAACATACTGGCACTAGCAGTGATGACTGGGATAGTGCTGTGTTTTCCTCAGGAACAATCCTTACATACATGCAAAAATAAATTATAATCATCAGTATTTGATGGTTTTAAGGCTTGAAGATTAATCTACTCAGAGAACCAAAACAACCGAGGAAGGACATGTTGCTGCAATAAGAACTTTTGTAAATACATTTATTAACAAGACTTAGATGATTCATAACATCCAGGTTCTCAAATTATTGGGAGTTTTCTATTTTTAAATGATAATTTAGAATTATATGATCTTTATTTTTAAAATTACAAAAGAGACAATAGACAGATGGACAAAAGAACACTTTTATTATTAAAGATTGATGACCTTAATTATTTTAGGCTAAATGAGATTTAAGTTTCTTGCAAGTCTGAAGAATTTTCACTGACAATACTTCATCATTGGAATTTTCAGTSTGCTTAGTCTCAAGAGTCCTTTCATCACCTGTCCTTGAAAGCCCTTTGTTGTATGTAGTTAAACCCTATGAACTTTAACAAAGCAGTGGGKTTTTTTTTTAATACAGTCTGTAAGAAACTCAAAAAGAAAAGTTAACTTTGTGGAAGAGTTAATACTGCTTTTCTTTTGCTGCTTCTCAAAACTTTAGTGCAGTAGGTTTTACATATTTTTTCCACTTTTTAGAAACTCTGGCGGTCTTATTTTGCACGTATTCCTTCAGGAGAAATATTTCTAAATTCATACTTGACAGTTGCTATGGAAGCAAAATTTGATGTAAGGCTAGATTTTTGAGCAAGTCTTGTTTGAGCATTGAATCTGGGAGATCAAAATATGCACACTGTCTCTAATACGTGAATGGTTAATGGAATATCAGGGAAGTAGCTTTTGAGAATAAACATGCCAGAGATTTGTCACTTTAAGTCTCTCTTTAGACTAAAGAGGATTATACAGAAATCCTTAAGTCCGTCATGCACCAATCAGAAAGAGCAAATAGTGACAAGAGGAGCTTATCAACACAGCCAGAGCAACACATAGGAGGAGGTAGGAAGCACTTGACTACATGTAAATGAAAGAAGAGGAAAGAAGTAGCTCTGGCTGYGTGCTTCATTTCTTGTCACCAATGGATGTCAGTCTGGCTTCTTAGCCTTTACCTTTAGTATGCAAATAAAGAGCATCTCCTCTACAACAAATTATTTGTTTCAAGTAACTTTTTAATTTCCTATTTTGAAAAGGGTTGCAAACTGAAATGGAAAATACAAACATTTGCAAGCATATTCTAAAGAACTCTGAATGGGACTGGAAGGCAAAGCAATGCTAATCTGACTTTCTCTTAGTTTGGACACGGATGAGGGAGGCCACAGGTGGTCTTGCCTGAAAACATCACAAGTGCTGGAAAATGTATGAATTCGGGTCTTTGTTTTTGCTGCTGCAGAACATGCTGGTTGAAATAGAACAGAAGGTGGTAGCCTTGTCAGAGCTATCTGTGCACAATGAGAACTTGCTTATGGAAGGGAAGGCTCACACCAAGGATGAGGCAGAGCAGCTGGCTGTGAAGCTCAGGACACTGAAGGGCAGCCTTCTGGAGCTGCAGAGGGTGCTCCACGACAAACAGATCAACATTCGGGTGAGTGGCTCCTTCCAGCTRTTCTCATGGTGGGCAGGAGTTTGGGGATTTCATAGCAACTTTATGCAACTGGGGAAAAGCAGTGAAAGTGTTGCRCTGATTCAGTTTGAGTTATTCATCTTTAGTTAGTAAATGGAATTATAGCTCCAAAATAAATAACTGTCTAGAAAGCTTTAGTTGATAATTTTCAAGTTAACATAGCTTTATGGTAAAGCTATCCTAACCTCAGTATTTTCACTGAAMGGATAATAATAAAATCTGAAGAAAATATATAGATGGTTAGCTTGGTCTGGATACAGCCTATTCCTGTTTCCAATCTGTTTAGATTCTGTATGGTATGGGGTAGGATTAGTCTCCCCAACCAAAGAATGATCCTAAATATTTGTTTTTCATGGTATGCACAACACAGTGAACAGATAACATGAGGGAACATTTTTAATTATGGCTAGTACTTGGTGACATCATTATACCAAATACAACATTATATAAGCAAAAATTCATTTAACCTCAGTCTTGCCCTAGGTTTCTATTCCTAGCAGCTTTGGTCTGCTCATTGCCACTAATTCATTATATTTAACAGTTGCTTTTGGTCATTCTTTAGGTCATACTAGCATGTGGAGAACCGAATACATACAAGAAACCCAACCATGTAATGTGACTGACTGGTTTTGAATTTGCTTGCCCTGCTGTGACTCCCTCCCCCCCTTTTCTTTTACTTCTTTTCTTGGCTTTGCTGTGCAAATTAAACATGATAAGCTTCAAAGATTTCTGGCTTGTAATGCAGATTAAAGTCTACTGAGACGTTAGCTTGAAAAGTCACTTGATGTTCTAAGAACTATTTTTAGTCTAAAGCAACTGCATAGCTTTAAAACTTCACATAATTTCAGAAAAAACAGAGAAATAAAAAAGAAAGGAGACCTCCCCACAGGTATTTCTTCCTATTGCCTCTAAGATGAAGTAACTTTAATATTATTCTTGCTTATTAAAMCTCATGACTAGGCAAATGAAAAGTTATCAACACTATGTGGGCACCTAATACTTTGTTCTCATACATTACCTGTGAAATGGCATCACAGAGTTTTTTTGCTAAATTKTAAAATACTTTAAAATATTTTAAAATACAGAGATGTGATTTAGTTTACTTCTTAAAACAGATTTTTGGATGATCTTCTAAAATCTAAAATAACAACAAAATAATTTYCAGATGTAGAATATGAATCATTTAAGATGGTGCATAAATGCAAGACTCAAGTTTCTTTATGCTTTCTTTGACTTCATTTACAGATCCTGTAAGAAAATAGACACAGGCAGTATAACATCTTCTAATCTTCACTGAGCAATTTTTTTTTTTTCAGATGAGAAGTTCTATAATGTCATTTTCTARACACTGAGGTCTTGAGGCCAAGAGCATCAGATGCCCCAAATTCTATCCAATGCCAGTATTGACCTTGAGAAACATTACAAGCTAAGAGCACTGTTGTTCATGCATGTAAAAAACTCAGATTTTTACATGTCTCCAGACGTTCTGATAGCC
Source organism: Cardinalis cardinalis (assembly GCA_014549065.1). Classification (NCBI taxonomy): domain Eukaryota; kingdom Metazoa; phylum Chordata; class Aves; order Passeriformes; family Cardinalidae; genus Cardinalis; species Cardinalis cardinalis. The sequence continues at coordinate 15,106,232 of JACDOX010000002.1, forward strand.
TCCCAAGTAGCCCTGGAAGAGTATTATAAAGACTGAGCTTTATTTTCCTTAAAGCRTATTTCAGCCTGTCTGTTATCCCTGTGCACAAGGCTTTTTAGGAGTCAGTATGAGATTCTCTGACTTTCTTGGAAAAATTTCAGTTTTCTTCTAATTTTAGTAAATGAATGTCATTAGTGATGCAAAAAACATGACTTGGAGACCAASTTCTTCATTCATAAAATACAGTAGKGAAACTAATCAGAAACATGCTGGAACAGGAGTGTTCCAGACTATACTGTCTCCAAAGGCAGCACTTTGAAACACACAAAACATTGTGTCTGTTATTGTTTATTCTCTGGCTTAGGGGCAACCAAACACAGACTCCTTAAAAACCAAAGAAGTAGAACAGATTCTGCAGTAAAAAAAAGAAAACCTCAACAAAACAGATAGTGTTTCTTTTTATTGCAAATGGTGTGTAGGGGAGGAATGACTCCAGTTTCACAAGAAAAAGTGTACCTCATGTAAGTTTGTATAATTCTGAAGTCCTTCGAAAGATTGATTTCATCACAGTCTTCTTCAGGGATTTTCCGTTTATTTCTGTGCTAGACTGGATACAGTAGCTGGGATGGACAGATTCAAGCTTGTATTTCCCTGTCTGTTTAAAGGAAATGTATTACAGTTCCTTCAGATAGGCTTCAAATGAAAATGCAACTGTGAATGCAAATGTAAGGTTTTTTCCAAACTTACATTCTGTAATTTGACAATGATAAAATCTGGTTCACAAATACTTTTGATCTAAAAAGTATGTACAGTAGCATATTTGAAAAACCTCATTGCATCAACAAATACCACAATCCCTTTTACACTCCTTGCTATTGCAAGAACCATGAGACTATTTAATTATATGTCTCAGTATAATTCCAAAAATGTATCTTCTCTGTCTTCTTCCCAGAGAAAAAGAGGTCCAAAATGTAATTGAAATCAACCAGCCCACTCAAATGCAAAGAAGAACTAGATACTTTTCTTTAAAGGAATGTACAAGTTGAATAACTGTGGTCCCTAGAGTATATAAAATTAAGCAGATTCTGCCCCACCCCCCGCAATTTACAAAAAGATTGTCTGTTTCCTAACTTTTAATACAAAAAATACAAAAGCTATAATTCCAGATCTTCTTTACTTCTCACATACTATTTTCTTTGCCCAGTCTGACATTCTGTAATAACATTGTTCACGCTCTAACTATGTCAGCTTGTCTAGAAACTTGTTCCTACAAAGTAAAGTATCAGAGTTTACCTGCAAACTGGAACTATAGTTAAAACAAAGTTGTTTCATAAAGCAAGAGCTGATGGTTCTTTCCAGCACCAGGTACTTGTTTGTTTTGCACCTCTTAACCTCTTGTTTTCCTCTGACACTGATYGGTCCTTTTAACTTCAGTACACTCATCATCCCCCAAAATTAAAATCTTACACCTAACCTTCTACTACTTAGCAAAACTGCTGTTTCAGTTTTGCTGGTGCCAGGATCACTGGTGGCAGAGGTCCATCTCAGTTGTTAGCATAAGGAGCACCAGGTGAAGCAAGTACAATTTCCACACCCATCTTCTGCTATGTTGGTCCCTGTCTGATTTGAGAARTGTCACCTGGAAGGCAGAGTGTCTGTGGTTTGGAGAGTTGCTGAACCATTTGGCAGTCTTAATCTATTTAGAATAAAGGCTGGATCATGGGCATAATAGGAGTCCTGTAAAAATGAAATATATAGACAAAGTGAGAGAGGAATTAGGCTCCAGCTTTAGATCTTTAGCTTTCAAAAAAACCAAAAAGGTGCGAGCTCTACAGTCATCATATGACTGCAAGTAATATTAAATAAGTCCAGAGAGATGTGTTCATCAAAGTAGCCAGACCTACACATCTGCCGAGCGTAAATTTGAATACATTGGCTGCTAAAATTACTTAAACTTTCAGCCAACATGGACTTTGGAAGCCAAGAAGATGATAAACATTTTTTTTGAGCTGTTGAGGCATTTGTTCTTTTTTGCATTGCTTACACAGAAAGCCTGTSTAGTCACTCATGTTGGAAAAACATGGTAGAAATATGAATGGAAGGAACTGTTGCTTTTGCTGTGCTGTTCTAACATTCTGTTGTTTGGTCTCTCTTACTTTCTCTGCTGTTCATATTATGTCATCTGCTGTTTACCCAGTGTGTTTCTGCCGAACATAGAGTTATATACTTACTGATAAATAAATATTGACCAGAATGACAACCAGAATTTTCTCATTTTCAATTAGATTTWAAAAATTGCTTTAATTAGATAAAAATCCTGGCAGAAACAAACCACTGAATCCCTGCATTACCAGATAAAGCTGCACCCTCCTTTGCAGATGAAGGCTGGTTTTTAGAAGCAGAACAGTCTTTAGAAACGCATCAGTCCAAGGTCTCTGACCTGTGGTCTCTGATTCTGCTAAGTGCATGTTTATTTTTACATTTTTAGGGRTGCTTTTCTTGCTACTAACCAAAAACCAGTAAAAGTCCAAAATCTAAAGTCATTGCTCACTTCAGAATTTACATGGGCCAGCAACTTGTGAGGTTTTGTGTAGATGAGCTGAACCTGCCTGCTCTCTAACAATGCAGGAGATTTTTTTTGAATCTTAATGTCGCTTTCTCAAAGCAGGGATCTTTACAAGAAAAGGAGGAGAGTGATCTGGACTTCGTTTCCTCACAAAGCCCCAGTGTTCAAGAATGGCTGGCACAAGCAAGAACTACTCGCTCACAGCAGCAGCAGAGTACCCTGCAGCAGCAGAAAGTTGGTGTTCTGCCTTTCTTTTACTCCCATCTTTAGATTGCACTTAATGCTATAGCTGAGCCACTCTTGTTAATATTTTCACTGAARTATTAATTTTTACACTGTTTCATACTCACTGCTTTGGTAATGATGCATCTGAGTTCCCTATCTTATATCTGCAACAGGCAGGCTAGACTTCCTGGATGACCGTGGTCAATTCACATAATCAGTAGAATAAAATTTGTCCATCAGCAGAATAAAATTGAATCAACYCTTTAAGTTACTCTAAGGAGAGATGATAATACTCAAAATAATAACTTTGTCTTCATACAAGCAAAGATACACATATTACATTGTATATTGTGTTGAATGATTTGAAGATACTTTCATTATGGTAGGTTCCACAACTACATTGTATCAGTTAATTAGTTYGGTAGTCCAGTTTATGACCCAAATTTTTCTGTGTCCCTGGCTAGAGATTTTGGACTACTTTTGGTGTTCAAGCAAGCCATTTCAGAAGTAGCTCAGCTAACTTTGCATGACAGTTAAACAAGGTAGACATGTCCTTCAAAGGCAAAAGCAGTGTGTTTGAGATTTGTTCTGTGTTACTTGCTGTGCTAGGAGCTGGAACAGGAGCTGGAAGAGCAGAAGAATCTGCTTCGGTCAGTAGCATGCCGTGGAGGAGAGATCCTAACGCAGCAAARCTCTACTGAAGGGCTGTCCATAAGGTGTGCTTTCATGTGTTGTTCCAAAAAGTAAATTTCTATGGCTGTACTTTGTCATCCCTATGCTTACATCCCTCTTCTGCTCATAGTCCTCGAATTTTTGTTTTATCATTTTTATACAGCACCGAGGCTACYGGAGTCCTGGTTTATAATTCAGGGGTCTGATAATACAGTTACACAAACTGTTTTGTGATAATAGATCACCTTCAGCATTTAGAAATGCCCTTTATTCTTATTAGCAGGAGTCACACTATGATTAAAGACTAGCGAGACTCATTTGACAAGTAGTGGGTCAGTTACTGTAACTTTATGGACCAGCATTGGTGTGTGAATCACATTGCCTCAAAATTGGCATCTGCCRTTGTAACCAGATCTTCCCAGATGAGATACTCATTGCTTAATTTTATTTTTCCTGGAATTAGCAAGTATTTTTCCTCTTGAAGCCTTAATTCTAATGCCAGGATGTACTTAACCAGTCTCCTTCTGTTTGAGGCTTATTTCTGTCATGGTGTACTATAAGAACCCAAAACAAAAAACAAAATAAAAAAACCAAAAACCCCCCAAATCAAACCACTAGACAGAAAATTCTGAATGTAATTAACTGTTTTCCAAAGCTAAACTCATATGTTTGTCCTCCGTTAAACTATGTCTGCCATTTTGATAAAGGAGGTGAGGAAGGAGTCTGATAAAATATTTGCTTTAATTCATGCTTTGAACTAAAACCTCTTCATACGTTACATTTCAATGTAGTATATATTCAGTCTGGTTTGGTGATTTTTTTACTTACTTTGGGTACTTGCAACTTCAGTCTTTTTGAAGGTACATGTTATTTCATCAGATAAGAACTTCTTGCTGTTCAAACCAGCCTTTGTCTTATTTTCAGAAAAACAAAACCAAAATTAACAAGTCAGAGCTTTAAAAACTAGCACTTAATTTAAATGTAGAATTTCCTAATGGAAAATTATAACCTTACATGGTTATAACTTTTGCATTTATTAAACCTTTATACTTCTTCACATTCAGTGAGAAGCCTGACGTRTTCTCTGAGGAATTAGTCTTAGAAGGTGAGAAGCCATCATCTGAAGAGCAGATGAAGAGGAAATGGGAAAGCCTAAACCAGGAATTCAGTACCAAGCAGAGACTGCTCCAGAAAGCTTTGGAAAAAGAACAGCTGGTAGCTTTTTAAAATTTCTCTTTCCATTTTCTCTTTGAAAGTAGTTGTTACAAGAGGTACAATATGTAGATCCATTAAGGGGCTGTAGTTAAGGCATGAGATATGGAGCAATTTATTTTAGTGACACCTTTAAAAACTGTTACATATTGGTACCAGCACTGCTCATGTTCAAAGTGATTTGAGTTGCACTACCATCAGGTTAATGAACTAGAAAGGAAGAAAGAGCTCTGACAAAATGTTTATCTACTTATCTAACTCAGGATAATTCTGTAGCAAATCATCACTCTGGAATTGATCAATACTCTGGCAACAGCTTAGAGGAAAACTGTTATTTTCAGTTTGAATTTATTGATTACATTCAATTCTTGATCTTAATGGGTGAGGAATTTCAGAAACAGTATTTATACTGAAAGAAGTGGGGATTAATCGATTAAACTGGGGAGAAACCAAAGTCTGTATTAACATACATCTTCCATTTTATTGTTAATAGACCCAAATCCACTCTTCTTTGTATAATACTCCATTAATCAGCTTCCAAAGTTCTAAATACCTTGTATTAATTAAAGAGTAATTGAAAATATTTTTGATAAAAACTAGTGATTTTTAATTCTGGCTACAAGCATTTATCCTGCATTTCTAGTAAACCTCCTGTTGAGTAATATTTATGCAAAATATTAATGGCATGGAGCATTTGTAGGAGGACCATGAACGTTAGCAGGTGATAGCCTCAGTCAGTAGGGAGTCTGTACAGCTGAATTTTGTGCCCTACATATGGTAGATGCATCCTAATTAATGCTTCTCTCTCAACAGCTTTATAGCAGACCAAACAGACTAATACCTGGAATGCCTTTGTATAAGGAGGAGACACAGGATGAAGATAAATCTTTAGTGTCACCAGTACTGGTTGAATTGAATCAGGCCTTTGAAGATGTCTCATCTGAGGTAATTTTCAGTTGTCTTTACACCTGTCCTACACCAAAGCCACATTAACAGTGAAAACTCCTCCAGCTATGACCTGGAAATCCGGGCCTTTCCCAAATATTAGAAGTCAGGAAGACCGTCTTGTACTTCTATGCTGACTCCTGTGGTTCCTTTTGCCCAGGCTGGGCAGGTGGAGGAGACCCTGCATCTGGAGCAGAAGTTGTATGATGGTGTCACTGCCACGTCCGTGTGGCTGGATGGGGTGGAAGAGCAAGTCTTTGTTGCTACAGCTCTGTTGCCAGAAGAAGAAACGGAAACCTACCTCTGCAAGCAAGAGGTGAGGAATCCATGAGTAGGAGTTTCTTTTAATTGCCAGTAGTAGTGTTTAGAGCAAAAGTGTTTGAATCCTGGGAAAGTGATATGTTGCTGACATAATCTCTATGTAACTGCATCATTCTGCAGTTGATCATGTAGAGAATGTTGCAGAAAGCATTGACTCTTTCTTCTGTTTGACATCGTATTATCAAATACCACGTTATTGAGTTGAAACTAAGTGAAAAAGAGGGAGGGATACTCTGGGATATGGAAACAGCAGAGGTTCATCAACATTAATGGGGGGTGAGGGAGGTGGAAAGAATTGAGTGGTGGAGAGGAGAGAGAGGCAATAGGATAAAGGAACAATGATTTTCAATTGAAGACGATAAATTCAGACAAGATATAAGGAAGAAATCTTTCAAAATGAGAGTGTGGAAATGCTGGAGCAAGTTGCCCAGAGAGGTGGTGGATATTCCATCCCTGGAAGCATTAAAATTCAGGCTTGAGATGGCTCTGAGCATCCTGATTTGGTTTAAGATGTCCATATTTACTTCAGGAGGGTTGGACTAGATGACTTTTATTCCAACCCAGATGTTTCTGTGGCTTCCCATCATTTTGTACCAGCACTTGTTTTCCTTGGAGTATGAAATATTTTTACTATCAGAGATTCCATCTTGTAGCTTCCAACTTTTTCTAGTGTGTGTTTATACCAGCAATGTAAAAAACTCACTACATCATTGCAAAATTGACTATGGTTATGGTAATGTTTGCCTGCTTTCCAGAATGTCTGATTGTCACTTCTGTTTTTCCACAAAATTAGACTCTTGCCAAAGAAATCAAAGACATAACAGAAGAAGTGGATAAGAACAAGAATTTGTTTGCTCAGATATTTCCGGACAGTAGTGATAAGAGGGTTATTGTAGAAGACACTTTGGATTGTCTTTTGAGAAGACTGACCTTAATGGAGTCGGTGGTAAATCAGAGATGCCAACAGATGAAAGGACGGCTCCAGCAAATCATCACATTCAGGGTATGAGATGATGAAATTAACAGAGGTCTGTGTCAAGTGGGGATATAAAGGCAGTGAATTTTTGGTACCAAATCAAAAGAACAAGGTTGTCACAGGATTTTTGTTGAAAAATCAAACTTTTCAAGCTTATGCAAAATTTGATACCCTAATAATTACTCAAAATTTAAACTCTCCACTAGAAGGCTTCTACAGCTTGTGCAATTACTGTAAATGATAATCTTTCCTTGCTGTCTCCCCCTGCTAGCATTACATAAAAGGAAGTCTGTGTTGTGCAAGTATAAAAAAATTCTGCAAGTATGAAAAAAGTGGAGAAGTGTGCACTCAGAAAATTTTTGAACAGAGTTGAGAAATGCTTTCAGATCTTACTTCGCCTCTACGTTACCTCCCATTATTATTATTATTATTGTTATCATCACCATTGTCATTAATTTATGAAGCCCTTCAGTATGGTTCATTCTTTATTGAAAGCCCCATAAATTAAAGAGAAATATTCCTTGTGTCTTTAGGTTAGGGTCATCTTTTCATAGATTGTTACTACTAGATTTCTTTTCAAACTCCATAATTTTGCTGTGCAATCTCCTATTTTCCAATGAAAGAATTCCCTTTGCTGATGACATCAAGGATGATTAGAATTCATTGCATTATTCATAGAGATTTTCAGTATTTAAAGTGATTACTGAATGTAAAAATAAATACTAAATCATTAATGCATCTCTTAATATAATGCTGAAAGTCTCAGAAAAATGTGCTGATAATTTTCTGTTGAGATKAGTGCAAGAAAAAGATGATTGTATTTCAGCAAAATTGTTAAGTAATATTTATGTGTCTTTTCTGATAAAATATTCTAGAATTTTCAGCTTGTGGTTAGCCCTGTAATGTGTTGAGGTCTTGTTTACCTATGTRTTATATTATCTCAAGTTTGTAATGGAAACAACTTGCCTTAAAAAGTAAAACCAAGCTTGCTTACAGTCATATGTGGTTGAATAAACAGCACAAGTATTTTTTTATACATGGAGTTAATGACCCTTGGTAATTAATAATTTAATTGGAAGGCAAAAATAGAAGTGCATTCACAGGATATGTTTTAAATATGAGTCGCTTTAGCTCTTAGTCTCCATAGATGGATTTTCAGCAATATTAAATGTTTTGCATTGGCTAATTATGATGCTTTTTGAATCTTTTTTATGCTGTAGTGCTACCATGTAATATTTAATGCTTTAAACTTTTTGAAGCATGGAATATTTTTCAGTTGTTTTGTGCTGCAATTGGCTATAATTTGTTGGGTTTGTCTCCTGCAGAACGATCTGAAGCTCATGTTTACATCGGTGGCTGATAACAAATACTTACTTGTACAGAAATTAGCAGAGGCAGCTGACAGACCAGAAACAGAACAAATGCAGGTACTACCACATATCTGTCACTTGGGGAGAGGGGAAGAGGTAAAGTTTTTATCCGAAGTATAAATGCATTCTAGAGAATAGTTCCTTTAAATGGAAGAACATACGTGTTCACATTAAGTATAGGAAAATGTCCAAGAGTGTACTACACATATTTAAAAGTAAATAAAAAAAAACTCACAACAAAAAAAAACCCTAGCAAAAGTGTCTGTCTTGTCTCCCCAGCTGACCTAGTACCTAGTTATGTTTATACTGGGCAGTATTTGAAAAGAGAAAACTTCAATAAACAAAAAAAGTCCAGAGTTTTGCTAAGTTGTTTGACTATTAAACTTTGTTAAGAACCAAAAGCACTTTCCTGCTCATTGGTTTATAGTGATGTCTTTAATGTTATTTGTTTTAATTTAAGGCAGTAATTATTGTTTCTTTATCAGGAATGGCCTGAAGAATAATTAATTATTTACGTGAAAAAGTATATCCCRTTTTCTTGTTTCTGTTTTGCCAGTGAGAAAAATGAATGGAGTATGCTAAAGTGTACTTCTTATAGATATTTCTTGTTAGTGATGTCTGGTGCCAGCAGGTGGCTAAGTGGGAAAGACTTACCCTTCAGTTAAATAGAAATACTGGACTTTATATACCTGACATTCAAATTTTGAAGGAGTTTACAACTCCTGTTTGAAAAAGAGAGGTCACACTGTGTCTTTCTTTTCTCTCTTTTGTGACGCCAGTCATCAGCAAAAATATATTTCCAGTGTTGTTAATTTAACTACCAGCTAGGAAAACAATGTGTTAATAACAAGTGAAATTATTTGTTGCAGGAAATCTCCCTTGGCTGATAAAACATTCAAATTTAAAAGCATTTCTGCTTGTTCAAAATGTGGTTAGGAAAGTAGAAGTAAGACTCTTAATGAGCCTAGTGACCTAAGGTGCATGAAGTGAAAGTTTAGTGACTGTATTGTGCAAACTCCATGCTGCTGAAAGGTAGGAGTTCTACTTCACATACATAGTTTAAAATACTTGTATAGGAAGCTTCCAGAAAGGGCCTCAACAAAGGACTTTAAGTACRGGAATCTACCTTGCACTTTTAACTTCGTTACAATCTGTGTGTGTTACTGCAGCAGACACCTAGGGAAGCTTGTAGCTTCCACTGGAAAAACTCATCACCTTCAGAGACTTGCAGATACCAATCTGTGTTTTTAAGTTGTTGTTTTTCAAGTGCAAAAGGGGAGGTACAAGTAATTTTAGCCCGATCCCAGTCCTGAAAGAGAACTACACAGAGCTCTTGGCATTCATACAGGGGTTCTGCTGTGATGATTGTTTGCTTGCTGCTCAGAGATGACAGGAATAACTGTTAATAAAAAAAAATAAATTACATTGTTACATTAAAAAAAATTATTTTGGGCCCCTACTGTATAATTAAAAGCGTGGAAATTCATAGCTATGTTTGGTGTAAAAAATACTAAGCATAGTATTTTATATGATATTTTATATGATACTAGAACAGCTTGTTATTATTAAGTAATAATGATATGCTTATTTAATGAAAAGACTGGACTCTCCCCACTTTTAATTAGTACATTTCCTTCATAGCATCCTTTACAGTTTCAGCGCATTCAAGGACTGATTCATACTTAGCAGAAAAAGATCTGATCATAGGCCAGCTACACTACTGTTATTGAAATTTAAAACTAAGCAATGTAATTTTGATATATAGGTCATACTGGAGGCAGAAGAAGGTTTAAAGGAACTAGATGCTGGAATCAATGAATTAAAAAAGCGTATAGACAAGCTACAAATTGACCAACCTTCTGTACAAGAGCTGTCTAAGATCCAGGTATTGTTCATCAGTTCTTTCCTAGACCTGTCCGTCCTATAACCTTTCTCACCTGTGATATCAAAGGAATCCTTCTTTTTATTGTTCATCAAGCAGTTTAGGAAATGGGGTTTTAAGGCATTTTAGTATGTATAAAAGATTATGTTCTTTCTGGTTCACCTAGTTTTAAAATTTTGTTCCTCTTCAGATTTTCTAACATCTCTGATATTAGCAGTATTAATTGTAAAAATCTACAAAACCATGTTTTCTGTCAGCTCTTATCCACTCCCTTTTCACACAGATGATGTTAAGCATGTAAACATAAATTTGTCTGCTGAAGGTTCATCCCTGTTCGCACCAGAGTCTCATGATCTGTGGTTTAGTACTGTCTCACATCTGTCATTCAGASAAGGAAGGGGGTAAAGGAGGACAGAGAGTGAAGTGAGACCTGGAACTGGAAATGTTCTGCTTTTGCAAGAACACCTCTCATGTCAGTACATGTGGGCAATTGATCCACATCTTCTGTAAACATGTTGAAAGTCCTTTTTGAGAAGGTTGGCTGATGCAGGGGAATATTTGAGGAAATATCAAGGAAGTTTATGAATGAATTTAACCATTTACAATGGCATAATAATAATAAACTGGAAGCAAATAAAACAGCTGAAACTGCACCATAAACTTACTAAGCCAACTGGATAGTGATATCAACTAAAAATGAATGACTAAGAAATAAATCACTAAGAAATGTGTCTTATGCCCAGTTCTTTATCCTTTTGGTCTTGGCATCTCCTCCTGATTTGTTTGGGAGTTTTTTTTCACTTTTTTTTCCCTCTCAGTTTATGTGCCATGTTCCCCCTCTTCTTCTTTTCAGTTTTTAGAAAATACTTCCTTTGGCCTTTTCTGACAGTTTTGCTTCTCATAGAATTCTGTTTAAGGCTAGACCCAGCTGCACTCTGAGGGTCGGCCCTTTCTTGTAGCACTGGGTGATCATAGAGATATTTTGGTTGTTGGAATGTCTTGTATAGATCTAAAGTATGGGCTTGTTTTGGTTTTTACAGTAAGTTGTATGTATCTTGCTTGCTACCAGTAAGATTCTGGGGAAGGAGAAGGAAGCAAACTTGACTTTGAAATGCCTATGATCTGTATCCATTATGGAATCCCTGCAATTCTCTACATTATAAAAAATAAAATGAATACAGCATCTGCATTGCACAGTAGTCACTGATTTTGATGCATTAAGCCAAATCTTTGCTACTTACATAAGCCTTTAGAATTCTGCTATTTTTTCCCAAATGCATGTACTTTAAAGAGTTGCAGGTCTTGCTTATTTTTTCTGTCTTTAAATGGTGAGTTAATTTATCAGTGAATTCAGTAYATCTGCAAATTCTTTTTGATCTGGAAATAAATGTTATTCTGCTAGTATTCACAGAAAGTGCAGGGACAGTTAGGTTGCTTCTAGGAAGACCTGTAAGGTGTGAAATAAGAATCACCATTGGTGCCCTTTTGCCCCCCAGGATAAGTATGATGAGCTGCTGCTGATCATTGGATCCAGACGGAGTGATCTGAATCAGAATATGGCTCTGAAGAGGCAGTATGAGCGGGCTTTGCAGGACCTGGCTGACCTGGTAGAAACAGGCCAAGAAAAAATGGCTGGTGACCAGAAAATGATTGTTTCTTCCAAGGAAGAGGTTCAGTCACTGCTTGAAAAACATAAGGTAAGAAATTGGGACGTGTTTCAGGACTAGTAATGACTGTAAGCTTGTTGTCATTGTTGACCCTCAGTGGGAAACTAAGAACCACACAGCTGCTTCCCCCCTTATGTGTTCCTTCCATGGGGAAAAGGAGAATCAGAAAGAAAAGTTAATCCTTGTGGATTGAGAGATTAATAGTAATATTACTACTAATAATAATAAGAAAAGTAACTCTATCCCAGCTGAAATTAACTCTATCCCAGCTGAAATCAGGACACTTATGAAGAGAAAATTGCTAATTTTCTGTTCCTTAAAGTTCAGGAGCTTTTCAGAACAGTGGGCCAGACTGTATTCTAAATTGGAGCCAGTGAACTGTTCTGACAGACTGAATTTCAAATGCTGTGTTGAAGGTGAACCCAGATAGATTGCATGTTCTTCATATCTTCATATATGACATATCTTAATATGAAGATATTAGGATATCTTCATATCCTAATAGCAAGTTCCTGGTGTTGTCCTGTCATGCTACATAGCAATTTCATCCACCACTTCATTTATTTTCAACAAAAATTTACATTTGGTAATAGCTCCCACAAACAGGACAAGTATTTTCCACATTTTCATTATGCAAAAATTTTTGGGGTTTTTTATCTGATTTGAGCTGGTTTTGTTTATGGAATGAGGGTCAGGTTGGAATTTGTGTGGAAAGAATGACTGACTCCTTTCTTTGAATAGACCATTGTTCTCTTTCAATTATGTTGGATTTCGTGAAATGTTGTGAAGTGAAAGGTTTGCCTAATTCTATGTAGGTACTTGATTGTACTGCTTATGTCTTAAAATGTTCTTTTAGTGGTGATGAATTGAGTAATAACTGCACTTTCTCTTTTCTGTTCTCCCTCTCCCTCACATCTGAATTTTTCAGGAATATTTTCAAGGGTTGGAGTCTCACATGATCCTGACAGAAACACTTTTTAGAAAGATGAGTAGCCTTGCCCTCTTGAAGGAAACTCAGTCACATTCAGAGATAATGACACGAGCTTCAGCTGTATTAAAGCTGGCTCATAAACGAGGTGTGGAGCTGGAATACATTCTAGAGGTGAGAATTTGTGGCCTTTTCTATACTTCCATTCTGATCAGCCACCAGGATATTCTGTAATGCTGATTTCCTGTGCTTGGACAGAATTGATGAGCATCAGTCCATTTTGTCATACACACAAAGCACTGATGGACAAGATGCATTCTTTTCTTTTTAACTGTTGTGACCTTCAGGTGGCACAAGTTGTGTTCCTCTAAGTCTGAAGAGCTGCTTAGCTTTAGCTGGTTAAAGAAAGCATGACAGTTTTATCCATGTGTTCTTACCAAAAGTTGAGCTGGGCACAGGGATGATGTCTTTTTACAGGTCCGCTGGACGTTTGTACTGTTATTTCTGTGCTTTCACAACCACATAGCTAGCTGTAGGACTTCAAATTTTAAAAAAAAAAAGTATTAAAATTTTCTAGATACTCAGATTCACCACATACATGGATAATTTGTGCTTGTAGACCTGGATGCATCTGGATGAAGATTACCAGGAACTCAGCAGACAGCTGGAGTCTGTTGAAGGAAACATYCCCATTGTTGGGTTGGTAGAAGAGACAGAGGACAGGCTTACAGACCGGATTACACTTTTTCAGGTTGGTGCTTTGTAGACATTCTCTGCAGAAAAGAGGGGTTGAAGGGATCTCTGACAGTCATCTAGTCCAGCCTCCCACTTGAAGCATTACAGATGTCACAGGCTGGATCAGCAACAGCTTTTTGGAAACCTCATAAGTAGGAGATCCCACAGCTGACCAGGGGACCAGTTGCAGTCCTGCACCAAGACCCATTATAAAAGCTTTTCTGTAATGCCCAGTCAGTAACATCAACTTTCAGCTAGCTTGTCACCATTGTCCTTTTTATATTGTGTGGCACTACTGAGGAGAATTTACCTCTATCATCATTTTAATTTTACCACAAACAGCTGTAGATCTTCGTTAGACTGGCCTTTAGCCTCCTGTTTGTCAATCTAAAGCAAGCACATTTCCCACAGCCTCTTTGTAAAGGACGTGCTCTAGGTCCCTAAAAACTTAGTAGTTTTCACCTGACTACTTCCTTCTTCCTCAGCTCAGTGAGACACGGGTCAGAGCACAGTCAGATGGAGTAGATTCGGCCTCATCAGCACCACCTAGATGAGGATAATGGAATAATTTAGTCTAGTTTTCACAGCTCTAATATAGGCCTGTGCTGTGGCTTGCCTGATAAGCTGCCAGGTTAAATACACAACCAGTTTCCTTCCTGACCTATACTGGGGCATGCAGCTGGTCAGCCCAAGGTGCAGACGTTGCATTTCTTCAGCCTTCCAAGGTTTCTGCTGTCTCCAACCTCAAGTTTAGCAAAGAGTCTCTGGAATCAATCTGCCATTTTTTGTCCCAGCCACTCTCCCTACATTAGTGTCGTCCACAGATTTACTGAGGGAATTCTGTCTGCCATGATCCATGCCATTAAGATGTTGGAGGTGTTAGGGTTAAAATATCAGTAATCTCTGGAGTACTGTGCCCATTTCAACCTGCCAGCCAGGCATCAAGCCTTTGATCACTAGCAATGAGACTAGTAATGCAGCTCATTTTCAGCCCACCAAACAGTCCATTTATCCAGCCTGAGCTCTCCCTGCTGCTGGAGGAGGGTTCGGTGGGAGATGGTGTCAAAGGCCATGCTGAAGTCAGTCTGATCCATAGAGACAGTAATTTTGTTATAAAAGGCTGTTGGCGAATTTAAGCTGAATACTCCTGGTTGCCTCTTGGTCCTTTTTGTCTCTGAAAATGGTATCCAGGAGGATGTGCTCCATGATCTTTCCAGAGAGCAAGGTGAGGCTGAACAGCCTGTGGTTCCTCAAACTGCCTTCCTCCCCAAATGCAACCAGTAGTTTAAATACAGTTTTTCTACCACATCCTGTTTCTTTGGTCTAGTGTTTTGTTTTTGTCTCCTTATACAAGACATTTTAGTTGGGTTTTTTTCATTTCTTTTTTGTTTTACAGAAAAATGTCAGTCAAATTTTTCTTGAAAATTGACTTTGTGTTGTTATCTTTTTGGTTATTTTACCAGACAGCTTTCTGCTTTTCATATTGCATGAGGACAATTTAAGSAATCTGTTGTGTGGTTGTTTTGGTTTTCTTTGATGCTAGGCATTGTTTGTGTTTGTCCTGACCCTAAATTAGTTTTCTTCTTTTATTTTTCTTTTCAGTTATATAAACTAGGTTGTTCAAATCTAGCTTGTTGTATTCTGTTATGTCGTGGATTTTATTAATTGGCCACATTTAGCTTTAAAATCCATCATAATAAATTTATTATTTTCTTAGAGTTTTTTAAGCCKCTGTCTAGGAATTTTTTTTGTATATATGTTATGTGTAAATACACAGACTCACAAACACATAAAGGTAATTTTTTTAAATCTATTAAAAACTCTATTTTTGTGAAAGAGGAAATGAGAGTGATAGAAAGTTCATGTACTCACTATAAGATTGGTCGTTTTGAGCCTTTTATATTCAGATTACTTTCATCAGAACTGAAAAATTGGAATGCATGTACATTTTACACTCAGACTTATACCAATGTACAGATGTTTTTAAAATCCATACTATTTAGGTAATGATAGTGGAATTCAACAAGTATATTTGCCCACATATACAAATTCTTTAGCTATCCACAAGTCTTCATTTAAATTTAGTCTGTCTTATTTTGGGTAATAGTATTAACAACCTTCCCTTTCTCAAGATCTTTTTTTGCTTTCTTGTGCAATAAAAATTGCACGAGAATCTCTGTGTTCAGGGATTTGGATGTATGGGGTGATCGATCTTCYGTTTTGTAGCCATGAAGAGCAGGAGGATAAATCAGTAAAAGAGTGAGATATTTAGAGATCTGAAGATAGGCATTGGAAGGGCTGAAGAGGGAACCACTGTTAATAATTTATAATAATTTATATTGGATATCTTAACATTCATTGCAGTAGATGGTAGGTTTTCAGCAGGTGGTAAAGTTCTGGTATTTTAATCAATTTCTATCAGAAAGGGTGTTGCCCCACAAAGACTCTTTTCAAGTTTAGAAGATCTGCACAAAGAAGGAGTTCATCATAAGGAGGAACCAATGGACATATTGACATGATTGGGTTTGTGACTACTTGTTCAGCTTTTGAGCAGATTACCTGCATGATGGTTCTTGGGGAGATCTAGAGCTGGAGCAGAGTAAAATTTGATGTTCTGTGGTGACATTGCATATGCAACAAATTGCAGTAAAAGGAAACTAAATGTTGAGAAAGTATGGTAACAGAGACCTGCAGTTATCTAACCGTGTCCTCTGTCATTACAGCGTCTGAGATCCAACCTGACTGAATACCAGCCTAAATTGTACCAAGTGCTAGATGATGGGAAGAGGCTCCTTTTTTCTGTTAGCTGCTCAGAACTCGAAGGTCAGCTGAACCAACTAGGAGAACGCTGGTTAAGTAACACCAGCAAAGTCACCAAGGAGCTTCACAGGTTGGAGACAATACTGAAGCACTGGACAAGGTAATGCTGATGTAATGGTAAATACAAAGTTCTTCACCTGTGCTTTTCAGCCAAAGCCATTCTGGACCAAGGCATATTTGATTCAACATTTAAAAGAAAGTACTTTGAGATRTATGTCATAGTTCAACTGCTCTTCTGTTCCATAGAACATACTGTCTCATTTGTAATAAAAGATGTAGCAGATAAAAGCTGGTGCAAGGAAATCTGAAAATGCTTTCTTAGATGATTAATTCAGAAGCC
Source organism: Cardinalis cardinalis (assembly GCA_014549065.1). Classification (NCBI taxonomy): domain Eukaryota; kingdom Metazoa; phylum Chordata; class Aves; order Passeriformes; family Cardinalidae; genus Cardinalis; species Cardinalis cardinalis. The sequence continues at coordinate 15,122,870 of JACDOX010000002.1, forward strand.
CTGTGTACATACAGGGGGTGTATAAGAAAAGTTGTGTGCTTTGCTGGGTAATGTGAGTTGCCTCTGCATGCTTTAGTGGATGCATCATCTGGGTTCTTGTCTGTGTCACTGCATATATGGAAGGGAGCTTTTGGTACCTTGATAACATTCATATGCTACTTTTGTAATTAATTATCTAGTTGGTATAAAAGCTTTGTCTATGAATCCCTGGCTAATGTGTGGACACTCATATTCTGGTATATCATTAGTTGCTTGGCATGTGAAATGATATGAAGATGGTTTCTGAAAAAAAAATTCATTTCTGCTCTGAGATACTTTTTTGTAAAGATTTAGGAAGACTGAGCCTTCTAATGGAAGAGAAAAGTCTGTTTATGTGCATTAGATGGGATTGCAGCTTGTCCAAAGAGGTTTGGGACCTATTTACTGTCCTTCATTAAACTTTTTTCTAAAGGCAAAACTCAGACACTATTAGAAATTGTGAGCATAGTGGCTAAAATAGGAGSTTCCTGATACCACGCCTGTGTGTGAAATTAAGTTACATTTTTCGGAAATTTGATAAAAATAAAATTTCAAATCTGGCCTTCAGTATCTTCCTCTAACACATGGAGGAAAGTCTGCTCAGTTGGAGGCAAGAGGTGGCAATGAGTGTTTCAGTCTTCTTTAAACATCTTGCCAGGTATCAGAGTGAATCAAATGAATTGACGCAGTGGTTGCAATCTGCAAAGGAGCGACTTGAATTTTGGAGCCAGCAGTCTTTGACTGTTCCTCAGGAACTTGAAACAGTCCGAGACCACCTGAACTCCTTTTTGGTAAGTTGTTCGTGAACCTGGGACAGCTATTTCTCTCCAATTACAACTAAACATTTGATTAATTAAATGGTTATACTTCTTCTTACCATTGATGAGTATGTAGGTAAGCTGTTCTTCAGCTAGTGTGTATGCACATTAAGCACTTCTTTGCTGTATGCAAGGATTGTAAATCTTGAGGATTCTGAAAACAGAAAATGGCTTTATGACCAAACACAATTTTTGTTCTAACTTACTCTGAAGTATAGCTGGTGAATGCTAATAGAAAGTACATATTTTAAAGGGAATGGAAGATGTTCTTAGCTTTTTGGGGTTCTAAAACACCAAGTAAAATTAAAAAGTACTTAATTATTTCCACAAAAAATTCTTCTGCTTACAGGAGTTTTCAAAAGAAGTGGATACTAAATCATCGCAGAAATCTTCTGTCCTGAGTACTGGTAACCAACTCCTCAGGCTTAAGAAAGTAGATACAGCTGCATTGCGTGCCGGATTGTCCCACATCGAAACCCAGTGGACAGAGCTCCTCACACAAATCCCAGCAGTACAAGAGAAGTTGCACCAGGTAAGAAAGCCAGCAATGACCTTTGATATTCCAGAAAACTAAGACTGTACAGATGGCAGTGACTAGTTGCTTCCTTTCTGAGTTTGTCCATGTGAGGAAAGATAARAAAAAAGTTATTCCTGTTTTACTGTGGGAAAGCTGACATTTAGTTTCAAATCCTGCTTGCTTAATACCCATCAGTGTTAGTTTCAGACTTTCATTGTTACATTTGTTAAATTTTAACTAAAGAGTAGGTGAAGGTTTTTTCAGCACAGTGGTAAGCTTTCTGGAAAAAGACATTTAACATCCTTGTGCCCTGTCAGGTTTGGGTAGTGGTTTTGTTCAAATTAAATAGGTTAGGTTCAAGTCTGTGGAAGACAAAATAGATATAAAAACATTATTGATTTTTGCTAGTATGTGTAGGCACAGGATGCTTTTGGTTRTGTAGTTTTGGGGTTTTAATGCTATAATACTGAACTTAGAGAATTAYACTGGTTGAAAAGTGGCCTTAATATATAGTTGCTATCAGTGTAAGCTGTTGCTTTGGTTTATAGCTTAGAATGCTCTCAGAGTTAATAATAACTTTGGGATTTAYGGGGAGAGAGGAAGGGTCCCAAATCTTAACTGAATCTGGGATGGTAAAAAAAAAAAAAAAAAGTTGTTCTGTAGTTCTCTGAGTTGTCTTGTAATGCAACATATATATGTCCRCCTAAAAATGTCATAGAACATAATCTTGAGTAAATAAATGCAGGAAAGCAGTACCCTATCAACTACTGAAACTGTGCTAATGCAAAGCAAGGAATTCTTATCCATTTTCTTTTCAACATGACCTCTTAAGTCTGTTATCTCAACAGCTCCAGATGGACAAAATTCCTTCTCGCCATGCCATCACTGAAGTTATGAGCTGGATTTCGCTGATGGAAAATGTAATTCAGCAGGATGAAGAAAATATAAAAAATGTAGTAGGACAGAAGGCAATTCAAGGTTATGTCCAGAAGTACAAGGTACTGTGTGGCAATATTATTAATTTTCCTTTTGAATTCTCTCCATTGTTATCACAATTAAATATATAGAAATATGTAAATTAGAAGTGATTTAGTGAAAAAAAAATCACCAACTTTGTAGAATGGTTGGAATTGTATGCAAGTTAGAACTGCGAAAAATTTGATACTCTGGAAAAGAAGCCAAAATTACTTTTGGCTTACAAAAAACTCTGCTACAAAAAGCTCTGCTCTTTACTTATGGTGGGAATATAATTTTTAATATGCTTGCCTTAATTTCTAGGAAAATCCAAAGCAATATGCACATTATTAAACAAACCTTATTATATCTGCCAGAGTGAATGCAGTACTCCAGGCAGGGTCTTGCAAGAGCAGAGCAAAAGGGCAGAATCACCTCCCTCAAACTGCTGGCCACTCTTTCGAAGCAGCACACAGTGTAGTTGGCCTYCTGGGCTACAAGAGCACACTGTTGGCTTATGTCCAGCTTTTTAGCCATGAGAACTCCCAAMTCCTTCTCTGCAGAGCTGTTCTCAATGAGTTCATCTCCCCAGCCCAGCTGCAKCACCTTGCACTTGGACTTGYTGAACCTCAYGAGGTTCTCATGGGCCTAGTTCTCAAGTTTGTTTGGGTCCTCTGGATGGCCTCTYATTCTTTAGTTGTATCAACTGTGCTGCTCAGCTTCATGTCCTCTGCAGACTTGCTGAGGATACGTGATCTCACTGAGTCATTGATAAAGGTATTAAAGAGCACTGGTTCCAAAGTAGAGCCCTGAGCCATTGACCAAAGCCCTCTGGCTGCATCTMTCCAGCCAAATCCCTGTCCACAATATAGTCCACCCTTCAAACCCATGTCTCTCTAATTTGGAGATAAGGATGCCATTTGGGACTGTGTCAAAAGCCTTACAGAATTCTAGGTAGATGGCATCAGTCAGTCTTCTCTTGTTGATTGGTGCAGTCATTCCATAGAAGGCCACTGGGTTGGTCAGGCACACTCTACTCTTGGGAAAGCTGTTCTGGCTGTCTTGGATCACATTCTTGGCTTGTATGTGCCTTAACATTGCTTCCATGAGCATCTGTTCCRTGATCTTCCYAGACACCRAAGTGAGGCTAAGCAGTCTGTGGTTCCCTAKATCTTCCTTTCTTCCCTTTGTAAAGATAGGAGCRATGTTTTCCCTTTTCCAGTCATTGGGTATTTGCCTGACCACCATGACTTTTCAAATATGATGGACAGTGGCTTGGTAACAGCATTAGTCAGCTCCTTCAGGACCCTGGGATGCATCTCATCAGGTCCCATAAACTTGTGCCATCAAGATTCATCAAGTGGTGCTGAACCCGCTCTCTTCTTACAGTGGGAGGGACTTGTTTTCGAATTCCTGGCCAATTGCTAAAAAACCCTTCTAGTTGAATTGTGATAAAGATGTAGCTGTTGAACATTTTTCCTCTGTTTAGCAGGAAGGAGAGAAATTGTGGTACTTACATACTGCTTTGTTTATTCCATTTTTTTCCCCTAGGGTTTCAAGATAGATTTAAATTGCAAACAGTTGACTGTCGACTTTGTGAACCAATCAGTGCTACAAATCAGCAGCCAGGATGTTGAAAGTAAACGCAGTGACAAAACTGATTTTGCAGAGCAGCTCGGAGCAATGAACAGACGTTGGCAGATCCTGCAAGGCTTGATAACAGAAAAGGTAAAGAAAAAGACCTAGCTGCTCTGGAGTGAACTTTCAAAATGTGTAGAACAATAAGATAATAATGGTTGGAAGCCTCTGCAGGCCATCTAGGCCAATCTCCTGCTCAAACAGAGCTAACTTTACAGTTAGCTCAGAGGGGACTTGGTTATATGAATCTTGAAAATTTCCAAGGACAGATTCCACAAACTCTTCTGGGTAGCTGATTGATGCTTAACCACTCTGGTGGGGGACAAATTTTTGTCTTKTTCCCAATCAGGATTTCCCATGTTGCAACTTGTAAGTGTTAAATCTTCTCTTTTTATTCAGTATCTCCCAGAATAGTCTGCCTGCACTTTCCCCATCCCTCCCTATAAGGAGTGGACAGCACAGTGAGATGATTCCTTTGCCCTCTTTTCCCCAAGCTGAATGAAGCCAGGGTTATTATTGATTCTATAAAAAAATCTAGATATATTTAAATTTGAATGTGTATACTGTTTTTAAATTCTGTAAACACTGAATTCCAAGAAGGCACTACTTTGCATTGGTCTTCAATGATTTATATAACTGACCCRACAATAAAGATAATTGTATGAGAAAGTATATACTCATTTTCCTTTGCAGATTCAGCTCTTGGAAAGTCTGCAGGAATCCTGGACAGAATATGAAAATAATGTGCAGTGCCTAAAAACTTGGTTTGAAACCCAAGAGAAGAAGCTGAAACAGCAACAAAAAATTGGAGACCAGGCTTCAGTGCAGAATGCTTTGAAAGACTGTCAGGTAATGTCTACTTATTAATAATAATGTTCTCTTTCCAGGAGTTTGAAACCACRCTTGATAAATCCATGTGAAATCTTCATATTGGTGAAGTCAGTGACTCAACTCTTCCTGACTTCAGTAAAGGAGAGGTTTCATTCCTAAGGTGCCTGCAATAAAAGAGGAGGAAGGAGCTGTAATATTTCGAAGTTGCTTAAGACCAACTAAAGTCATCATTATTTCTACACTGGACATTTCAAAGCATGCCAGGTGTACTGAACTAGGAGACTGTCAAAGGAATATGTTGTCATATCTGTTTAGCCAGTCTTATAGGTTTTTTCTGCCTTCTCACTATCTTTCCTCCACACCCCACTTTTTTCCATTCTTTTTCCATCTCATATGTTCCACCTGACTATTCAGAGAAAAATCCTAGAACCCAAGGAAGTTTTATGCTTTCATTCAGAAAGTTGGGAATTGTTTTTTGTTGGTTTTTTTTTTTACAAACATTTAACTATCCAGAAAAGGAAAGAGTCATGATGATGATGTGCAAAGATGAGATGAGGCAAAATGCRGCTGTACATAATGCACGTAAGTTCAAAACCACCTCAATTTTTCACGTGGAATTCATCCAAAGACGGCACAGAGTGTCACTGTTGTGTAGGGTATCACAGGGTATCACAGTTGTGTGAACGTCTTACTTAGAGCAGCACATATTTAAATACTAAGAAGCTTGCCTCTGGAGCTTTCAGGCCAGAGTTAAGGCTTACAGGTATATTGGCAGAGCACATACTTCTGCATTTATAGACAAGGCCTCCACACAGTATCAGGCATCACATAATTTTTGTTCAAAATAATTTTTTCCTACCAGATATCATATAATAAATTTCACACCAGATCAAGTTAAAACTCTGTCAGGCCAACTGAATGCATAAAGTCTTGGTGTTCTTATCCCCATAAAAGGGATTGAGAAAGTGTGTTTAAATTTATGTGTCTCTCCTGCATTAATTTAATTAATGGGACAAATATAATCTAGCATTCATCTCCTCACAAAGAGAACAGCTGTAAATTCAAATGAAATGTATAAAAGAATTTGCTATATATTCACCAGTACATTAAATCCATCTTTGTTTCTGTAAAGGCAAATAGGGTGGTTAGGCCAGAAATGTTAGAGGTCAAATTTTTTTTCTGAAACTGCTGACCTGAGTTTTCAGTCTGTCTGTAGTGCTTAATTTTAATTCAGGTATCTTTGTGGTTTCAGCAGAATAAACCCATACAACTGAAGCAAAGGTAATTTAACATAGCCTGACATAATCAGCAGTYTGTGCTTGGCTGAAGTTCAAAGCTGAATCTGATTTATCACCTTTTTGGTTCGTTTTGGTCAGGGAAGTTAGCARATACACTTGGGGAGTTAGTTATGAATGGCAAGACTTTGATCAGCAGAGAAACAAATCGTTTAAGAAATAACTGTGTCAGACACTCCCAGATATCCGGTTCAACTAGCACAAAAGCTGGAGTTTATTTATTAACCAATGTTGGTTGCTGCTTAGTGTCATATTAATAAGCAAAGTTAAACATTTTTTCCTGTCAAAATAATGCATCTTTAATTCAGTTATGAGGTTTAAATGATGAATGAAAAAGCCCTTTTCCAAGAGAACAAGAAATATTTGCTGGTCTTGGTGTTTGAAAACTTTGCCTATTCTGAATTTTGGAGCAACCTTGTATRAAGTTAAATGACTTTTTTCAGTGCAAAGATCTACTTTTTGGAAACTCAAATTTATTATGTTCAACTTTGAAGTGTTTGTATTGTTGTCATCTGGTTAAAAAATTATATATTACTCTCTGGCAGTGCTCCAGAACAAGGTCATGGCTAGTTTGAGGAAAGGTGAAATTATACAGGAGAATAAAGGCTGAGAATAAATAGTGCCGCAAAAATACTCTCACAAATTTGTATATAGACAAAAGTGTGTCGTGTTTGTGCAGAGATAAATTCTGTTTACTCCAAAAACTTTCCCAACTATCTACAATGTAAAGTCTCTTATGGCAGTGGTTCGATTGTTGAGTTTTGGGATTCAGAGGGAGTGTAATTTATTGAAAGATGTGGGGTTTCAGGTTGACCACAGTTCTGTTGTATTCTTTTCTTTCTCTGTTGATCTGTTTCTCTCAGTGAGGGGTGGCTTGCAGAAAATGACAAAATAACCTGAGATCACATGGTGTACTACTAAATGCAGGGGTAACACAAGGTTGCAATCACCTCACAGTCTGCTTTCTGTATCATACTGACAGGTGAACACAAATCTGTGCTGGCCTGAAGCCTGCAAGCCTTACTGCCCCACTCTGCCCAGACTCAGTGTTTGTGCTGCCTGAAGCCCCTGAGCTTCCCATATGAGTCAGAGCACTGCAGGACTTTCATCCATCTGCCTGCACCATACTATGAAATTATATAGGTAGTTTCCCAGCTAGGAATGGCTATTTTTAAGGAGTTTTCTATTCTTACAAGAGAGCAGAAAATTGTACAGTTTTATGTAGAGGATGTGCTTCTATTTAAATCAACAACAAACTCCTAAACTTTAAAGGGAACATAAAATATTCAATGAAATTGTTGATTAGTTGTGAATGCCTTGAGAATAAAAAGTCAAAATATGCCAGYGTGTCTCCTATTTTTTAAACTAAGTAGCTTATAGGCATCCTTTCTATATCAAGATATTATTTAACCAATTAAGCAAGCAAAAATACTCAGGTCTTTTTTTTTTTTTTAGGAATTAGAAGAATCAATAAGAACTAAGGAAAAAGAAGTAGAAAATGTAGAAAAGAGTGGTCTTTCTTTGGTACAGAACAAGAAAGAAGAAGTCTCTTCTGCCGTTATGAGTACACTGCAGGAAATTAACCATTCCTGGGCCAATTTGGATCACATGGTAAAAGAATTCATAAGGGGAAAATTTCACCCCTAGGAATAAGGCATGGAGGAGAGGGAGAATTAACAGTTGCAGCTACTGGATTTCTTCTTTGTTTTAGAGGAAGAGATTCTGAATCGTGTCCCTCTTTCAATCTCCCTAGCCATCAATCCCCAAGTTTGTGTGTACACATACCACATAAAATGGGTATAATATTTCTTATTTCAACAATGATTTTAGTCATTGTAAGTGAAACTTTTTAGATGCTTCCTGATATTTAGTGTAAAGTTACCAAATTATTTTCAAATTATTTTCAAGCCCACAGGTCTCACAGAATAAGGAAGAGATCAGCATTAATTTTCAGCGTTCAAAGTTTGATTGACATTTGTCCGCCTTCTCAGAAGGAATGCAATGTGTTAGTGCTAGCCTCTCTGCTGATTTCCATTGGCTGATTTCCCTGCCTTAGGGATATGTGTAGTCTCAAGGCACTTCCCTTGATTCTGCTTTGGACCAAAGTAAAATTAATTTTGACATCTTTACCTTGACCCTTCCATTCAGCCTTTATAAAATGAAGTAGAACTTTATGCTGTTCCCAGTGTAAGCCCAGCTGGTGGTTGTAAAAAATCTTCATTATCCAGTAGGTTTAAGATTAGGCATTTAGGGCAAGAAGCATGTGAGATCCAAAGGATGAAAATAATTTAAACAAATCCCAAATAGCTTGAATGCTTTTAATTTACTTTTGTGTTTCCTCCTCCCAGGTTAGCCAGCTGAAGATATTGTTGCAATCCGTTCTTGATCAGTGGAGCATTTACAAAGTGGCTTATGAAGAACTGAACAGTTACCTGACAGAAGCCAGATACTCTCTGTCCCGTTTTTATCTTCTTACTGGTTCTCTGGAAGCTGTGAAAGTCCAAGTTGATAAACTTCAGGTGAAAAGAGTTAATTTTGTTTGAAATTGTATGGATACAGGTAACTGTAGGTTTTGGCTTATAAGAAGTAGAAGACATACTGGCACATTAAAATCACATGCCATTACGAGAACACATTATAAATCAGCCACTGTATGTTTCCTTTTGCAGAAAAAATAATTTGGGATAGTTGTTTTCTTTTTAGATTTTTGATGTTCTTTGTAATTTTGAGCCATACCATCAAATTGTTACAAATTTAAAATCATGCTAATGGCCGTAAAAACGAAAGTTTCTTGTGCTACTTCATCAGGCTTCAGAGCTACAGGTGCATGCTGAGATCACATTTTTAGCCCCCCACCAACCTTGCAGTAGATTGATGATCAAAGAAAATAATGTTCCAGGAGCTGAGACACTCACATGATCAAGTAATTTACCATTGTAAAAAAAAGCATATTAGAGCATATTTATATTAAAACACTTATTTATATGAAACACGTGAAATCAAGTTTTTGGTCATAATCTAATGCAATTGATGCATACTATTTTGAAATGCTTCTACATTGTGGAATTTTATTAACTCATGATTTTGTTTTGTTTCATTATTATTCTACTTTAGAGCCTACAAGATGAATTGGAAAAACAAGAGAATAGCTTACAGAAATTTGGTTCTGTGACCAATGAGTTGTTGAAAGAGTGTCACCCACCAGTGACTGAAACACTTACCAACACTTTGAAAGAAGTGAATATGAGGTAGAAAATGTCTTTGTGTTAAACTTTAATTTCAGTAGCAAATCTGAAATAGTATTTATCCATTATCCAGTTTTCCATTATCCCTGTTTTTCTTGTATTTTATTATTTTAAGTTCCTGGGGTCAYGAGAGGTTTATTGAAACAGGCAGGATTATTCCTTTTGCCAAGGACTGGAGTAAAACTCTCATTTACTGGTCATAATAAATGAAATACCTTCTCCAGTGAGCATTTGAGCATGAATGTCAGTAGTTTTACTCCATGCTACACTGCCAACCAAGATTCATAAAAACCATGCTGGAAAATAGTACTGCACTTGAAATTTGAGAACTTTACCTGAAAACTTTGTCTGAGAACTTTATCTGAAAACTTTGCAGTGTTTCAATGGTTTGCATCAGCTTCCTCAAATTTTAAGTTGCTATTTCTAGTTGTAGGAAGGTCATCATAGACAGGAAGATCTAAGCCCCTCACCTTGGCAAACAGCTTTCCCAGGTTTGAATTCAGGCAAGAACTAGTAAAAGGGTTTACTCAGATACAGGAAGGGAGGATCCAGAAGAAAAAAGATAGCTTGGTGGAAAGCTGGGAATTTTTTTGAAAGCAGAATCGCGCTGAATTTATTTTCATCTGTGTTCAGTCCTGTCCTAGAAACTGGAAGTGGGAGGAGGGGTTATTAAGATACCATAGAATTTAACAGTTTCAGTGATGCCTGGCAGAATTTTTGCTCCAAAATCTTTGCTCTTCATCATATAATAATAATTGAAAAATACTGTGATTTTCTTTGGTAAGGAAGCAATTAGGCAGTTTGGTAACTATGAGCACATTTGAGAAAGCATGTGTTCCTGCTATTAGAGAAAAAAAAATCTCTGGGAAGTTATTATAGGAAAGAATTGAAAGGGAGATTAGATATTTAATTGGATAATAGAAATATAAAGATTTTTAATATGTCTGGGAGTATTTTACAAGCGAGTTACACAGAGCTTTATGACTAAATACTGCATCAGAGTTTGGGAGAAAATGGCAGGAGAGGAAATGGTGTCTTGTTTACAGCTGTTCTGGTCCTCTTAGGCCCTTACAGGAATCTGCTGTTGACAGTGCATGGGTGGTCATGGATGCCTTGTGATGCTGAGGGTACTAAGTRGAAATAGCCGGAGGTTCACTACAAAAAGTGTCCTGCAGCTCTGACCACCAGCATTAATAAACAGCATCCAAGATGTAGCACGCATCGCACACATTGTGACAGCTCAGAACAGCCAGGTTTAGTATTGAAACAGAAATTCCTTGGTTTGGTATTATTTTCACCAAATGTCTGGATCTTGATTATTGCCAACTTTTTTAAAGTCAAGAGACTATGGGAAATAGCAGAGAGATAGAGGGAAACAGATTGTTATTGTGGACTCCCAGGCTTGGATTGCTCACRCAGTCTCCTCCCCAGGTGGAACAACCTCCTGCAGGAGGTTGCAGAGAGGCTGCGTGCCAGCAGGGCCCTGCTCCAGCTGTGGCAGAGGTACAAGGACTGCTACCAGCAGTGCTCTTCCACGGTCCACCAGCGAGAAGAGCAGGCCAGTGAACTCCTGAAGACAGCAACCAGCAAAGACATCGCTGATGATGAAGTTACTTCTTGGATTCAGGACTGCAATGTATGTTCAGTTAAGCTTTGCAGCTTTTCTCAGCTCTGTGGGCTAAAAAAAAATCTCATGAGGCTAAACTCTGCTTATCTCTGTAGTTGGTGTTTTGGAATCTTGTATACTACATATTTCATTTTACTGATGCAGCGTAGGCATAGAAGGCGGCTGCATGTATGCTGCCCAAATGTCAGTGAGTGTCTCTAAATTTTGATCCCTCCATTAGTTGTTGTTACCTTGTTTCAGAAGCTTGTATCTAAAGTCTTCTGTCTGGGGAAGGTGGATCAATTGCATCATTTGATTCAGTCTTAAGTTCCTGCTTAATGAAGGAATTCATATTTGGGAAAGTATCTCTACCAAGTCTTTGGAGTTCCTTATAATAGAAAGAAACTCAAAATCCTTTTACTATATTCCCTCCAATTAAGACTGTTCACATTTTCAGAAAGATGGAGATGTCTTTATTCTTCCTTTTGGAAAGACACCATTTTCTCTGAAACCTTGAGATTCTTCCCTTTTCAAGATTGTATCTCAAGGCAGCAGAATAATTTATCTCCTCTCTGTGCTTACATTTTGGTTCTTTTGAACTTAAGTTAATGTTAAGTGTCATTGAACAAAAAAAAAATAAAATATGAATTCTCTCAATGTAAGCAAAACAACTGCAGTGAGAAAAAATATTAGTGTTTAAAAAAATAAACATGTTCATGATCTTTTGGAGCATTTCTGCCATAATCAGGCACCATGGACTGGAAATTGAAATTGTTTGGTTCAAATAATTTGTCTCCTGGTGTCCCATTCTATAACAATTATGTTAGGTCAGTTACAGAAGTTATTTTTTCAGCCCTCCTGGTAAATCATAGCAGGAGGAAAAAGGAGGCCTACACCTGGATCAATTCACAGAGATGGCTGCCACTGCTTAGGACCATCATGTCAGTAAATTCAGAAGATTTCTTTCAACAGTTATTGCCTCATCAACAACTCAGGCTTGCTCAAAGGTAGTTGAGCACTGTGTTTTTTCAGTTCTTTTCTGTACAGGTTCTTGACATATCTTTTTTTTTATTCTTCAAGTCATAGAGAGTGTAACTGTAAGTTAAGAAAAGTTTGATATTGAAATCCAGTAGTAAATTAAAGTTTTCCTTACAGTGCCTGAGTTTAGTCATTTCATTCTTCCTTTAAATCAGGGGATGATGATACCACCAGAGCATCAGCTTAACTATTCATGTCTTTATTTAATGTGTTGCRACAGGATGTACTCACAGATCTGAAAACAACACAGGAGTCTCTGGTTGTTCTTCAAGAACTGGGGGAGGAGCTGAAAAGCCAGGTGGAGGCTTCAGCAGCAGCAGCCATACAGTCTGATCATCTCTCTCTGAACCAGAATCTGTCAACCCTGGAACAGGCTCTCCGCAAGCAGCAGGCTGCGCTTCAGGTATGCAGACAGTGTTTACAGTCCTCAAATGTGATCATCCTGTGGTTCCTGAAAACACATAAATTAGCTAAATCTGCCTGGGAAAAGAGGGTACTGTTACCTGTTAGCTTTTCCTAGACTTCCCTGGAAGCCAAAGCTGAGAGTAGAAAATATGCTCAAGTCCAGCAAAGAGGCCTTGTAAAAAGGTCCAAATTCTGGGATAAGGATAGCAAACCTCATGCAGGAAAATATCTGTCTGGAATGCCAAGGTGGCTGTGTTTCCAGCACACAACAATAGTGCTAACAGCTGCATCCACAGTTCCTGCTCCCCTGAAGACAATCACTCTTCCCACCTATTTCTTCAACAGTAGAAGAAACGAGAGATTCTGAATATTRTCTAGAACTGATTTTTTGCCATCGCTATTAATGTCAGTGACCMGACTGACGCCTACCATTTGTGTCAAACCTGTTTAGTAGATGTTGCCAAATTGCTTGTGTCACCAGGGTCTAAAGAGGAAAAAAGAAGTGGAAGAATATATTCCATAGGAAACTATTTGGATAAGAAAGTCATAAAGGTAGCAGTTTCTGTTTGAGAGAAAAGAGGGTTTACTCAAGAAATCTAGCAGTGTCTAGGATGTTTTTAGAGTATCACTGTACTGYGAGGAGCCAAACACAAAAAAAGTTTTTGATTTAAAATCACAATAAGAGTTACTAGTTCTCTCTGCTGGCAAGARATCAAACAGAGGAGTTTCTTCCGTAAAGGAAAGCTAGAAAATATTATCCATTTCAAGGTAAGGAGACATTYATGCGCTTCACTGAAATGTTTCCTTTGCTGTGATCAAAAATCCTCTTCTAACCTAAAAAAAATCCAACTAATTCTGCAGTCTGCAAGCAAAGCAGCAGTTACAATTGCTCCTAGCCAATTCAACTGTTTGCAAATCTATAATGAGATAAACAGGAGTGTAATGTCAATAAGGAGRCTGTGAAGCTGAAGTTATTAAACTGTGGATCCTTTTGTATTCAAGGCTGGAGTCCTGGACTATCAAACCTTTGCCAAGAACCTGGAAGTCCTTGAGACCTGGATAACAGAAGCAGAAGAAACACTGAAAGAACAGGATCCCAGTCACTCATCTGATGTCTCGGCAATACAGAGTAGAATGGAGCAACTCAAGGTGACTAATAAACRAAGGAAGTGCTGGGGTTTTTCTTATGTTGGCCTGGTTATTTGTAGTGCAGGATATGCACAAATATCGTATGTGCATTCTGTAGGTGGTAAAGGACAATCACTCATGAAGGTGTAAGATTGAGAAATTGAAGTTTGATGGCAGTCAGGGAATTATTGTCACATTGCCCCTGAGTAAAGATGAAAAGGGCAGTCAAACTGTTCAGAATAAAATTAATAACAGATCAAAATAGGCACGGAAAGAAGCAGGGTTTGAATATTTCCTTCTTCTTGTTTTCTCTCAACTTTTTTTGAATTTATTCAATTCCTGTCTCGTTGGTATGTCCTTTAGGTATGAAGTACTTTATACATTTGGGTAACTTGATATACTGAAGAGACATTCAAAATGTGTATTTTGTGATTTCCATTTAAGGTCTTGCACACTTTTCTTTTTGTGGATCTTCTTTTTTCCTTTTTCCAGAGGACATGACAGGAAGTTGGTGAACTTTGCCATCTAGGCTGTTTTTGTCATTGGAATCTTCCATTCTTTTTCCATCAAGATTAACTAAAGACAGAATTCCACTTTGTATATGCTAAAAAGCAGAGCATTTTCCTTATGGAGTAAATTGAGTATTTCTGTGCAGCAAAACAAAAACCTAAAAATAAAAATTTGAATAATCTCAGTGCAAATTTACCAGCCTAGAATTCAGGCGAAGAAACAAAGAAAAAGTCACTTATTTTGACAGTATAACCACAGGGCTTTGAACACCAGCCTGCTTCTTCAGCTCTGAGCTGTAAATCATCAATTCAGCAAAACACTTCAGTGCAATTTGAGTATATTTCTCTGCAYACTTTTAAACATGAACACAAGTCTTCTTCTGGTCTGGGACCAGCAGATGAATACTGGATAATTTTTTCCGTGGCATAGAGGTTGCTTACCACTTGGTGGCAACCRAGGCCGTTCTAAATCTAACTAAGTGCTAGTTCATAATAATAATGTAATTCATGAACTTCCCAGTTATCACTTTTATTGTTTGTTGCAGAGTCAAATGCTGAAGTTCAGCAGCATGGCCCCTGATTTGGACCGTCTCAATGAGCTGGGTTACAGGCTTCCTCTGAATGACAAGGAAATCAAGAGGATGCAGAACCTGAACAGACATTGGTCTCTGATCTCATCTCAGACTACAGAGAGATTCAGGTGGGAATAAATAAAGATTGTTCTACAGTTTTCTACAAGTCAGAAAGTATACCTTTTGCAGAATATAAAAAATGTTTCAGGTATTTTATTGACCAAAGTTCCTTTTCTTTGGTGTACTTATAAATAAAKAGCAAAGCCATTGAACTGAGATGCTCATTTTTGGCTCACTTTTGCCGCAAATTAACAGGATTTGAAATGAGTGGGACTTTTTTAAATAAATAAATGAGGTAGGTAAGTGGGAAAGATGTTGCCCTGATTTGGAATTACCTGAATCCATCTCTCTTTCTTTCTTTCTTTCAGTAAGTTGCAGTCTTTCTTGCTGCAGCAGCAGACCTTCTTGGAGAAATGTGG
The DNA here is from genome assembly GCA_014549065.1 of Cardinalis cardinalis. Classification (NCBI taxonomy): domain Eukaryota; kingdom Metazoa; phylum Chordata; class Aves; order Passeriformes; family Cardinalidae; genus Cardinalis; species Cardinalis cardinalis. Next base: position 15,137,923 of record JACDOX010000002.1, read on the forward strand.
GACTTGGATGGATTTATTAGTTCAGACTGAGCAGAAGTTGGCAGTAGAGGTTTCAGGAAACTACGAARGGCTTTTGGAGCAACAGAGGGAACACGAGGCAAGTAATTATGTCTATTTATGCATCGCTTATACACATACTATTTATACATAGAAGGAATGCACATTCTTTTTTTGAATGATACAATAGCATGCCTTGAATTGTATTTGTGTGCACCGTATGAGGAAAACTTAAAAACAGAAGCATGCAAATATGTCAATAATAGTCAGAGTGGAGGAGGACTTGAGTGTCTGTGTAATGCATCATTGTGCCTATGAGTGCGTCCCCTGCGTTGAGTCTACTTCAGATTCATTTGTACCAAGGAAACCAAAGCTCCTTTAAAAACCTAACAATTCTCATGTTGTTTGGCTCTTTGCCTTCACTCATAACTGGAGAAAAATCTCTATTCTGATTTTTTTAAATTTTTTTTTACTAAGTTATCAATGCATATGGCATTTGAAAAGCATTCTAAAGGAAGATTTTTTCAGTCAAGTACTGCATTATACAGTTCACCATGAGGCCTCCATTTGATAACATTTCCTTGGAGAGCAAATTCATTTGGTCTTTGCTGCATGCTAGAGTCATTTGTTTGTAACAAATCAGGAGCTAGCACAGCTTTTGCTGCAGGGAAAAACTGATTCAGAGTTTTTACTAGTACTAGATTCAGAGTTTATGATTCTTCTGTGAAGTCAAGTGGTGCACATTTTTTCTCCACCCATATTGTTACTGCCAAGATTCCTGTTAAAGATCAAGTAAAAGAAGTCAATTTTCATACCAGAGCTCCCATGTGGCCCCAGTAGTTTCAGTTCCCACAACTTTTTCAGCTGACCTTCCCCTACACTCAGGCTGGATTACAGGAAGAGTTAGGTCCTTCCCCCTCTCCTGCCTTATATCTCATAGCATAGTGTTTGAATCAGTGTCTGATGGCAAAAAAGTAATTCACAACCATTTTTAGCATACGTTTGCCTTAGCATCTAGCTGCCTTTGCTTTCACAAATATCATCCATTTAATTTCCTTTCATTGTTCCCGGCATTAACTGCACAGTCTCTGTAAGTTTAAACATCTCAGGTCTTTGAGATTTGAATGTCCAGAAATCATTTCTAAGTGGATAATTTCCTACTTTTGTTGTGTCCAGTCATAGCTATAATTATCTGAAGGGAGATAGGACAATCTTCTTGCATTCATTTGTCTTGAGATCTCAGGTTAATTCTTTCCTGAAAATTTGATCTGTGCAGATGAACATTACTTGGGCATTCTACTTAAGCCCTTTTTTGCAACTGTAAATTTATCTCAGARTTAAGATGATTAATATCTGTTTTTATAAGTGCTGCAGTTTATCCTTTAAAAAGTTACCTGCTTTTATTTTTTTTAAACTGTATTTTTGGCATTTTTTATAAGCAATATGTATTCATTACAAAATGTCCTTTTCAGTGCTTCCTGATAGTCACTAAGAATTTTCTTTTTACTACTTGTGGCAGAAACGGTCCAATATCAACTTCTTGAGATGCATTTCCACATTGTTTTGCTTYGTATTTTTGAAAATAATGAGAAAATATTCTGTTTCCACCTGTATTCCTAGAATAGGTATTGAAATGCTTCCAACTCTATTATTGCCTTTCCAGTGACTCATAAATTTTGCTGGTATTTACCCAAAGAAGACCCCAGCCACCTCAGTGGCCTTATTTAGAAATATCTTCTTGGTGGAGTTCACAAGGTGGAGGTGATGGTTTTTTCACACATCATGTGCTAGCACTGACATCTGCATCAGTCGGCCGGGATGATCTTGTAATCACTCTCATACAGTTCTCCAGTACATGGGACAGTGCTTGGGACTCCCATGCACTGGGAATGCACTGAGACAAGTGCTTGTCTGAATGTATTCCCAGGGAGAAAGTGCTGGCAGGGGAAGGGGAAGGAAGTTCCTTGCCAACTCAGTTACCAAATTTTTCCCCAGTGTGCTGGTGTTGTGCATTTCAACATTTTCTCTCCTTTCCTCCTTGTTTGAGCTCCTGTTTCTGTGATTCATGGCGATCTACATATGAGAATAAATTTGGGTGACAAATTTAGGTAACAGAGTAACAGGTAACAGAGTATTCTTCTTGTGTACAGAGTGTAAATATGGAAAAGGAGTGGATGGTGACCAAAATATCTCTACTTTCATGTGGGGATTGAGTTCATCCACTCTAAGCAGAGTTCTCATGCTTGATAAGTTTGTGTTTCATTTGTCCTCCTGAAAAAGTATTAAAATTTTCACTTTTGAAGGAATTGGTTTTGCTGGTTTTAGTTTTGTTTTGTTTTCAAATTTTTGGGGTTGTGGAGGGAGGGGAGGGTGGGAGATGTTGGGGATTTTGGGTGGGGGACTTGTTTAACCAATTGCAGCAGTTGTGTTCTGTTTAGTCTCAATCTGTCAACAATGCTGGTAGATGCTGTTACCTCCTGTGCTTCGTGTCCCCTAACTTGACAAAAATAGATGTGACAGAAAGTAGAATTCTTGCCTTTTTGCTCAGCTTTCTGAAATTCTCAGTGCCACACTATTGTGGCTTCATTCATGAGATAATAATAGCATTTAGTTTCCCTCTGATTCAGGTTCAGTCAATGATAAGTGCCAAAGCATTCAAAGAGCAGTCTCAAATATTTCTGTAAAGAAATCAGACAACACTATTTCTTTCTATGAGAAAATGTATGACCTGAGTAGCACCTCAGAGTTAACTCACTGATTCAGAGAGGCAAAATCTCATTTTAAAAAATTACTGCATCATCTAGAAGACCTAAACTACACGCAATGTGCTTGAGGGATTTAAATGTGCGGGTGCCAGTGGGTGTTCTGCTGGCAGGTGCAGATGCAGGGATTGGTACAATCACAATTTGAGCTGGTGGGATGCCATATAAGAGGAGTGGAGAATAGCGGCTCTTTCTTCAGGCAAGGATGAACTTCTATCAACTGCAAATACCATCACTAACTAAAGAAAAAAACACCTCAAGCTTCATAGCAGTATAATTTTTCTTTAAAACTCTCTGTAAAYCTTTTGAACATAGAGTCAGTCCAGTGATGCCTGTGTGTACCTTCATTAACATAAAAATATTCCTGAAGAATCTTACATAGACACATGGTCCATTACTAAAAGGGAAGATGTTTTTAAAAATGAATTTAAGTAGTATATACACTTGAGTCATGTTTGCTTGAGTAGTGATTAGGAAATTTTTTGTTTTCAGTAACATTTAAGTAATAAGAGGGTTTTAAAAGTATTGTGAAAGTTTATTATGCTGTTATTGTTTGTTTGAGGAAAATTGGAAAATAAATATGAAAACTTGGAAGAATTGGAAAATTGATTTCTAGCTCCTATACATAGCTGTCTGTTTCTTTTAAGGCTCTATTGGCAATGTAAAAGTGTATTAAAAGTTTATATAACACTATCACACATGGTCTGTATAACAAAGCAAAAGAGCATAAAATTCTTAAACATGTCAAAAAATAAAAAATGCCCTTTCTGTCCAAACAAAAAATACCCTAGCTGGATTTTGTTACAGATTATAATGTCAATCACAAAACTKTGCTCACAAACATAAAACCTATCTCCTGTTGATATAATTTAGCTTTATAATATTGGTCTTGAGGAACTAATAATAATTACTAGAAGCAGCAAGTAAATCTAAAATGAGAGTTTTCAATATGTTTCTATTAAGGTCATGAAAAAACTCCCATTGAATTAATTTGAAATGTGATTAAATATATGAAAATTCACTTTTATCAGTGCATAAAGACAGAATTAAAAAGTAAGATCTTGTTTTAACCTCCTTGTCTCCTGTACAACAGCTATTCCAGGCAGAGATGTTCAGCCGCCAGCAGATTTTGCATTCAATTATCTCTGATGGGCAGCACCTCCTAGAACAAGGACAGGTGGATGACAGGTAGACATTGCTGTATTGTTGCTGCTGCTGGTTATGTGCAGTTATACTTAGACTAGTGGGAGACTTCCAAACAGAGAAGGTAGCAGATGGCRGTGTTCAGATCATGCTCTTCTGAAGTGGAAGTTACTATTGCTGTGGTTAAGCTGTTAATTAGCCAAATCATAAGACATTGTTCTTTAGAATGCTATGGAGCATGTGAATGCATTGGGGAATACAAAAACCTTCTGAGGCTGCTTCTCTGACAAAGATATGTCTTGGAATATCAAGCGTGTTACATAGATATCTATTCTGATGTATTTTCAAAATGTCACTTCCACCAAAGGAGCCTGCAGCGACACTACATTTGATTTATGCCACCTGGGGATTTGCCTCTACCAGGAGGATTCCCTACTGCCACTTAAGAACACCTGCAGCCCTAATGTGATGGAATAGGAATTCATTGTTGCCTAAGATTTAATTTTAAACACTTGTGATTAAATGAATGAAAATGAGTGGAACACTGGTGGCTTCACAGTTGTGCATATGCATTGACTTTGCTAAGATTGTCATGGTACAAAGATGAAGTCTCTTTTGGAATGTGAGAATTTTATTAATACTATGTGTATCTTACACCTTCTTTGAACTCAGTAGTAAATCTGGGGGTGAATTGTGAAATCTCTATGATTTACTATGAATTTGACTAATGCAAACTGGCAAAGCCTATGGATTTTCTTTGTGTATTTCTGGGAAGAAGGTAGAAGAGTTTTGTGCATTAAGGGTTTGGGGTTTTTAAGGTGTCAATAATTGGATCCCTTTAACTCTCCCAGTACGTGAACTGTGAAGTTCTTATCCTCAGTCAGCCTTCAGAAGACTTCAGTGCTTTTCTCTTAGTGTTTTGTAATTGGCAGACACCTTCCTTTTCCCTTCAATTTATTTCATTAAGCAAACATATCCAATTATGAAGGTTACTTTTTCTTTTTTATTATTCATCTGTTTGTAATAGGGATGAATTTAATCTGAATCTGACTCTTCTGAGCAATCAGTGGCAAGGAGTAATACGCCGAGCACAGCAGATGAGGGGGATCATTGACAGCCGGATTCACCAATGGCAGCGCTACAGGGAGATGGCAGAGAAGCTGCGCAAGTGGCTGCTGGAGATGTCCTGCCAGCCAGCAACCAAGCTGGGCAGTGCTCCTGTCCCACTGCAGCAAGCAAGAGTGCTGCTGGATGAAGTGCAGGTATGTGCAGTGTGGCTGAAGAAAAAGGGAAAAAATCCCTGCCTTTTTTACAGTCTTCACCATTTAAAATGTCTTTAAAATGTCTTAGATTCAGCCTGTCTGCTCTGCCACTTCGTTTCTGGGACTGGCATAACATCAGAAGTGTGATGGAAGCAAAGRTGGAGTTCATAAAGAACATGACAGAGAGAACTTAATGGACCCTCGCTCTTGAGACACGTTTTCCTCTGTTTTTGCTTTCAGCCAGTGTCACACTGAAACAATCTTGAATTTATAGTGATGAGCTGCTTGCGGAATGTATACTAGATTCCAAGGATTCCTTGAGTGTCCATCTCCATCAGAGGTTAACAGTATCTAGTAAGCAGCTTGGTGTCTTCAAGGTTTTTAGCTGGAAGATGAATATAATAAGAGTAACAACCCTTATAAGTATAGCTGGATCTAGAGGAAATCTTTCTCTTTAAGAGCAGTTGAGATACTGACGTTAATGGGGAGAAAGAAGTCTTTCATCTCTTCATCTCTTTGGAGAAATTTTCTAAAGGTTTGCTGCAGTAAATGATTGTGAAAATGTTAGGGTAAAGTGTTTGGGCCATAGCTCATGTGTAAGACAGGATATGCAACCAACTAAAGTACAGGCTTGAGAGTGAATTACTGAATTGTAATTAAGTGCTAATTGTAATTAAAAGGACAAAGCTGACAGAAAACTGTTACTATTTTCAGCTCAAAGAGAAAGTTCTCCTAAGGCAGCAAGGGAGTTACATCCTCACTGTGGAGGCTGGGAAGCAACTGCTGCTCTCTGCTGACAGTGGAGCTGAGGCAGTCCTGCAGGCAGAGCTTACTGAAATCCAGGAGCGCTGGATGATAGTCAGCACTCAGCTGGAGCAACAAAAGAAACAGCTTGCTTTGCTGCTAAAAGTAAGTATGCAATTCCTTCTGTACTTCTTCAGCAAGTTTGTGGTTTCTCACTGTGAGCCCTGGTGGAGGAATGCTCTCTCAATGGAGAAACACAAATACAGGAACTGCATTTACAGTACATAAACTAAAAATTACCCTTCACCACTTCTGAAACTGGGAGTGGTGATACTTCATAACAGGCTTGCATGTCAGTGGATATATTGTAATTGATATTTCCAGAATACTGCCAATTAAGTATATCCATACCACTCCTGTTTTCAAAATACAACAAAAATTTATTTTATTTTGCACAAATTTTTACACATATTTGTATTGGGTTTGAGTGGCAAAGTTTTTCTAGGTGGGAGCTGCAGGGATGGCTTTTGTGAGCTACCAGAAGCTTCCCCCGTGTCTGATGGAGCCAGTGCCAGCTGGGTCCAAGATGAACCCACTTCTGGCCAAGGCTGAGCCCAGCAGTGATGGTGGTAGTGCCTCTGGGATAAGTTAAGATGATGGAAAAAGAAAAAATTACTGTGCAGGAGCAATTGCATCCATAGAGAGGAGTGAGACAGTGTGACAACAAGGATGTTGCAGACACCAAGGTCCGTGAAGGAGCGGGAGGAAGTGCTCCAGGAGCAGGGGGGGAGGAAGTGCTCCAGGAGCCAGAGCAGAGATTACCCTGCAGGTCTTGGTAGAGACATGGAGCTCTACAGTGGAGCAGAAATCCACCTGCAGCCCATGGAGGTCTGTAGGGAAGCTGAGATCCACCTGTAGCCCATGGAGGACCCACACCAGAGCAGGTGRGTGCCCGAAGAAATCTGTGACCCCATGGAGAGCTCACACTTGGGCTGTTTTGCTGGCTCTGACTCTGTACCAGACCCTTGTTGGAGCCTGTTCCTGAGAGTTTGGAAGGAATCCATGGGAGGGACCCTCTCCACAGTAGTTTGTGAAGAACTGCAGCCCATAGGAAGAGCTCATGGAAAAGTTTGTGGGGGATTCTCTTCCATGGGAAGAACCCCATGCTGGAGCAGAGGAAGAGTGTTAAGAACATCACAGGCTATTTTCATGCAAGGTCATATTATTTGATATGGCTAATTTTTCATCAAGATTATAATGAAATACTGGCATAGACTGGGAAAAAAAGGAAGGAGAGAAATACAAAGGCAGTGGTAGAAGGAGAAATTCTTGAAACAGAAGACTTAGTTTCAGTACAGTGCAAGTTTCAATACAGGTTCTGTGTTTTCTGGTATCACACAACTGGTATTCTTTGGGAGCATATTAGGGATCTTTTTGTCCTAATATAAGGCTTTAACAAGCAGGTGAGGCAGGTAAAATCATACTGCTACTTTATAGGGTTTGTTTGCATTGAGCACATTAAAAATTTTGTAAAGTATAAAAACCCTAAAACAGGGTATAGCTGCTAGAATCCTGATTTAGAGAAGATACTGATACTGAAGATGCTGATTTCAAGAAGGTACTTCAATCTGCACTGAATTTGCAGTTTCCTCAACCACTTTTTCTTTTTTTTCACAGAGATTTATGCACCTGAATTAAGCTCTTGTAAAAGAGTAATGGTGTGATTAATACAGGCATTCAAGAAAGGAAGCGGAAAATTAATTTTGTCAGGGAGAGACTACTGAAAGGATGGAATTGTATCTAGACAAAATTTTAATAACAGAAGACCTTGTGTATTTCTACTAACAGAGACCTACACACAAAAAAAAAATCTACACATCACTCAAATTCTGAGACTTCTTGTATTATTTAGAGAGAGTTTTCAGGGCATGTTATTTTTAGGCAAATCAACTGACATAAATATAACACAGATCAGAACTGAAGTCTAATAAACATTCTGCTTTCAGGACTGGGAAAAATGTGAAAAAGGCATAGGAGACTCCCTGGAGAAGCTAAGATCATTCAAGAAAAAGCTTTCTCAGCCATTGCCAGATCACCATGATGAGTTGCATGCAGAGCAGATTCGTTGCAAGGTAAAGCACTTCTCTGTTGATTGTTGTCTCATCTTTGTTTGCCTCTGTGCAGTAACTTCTTCTGTTGTTAACTGGGTTCATATTACTGATGATGCAAACCAGTCAGCCATCCCCATGACAAGAAACATACGGACACCATAATACCAGAGTCATCTCACCATAATGCAAATCCTTCAGAGTAAATATAGATCTGATCAAAGTGATACCAGAACAGGGTCTGAAAAATACTGTAGAAAAGCTTTATGTTGGTATRTTTCTATTACAGAAATTCTAAACTCAAATTTAAACTCATGGTATCTAAGCTTCTGGCGGAGTGATTTTTGTTTGAGGTGAAGTGACTATGGTGGATTTTAGACAACACTTCTAGGCTGTATTATTTGCATTTTGGAAGTGGATTACAATCTTGAAAATATTTTGAATACAGAGAAGTCTGAACCAGTACTTAAACCCTCCAGATACCTTTGAACTTCAGAGAGTTGAGTAAAATCTTAGTTTGCAACTTCTTGTTACAAGGTTGGTGTTTCATTCTCTACTGAGGAGTTAATACCATCATAACTCTGAAAATATTGGTACATTTGGGGTTGATGTTTTCTTTGTCTTTGAGACTGGGCTTAAACAGTCTTCTTGACATGATGCGCCTGCTCAGATGTGACTTAAATCAGTGGGTAACGGTGCTTGTCTGTTTCACCAACATACTCAAATTTTTATTTGTTAGCAAACTGGTCTTTTTCCTTGTGTTTTTCTATTAAGGAGCTAGAGAATGCTGTTGAAGGTTGGACAGATGACCTTGCACACCTCTCCTTGCTGAAGGAGACCCTGTCTGTATTTATCAGCGCAGACGATATCTCAATCCTGAGCGAGAGAATAGAGCTCCTGCACAGGCAGTGGGAAGAGCTGTGCCACCAGGCAAGTACAGCACTGAGCACTGATGGGACCGGTATGCAGGCTACAAAAGTGTTGGGAGAAAAATTGAATCCAAGTGTCAGCTTTTAAAAGGGATTCACATAGACACACCTATATTCAAAAGTGAATTCTTTCTGAGTCAGGGGAAACATCCATTGAAATATTCCTTTAGTTACTGCTAGTGCTTCTAGATCTCTTGAACTTTGCAATGTCTGTGAGGTCATATTTAAAGAGCCTTGAAAAATCAACCAAAGGGTCACACTGTGACCTGTGGGACTTGACATGGCTGGCTGGGAAACAAACACAGAAATAATACAGTTACACTTTGCTTTGGTGGAAGACCTATACTCAGAAAGGTTATCCTCTCCCCACTCAACATTGCCCTATTGTACCTTCAGTTCTGCTGTTACCTTCTCCTACTTCAGGTCTCAGTGTCTGCATTTCTTTTAGTATGAGGATGACTTGCTTGCCTGCAAAATGGAGCTGAGGAGTATTGTTTAATTTTTTCCCCTGCATCATGCTATTWGTGTGCTTTTGGCCTCTGATTTGCACTCCAGGTAGTGGAGTCTTCCTTACCCAGCTTTTCAGATTATCCTGATGTTGTTTCTGTGGTTCAGCAGAGATTGCAATCCAAATATGCTGGGACTAACTTGAAATAGTTACCTTATGGAAAGTACCTGTGAAGGTTTCAAAAAGCCCTAAGTAGGAAAAGTGCTTTCACAGTTACCAGCACAGAACTTGTTATGAGTTAGTTGCATTTGAACGAACAAGTGTAGATACATCTAAATTATGATTCAGTCACTGCTTGTATGCTTATGGTAAAAGAAGGAACCAAGTGAAGAAGTTTTGTCTTCGTTTTAAGCATGCTGAGTGTTTCAGGATATAACCTAGTGCAACCCTTTGTTCATCTGCTGCTTATTTCCGGAAAGCTGTCATCAAGTTTAGAACCACAAAAAGGAAATGCAAGATCACGTGTATGCCCCTGTTCAAGCTAATGCAGTAGTTAAAAAGCATGTCACTTTAATTTGGGAAGGAGCTTCATCTTTTCAGCTGAAATTACGATACAACTTCAGAAATAACCCAGATCACAGTGGGGAGGAAGTAAGTAGTTGTACCAGTGTCTGAAGCTGGAGAGATGATTTTGCTGCTTAGCATGTTTGCTTTTTTGATTTCAGTGTCCACCTGCGTCTGCCACTGCAGATGGTACCACAGTTACAGCTATTTCTTAAATGCAGCAATGTTTTCCTTCCTTCTGTGTTAACTGCAGCATTTGCTTTGTTTGATGTGTCATGCCTAATCTTTCCTGTCAGAGCACATTTCAGTGCTTTGGAATCTCTCAAGGTGGCATGCCTATACACAGGAAATAGTCATCCATTATATTAGTGTATTGAGACTCAAGTAAAAAATTACTTTTGCAAAATACAGTGTATCTTGGATTTAGCTTTGTGTTCATGTACTCATGCACAAATGGCACAGACTTTTGGACTTTGGCCTGTACTATATTTGTTTGGGGATTTTTTATGCTTTGGTGAAGCATTTTTCTTACTAATTTAATCACTGAGACTAAAACATTTTGTAAAATGTTAAAAGTGAGCAAGAACTGTAAGAAAATACAATTTTTATCTTCTAATGAAAACTTTGGGTTAGAGATGTTATGAAACAGGATATTGACAGACTTCTGAGCTTAATGCTTGAGTGCCTGTCTCTGTGCATAGGATGTAGCTAACAGGAAATCTTAGATTAGTGCTTACCCCTGAACTTACAGGCAGTCACAGAAATTTTTGTTGTACAACTCCAGTTTGTTTCAATGGCACGTAAGTGGCTGCAACACTTTTTCAAGGCTAGAGGAATTCACATTGAGGCACCAAGTGTTTAAAGCATGTCTTAAATGCGTTTGCTATTTTAGTTTTATTTGCTCTTTGCAAATGGTTTCAGGTCTCCTTGCGTCGACAACAAGTTAGTGAGAGACTGAATGAGTGGGCTGTCTTCAGTGAAAAGAACAAGGAGCTCTGTGAATGGCTGACACAAATGGAAAGTAAGGTGTCTCAAAATGGTGACATCCTCATAGAAGAAATGATTGAGAAACTTAAAAAGGTAGAGGATACACTTATATACTCTTCTTTAACTGTTTAATTGTTTGTGAATTAGCTGAAATTAAGGTTTTACCTTACCCTGATGTTTGTGTTCTCTCACTATGCAGCATTTTCCTGTCTTTGTTGAGATAGGACCTCCCAGAATACCAGAAAATTAAGTGAATGCAAAGTCAGAGGCATCTGAATGCTTTACTAAGTGTCCAATCAGAATTGCCTGTAATCAGTTAAACTATTAGCATATTTATAGAAGGCGTTGTGTTTTGGGTTGTGTTGGGAAGGTTTTTTTAATTTTTCTGGTAATTGTTTTTGTTTATCCATCAAATACATAAGAGGTTGTCGCTTCRCTGTACCAATCAAATGAAAAAACAACATTCACTTGTATTTTTGCACCATTCCTTTGTAGTGTAGAGCAGAATATATTCAGAATAASTATCTGTCTTCTGATTGCTCTTTACTCTCTAGGATTATCAAGAGGAAATTTCTGTAGCCCAGAAGAACAAAATCCAGCTTCAGCAAATGGGAGAGAGACTTGCTAAAGCCAGCCATGAGAGTAAGGCATCAGAGATTGAGTACAAACTTGGCAAAATCAATGACAGGTGGCAGCATCTTCTAGATCTTATTGCAGCCAGGTAAGACAGTTGTTTTGTTTCTAAGTTTTAAGTGGGACAGATYAATTTGCTAGACGTCATGCATTTAAAATCCTTTATTGTCTGCCTTTTTATCATAAATTCTGAAATAAAATTATTCCTAACCATGAACATATTTCTGTGAAAATTACTTTGCTGTTTTACTTTATGGTACGGGACAACATTTCTTCAAGGAGAGTCATTTAAAACCTTCATTATAATAATATGGTGATGGTAGTGGGTTAACAGTTGGGCTTGATCTTAAAGCTCTTTTCCAAACTTAACAGTTCTATGTATCTACAATATAGGATCAGTTGCAATCAGATTTAGTGAGCCTTGCCCTAGTACCACCTTACTTTACATGGTGCTTAAAACTGGATGCAAATGTATTTTTTCTAAAAAATTTCTTGACAGCAGAATCAAAACAGTGCCTTTGTAGTTTTGTATTTCAAGAGCAGGTTTAAAACTAGGTCTTAAGTTTTCTGCTAGATCATTTTTTTCATGGATGGAGAAAAGTAACTGAAGGTAGATGTATGCACCTTGGGCTTAAAGACTCTTTTTATTCAAGGTCRAAAGTATAACAGCAATTTTCAGAACTTAAAAAAATACAGGATTGTTGTTTGATAAGTAAACAAAATTATTTATTTGTTTTGACACTTTCTGTTTAGCTGTGCTACAGTCTTCCTTCCATTACCAACAATATTTTTTTTACAATTTTGCACCTCATGGATTCATAAATAGCTCATAYACTTTATAATTCCCATTTCTTTGATGTAAGGACAAATGCATTAGTAATAGTTTAGTCCTGTTAGCAGCAAAAGGAGTCGTTTACTTTCATCATCTTTTTTTGTCTCGTCTTTTTTCATATGGTTTATTGCATTCTTACTCTGAAATCTGTTAGTATGGGAGCAGTAAATTTTATGTACGCAGAAGCATTCCAGTGGCTCCAGCTCCTTTATTAGTAGTTTATTTTAAAGTAATGAACACCATATATTTCTTACAGAAGGATTAAGTCAGGAAGTTGCATTACCATTGAGGAGCCTGCTTGGTTTCAGTGGATGGGATACATCACCAGTTGTTGAATTTAAAGTATATTTGATATATTTTTATGTTATTCTTTTGAAATCCTTACACAGAGAAGTGTTCAGATAATACTTTCAGGAAGTTTCTAGCATAAAGGGATTGCATTCAGAAACTACAGAACACATCTTAAAATTATCTGTCTTGTCCATCCAGTATTACACATTAGTCCCCACTACAGGGAGTGGTGGGAATTTAGGATTTTGTATCATTCTCAGGTGGGGAGACATAAGATGCAATATTATACACTGTGTGTATAATTATACACATTCTGTTATCATGAAGTATCAAGTCCTAGTTCTAAACTAATGGATGTGATGTATTATTTACTTTTATTTCCAGATCATTTCAATTTAGCCTTCTCAACTGGCACGCTCAACATTATTGTATGCAATTAAACATATAACTCTTTACATTCCAGTGCCCACTGAAGTGCCAAAAAACTCTGTAAACTTGCTGAAGCTTGGAAATAAATTGTGGAAAGGTTTGTTGATAGGCTATGAAAATTTTGGTAGTTCAGATGGATCTTAGGCTGGAAATCATTAAAAACCGAGGTGTTAATTAATGTGTGCACAAAATGCTTGTTTTGATGTCTAATTATCAGTGGACGAAAGGGTTGACATGCCCAAGATAATATTTTAGAATGCTCCAGAGGCCCTTTAGAATATGTTCTTATAAATTGGCATGTGTTTCTGTTATGATATTTTGGAATTTGGAGTGTATCATATAACATAATTTTGGCTTCATTCAGGTAGTAAAGGCRTATTAGTTGTCCTGGTACTGAGAAAAAAAATACATCTTTTCACGTTCCAGATGCTTGACAGTATTAATAAATTATTAGAGCCTGCAGACTTTCCTGCAATGCTACAGTAATCCCTTGCCTGGAGCATTTTTCTTTTCCTACATCTGTGAACTAATAGAAAGTGCTGTGTGAAAGTGCTTTAGTAATATTTTATGGTAATACATATTAAGTCTAAATCTTTACGTGTCAGTTTTATACTGTGTGGTGAAACTTCTCCAGTCACCTGTAAAAGCATCTTTGTTTGTCACGTTCTGTTCCCTTACCCGTTACTTTTAATTGCCCCTCCATTCAGAGGAGGTCTGTAGCTACAGAAGTGACAGATGCAGAATTGTTTCGGCACCAGAGACTTACATTTCTTCCCTTCTAGAACCATGTAATCCTTTCAGATGAATTTTTCTGATATGTTAGCCTCATGAAAAAGTTGCCATTGTTTACAGCCAGGAAATGGTGCTATTGCTGCAACTGCTCAGGCTTTGCAAAGAAGGTTTTGTATGTGTTTTCATCCTTTCCCATACCACTCCCAGTCCACATTCCTGAAGATCAAGTCTGGCACATGTTGATGAATGCAGGTTTTATTTAGAAACATGACCACTTGTCACCATCCAGTATCATGTTATCAAGCAACGGCTGTTAACATTTGTTTGGCATGAAACATTTTCTGTACAGTACTCCCCAGCAAAGTGCGTCCCCTTTCCTCCCCCCTCCGAAAGAACAGTGTTTGCAGGCTTTGGGAGTGGAAGTTCTTCTTTTTAATACTGGAAAATTTCATGGTTGTGGTGGAAGACTTGCATGCTGTGAGGATGGCGGAGGACAACAGTGTGGATTCAGACCTCCCAGACTGTAACTGTGATATAACAAGGCAGGCAGCTATTTTTGTTTGCTTTTGATTGATACTATTCTTTCTGAAGTCTTGGCTTGCTGGGAAACCAACTGAAATATTGATATGTAGAAATCAGTACTATAGCTAGAAATTACTGTTTTCCGCTCAGTTGAAAAATAGTTGACAGTGATAACAGCATACTTTGTTTTATAGCTAGTACTTTTGGATCCTGGAATATTTTTTTTTATAGTGGTAGAGTCTTAGAACTAGTAAAATCTCTGAGCTGTCTGAGAGAAACTGTGGTCTGATTTTACTGCTGTTTTCAAGTACAAGAGCATGTACACACATGAGAGTAAGCAGACTGTATCTGTCTGCTCAATGTTTGTGTCATCAAAGGGGCATGTCTACAAGCAAAAGGCAGAGAAGGAAAGAAGCTGTAAAGAGAATGTTTCAGACTTAACTTATTAAAGCCTAGCTGTTCTGTTCATATTAATGACTGTTTTTTAACTGCATGTAATACTTGAACACAGCCTATATCRTCTTGGATTTTTGAACCAGCTTCTCTTTTTCCCTTTTCTCATTATCTCTTCTAGAAATTTAGCGGTTGTTCAGAATTCTGAAAATTCAGTCTTTGAAAGAGCAAACTGATTGGAGTAGTAAATATAACTGGCTTTACTGGTGTCCTACTACACAGTGGTACTGTACTTTGGAGAATAAATACTTCTTTTACTAATAAAAAGATTATTTTTAAACTGATCCTTTCAAAGCTGATTTTAATAGTGAAACATTTTTCAATATTTCAGAGTGTTTCTTTAAACTTTGTCTACTGTTCCAAGTAGATTTTTTTTTAAAAAAAGCACCTTTTCTGTTTTCTGGTCTATACTGTACAGACTTAGCCAACATGCTCTCACTGACTTTTTTTTTATGGTGCTTTTAAAGTTTAATATTAGTAAGCAGCTGTCTAAATGACTAATGCAGTAGTTATGACTCCTATATGATGCATTTTTCTGTACTTACAGGATTGTTCCCATTTAGATTTAAGTGGAATTTAAGATTTTCTTCTTTAGGACTAGTTGAATTAAATACATCTGTGCTTAATTTTAGCTCCAAGTTTTTTTCCCACTGTCTTTGCCCAATGAAGAATAATAGACATTATTAACAGACAATCTAAAGTTACTGATTTATTGGGGAAATTGAGGCACATTAATTGTAACATGAAAATATTAGTGTCATAAGGCCATTCAAATTGTTAGATGATTTTTCATCAGTAAACCATGCAAACAATTGAATTCTGCTGTATTTTCCTTTCTGAGAGTTTAAGTATTTGTAAATTGTAACAAGACTGTGTTTTATGAAGAACAACCTTCAAACCAACTGTGTCATGGTTCCAACCATTTGATTTCAGTGCAGAATATTTATTATCAAGGAGAAAAGTTGTYTCAAGTCTCTCACAGTAACTTGTGCCGTTACTGTGCTGTCTGTTGCAGCAACAAAAGCATGAAATTATTATTGGAATCATTTACATATGAAACATAATCTTGCAAATGAAATCTCAAAACATCAAAATTACTCTTGGCTAGGGATCCCACATACCTGATTTTAAGATTTTAAATTTTATCTTTTTCTCTTAAGCAGAGCTTTTAGACCATAGGCAGCTTTGCTTGCTGAAATTCAGAAGGAGAACTCTCAGGCATGTTGGATTGCATCTGTTATTTGAACATTGATATGCTCTCAGTGTAGCCAGAGGCATAACACTGTACTGCAGTTCAGTCAAAAAAAAATCTCAGGAGACTCAAATAAGCACTTGTTTATTTGTTTCTATTTGTACCATGGGCAAGGAACCTCTTGCGTTAAACTCAGTACAAAAAAAAAAACAGTGTAAAGGGTAGACATAGTGGGGGTACAGGAAAGAAGCTGGAGGGTTTGGGTTTGGTTGGAGTCTTCTTTTAGTATGTCACACTGTTTTTCTTTCTCTCTCTGAAGTGAYTTAGATCATGTGACTGAAAATAGTGGTAGTTGGCCTAGACTATTTTTTATGCTCTAGCAGGGATGTACTCCTGTGCTGTTTGCCTGAGACAGAGGGCACTTTCTAGAAGATGAACTCTATAGTTGCTGCAGGCAAAATGTAGATGAAATCCAGCACAGAGATTAGAGTGCCACACAATTGCAAACAAAAAAAATCCTGGTCCACGGTTTGGTCTTGCRGATGATTGAGTGACATTGCTTCTCCACAGGGCTGACATGACTCATTGTTCCCTTTGCTGCTCCAGCAGGCCTGCAAAAGATCAGTAACATCGAGCCTTGAAAATATAAGCAGAAAATGGGCAGGATTTCTCTCCTTTTCAATAATGTCAGAGATTGAAAAGCTGTATGTGCCTTCCAGAAGGGTGATAACCAACTTTCTTGGTCACCCTGTGAGCAAGTTTCAGTTGGTTCAAACCCACAAAGCATTGTATGTAGAACCGGAGGTGATACGGAGAGGGTGCCCTCAGTGGGTGTTCTCCTACCAATCTCCCTAAGCCTAAACACATGGCTGTGTTATGATACATAGCCTCATGATGAGGACTAAGGCAGTCTTTCAGCATAATTGTATTGACTTCAGGCCCATCATAGACAGGTTTTCACATTGCCCAGGTTTTTTTTCAGTTACCAGGCAGGGTTTTTTTACAGGACAAAACCCTACAGCTGTTGGTCAAGGGACTCCAGCAAGGAAGCTGTATTTGGACTGTTCTTAAGGGTTTTTAGCTATAAAGAGCCATGGTTTAACCATCTGTGAGCTAAAGGGAAGACTATAAAGAGAAGAAAAATTGAAAGATTTACCTTTTTTTTTTAAGATGACATTAATATCTCTGTGATTGTCTTAGTCGTCAACTGCAACTACTGCTTTCAGTATTGAAGCACTTGTTAAATTTGCTRGTTAATGTTGTGAGAAAAATGTGAACTGCTTAATTTGAATTATAGGATAGTCAGATGGCATTTTGTTTCTTTAACAAACCTGGCAGTCTTGTATTTTTCAGCTCAATTTAGTCAGTCTGTTCCCAACTGCACTCATCTCTTAAACCTTTCTGGTATTGAAACACTTAAGTAGAAGAGCAATAGGAGTATAAAAGGGAGCATTACCCAAGATTGATTTTGGTACCACACCAACAGGGCAAAAGAGAGAGCTTAGGAAAAAAATTAGAATTCACTAATAATGTATGTTATGAAACATGGGGATAGGAAGGTGAGAATTGCTGAAGGATAATTTTGCAGTTCAAACTGATTGAAGGAAAAATTATTGAGATAGGATGAAAGTTTAGTTGAATTTATTCAATCTTAAAGCTTAATGCTCCCTTGATTAAAAAAACAAACAAACAAAAATCACAAACAAACAGAAGTCTATTTCGTTTTTCTTGCTCATTTGTCYTCCAGGGTCAGGATTCCAAGAAAAATACTAGCTAGAAGTCACTATGCAGTTCCATTCCAATTTCATCTGTTTAAACCTGAAATAGTCCAATAACACCAACTTAAAGCAACCCTTGGAATTCAAGAATTCTCCCCAAGTTCTGAGCTGGACTTCTTGCTCTGAAACTTATTTATTCAAGGGCAAGTCTTCACCCTGGAACAGATTGATCAGAGAGGTTGCCCAGATGATGCCCCCTTGTTAGGAATGTTCAAGGTCATGCTGGATGGGGCTCTGAACAACCTGATCTAGTTGAAGATGTCCTTGCTCATTACAGAGCAGGTGGACTAGATAACTTTTAAAGATCCCTTCTAACCCAAATCTTCTGTGTTACTTAGGTCARTGTTTTCATGGGTGTGGAAAAGGCCTGTTCACTCAGTGCACTCTCCCRCCAGCACATGGATAAGTTATTTGTACTCTAAGAGCAGTTGTCATCTATTGGTCAAATACACAATTAAATTACTTAGATGGTTTTGGGAGTCAACTGATAAAGGTGCAGAAGCTTTGAAAATGTTTTGTGGCATTCATAAGCACTCAACCAGCAGCCATGAATGCAGGACTCAATGCAAAGTATATATGATATACTTCTGCTACATAATAAAGGAAGACTTTACAGAAGAACTCACCTGTGAAAATTTTCCTTCAGGGTGTACTTAATACTGCCATTTCTTTTTCTTTACAGGGTAAAGAAGTTGAAGGAAACCCTTGTTGCAGTGCAGCAGCTGGATAAAAACATGAGTAGTCTGAGGTCTTGGCTTGCCCACATTGAGTCAGAGCTGTCCAAACCTATCGTCTATGAAACTTGTGACTCTGAGGAGATACAAAGGAAGCTAAATGAGCAGCAGGTAAAATACAGCAGACTTACCGGGTGAACAGTGACATGGGGAGAGCCAAAGTAGAGTGTCCCTGGGCTGCCCATACCCAGTTCAGTTGAGAGGGCATGAGGCAAAATGCTTAAATATCAAGGCAAGTGGTACTTACTGTGTCACTTATAGAGCCTTCTGCTGGCCTTGACATCGAATCCACCAGGAGCTGATTGACATTGCCAAGAAAGGTAAGGCACCAAGAGATGTAACCTGAATGAGTTATTGCAATTGTTTTCCTTTGGGGCTTGTGGTTTTTGTTTGTTTGAATTGTCTGTTCCCAGAGGCAAAACTGACACCTATTAGACCTTGCAAATTTTGCAAATGCTTGAAAATGACTATTTTTAGCAACCTTTCTAACTCAGTTTTATTTTGCAGCTTGTTTGGGAGTCACTTTGCACGCAAAGATGCATGAGCTATACATGTGAAGTAAAAATTGGTTGGTTTATATTACACAAAGCCTTTATGCAGTGCTAGATTAAAATATGTAAAAAAAWGTGAATTCAGCCAGTTTTTGGCATTTAAAGTAACGTTACTTCTAAGATGATTTACTATACCTTCTCCTTCCTGTTACACTTCACTGCCCAGTGCAGTTTTACCTAGAAGCACATTGCTGGAGAGAACTCTTGTCCTTTGTGTTCCTGTTGGTTATTTATTGGAAAAAATAGCTTTCTGTTTCCCACTGGAGAGGAGTTAGATGTTCTCCTGAGTCCTTTCTCCAGAGGAGAAAGAAATGTGTGGGAAGAGGAAAGACAGGATATTTTGTGGATAATTTATGATGAGTACAAATGGGCATTTTGCTCCTTTAAGCTGAGGGTAGAACTGAGAGCCAAGAACTCCCTCAGAGATTTTGCCAGCTCCTCAACTGATTTGCCACTGCTCTGTTCAGAAATACGTTTTAATATTTTATATGGAATTTACTTAAGGATAATAATTTATAGCACAGAGGCATCAGTAATGAATGGTGTTTTTGAGACAGTAAAGTGCTGGGAAGGGCTAAACATTGCTACCAACAWAGTAGACAGCTGAGATTATTTACTGGAATCCCTATGCAAACATCCCATAGTTTGTTACAACCACTTCTTGGGGAATTTATTTTGGGCACAGAGACTGGTATATCTCTGCCTTCCACTGTTGCCTTGTGGTGACAGTATGCAGTGATACTCTGTAGAAGTGAGAGTGGTTTAATTTGAATTCTAAAGGGGAGAAATAGAGGTGAATCTTACCATGGGAGGATGCTGTATTTGGAAACRTGGTGATGATTTGATAATCTAATACAAGACATGGTTATAATAATAATAGTTTTAAAAACCCACCCGCTTTCAATGCATGGCAACCATTGTTTTTATTAGTTGGAGGCTGTATCACTATCCACTATACCTCAGAAGGCCAYGTTCTCAAATACTTTGTTCCCTGTCTCTTCTGTTAGTGACTCTGTGTTCTTTTCCATGTTTGATCTTCCACTGAGATCATGTTATCTTCCCAGTTGTTCATATGCAAAATTAGGTCAAAGGTGTTATGTTGTGAAAGAGGAGGGACAAATTCCATTTATGAAACTCCATTATCTACTTCTCAGCATCGACTTCAGCCAAGCACCAGCTTTGCAGATTTGGTTTCTAGTGAAATTAAAAATGCAGTTGAATCTGGATATCCTGGGGGAAGATAGGGTAACTTCAATGCAGTATTTTTCTGGGGTAATGAACTTCATTTTAAGGATTACTTGTTTGTTTATTTTTTCAATCTCCTACCTCTTGAAATGATGAAAAAAATGATGTTTGCTTCTGGGCAAATAAAATAAAAAAGAGGTTGTTATATGGGTGACAGCAATGCATAAAAGTGACACTCCTTTGTGAACTAACCCAAAGGCTTAACATTCTCTAATAAACATATTATATTTTAAAATCTGGGAAATAATATTAGACTATGAAGAAGAAATAGTCTAGACATTGCTTGTGGAAATGTTCTGTAGGTGAATTAAAAAAGTGTAATTCTTAGGAATGCTTAGGGCCCGTAGTTCTCACTACTGCTTTACACCAAAACATTAGAAAGGAGATCATGTTACCTGAACTTGCTTAGCCTCAAGTCTCATAGCTGTCTGGAGTGTGTGTTTCATAAAGGGTGACATCTGATTATAGAATCCACCCTTCTATAATAGTTCAGGGCAGATAGAAAGAAAAATAATCATTTTGACATCACAATGAAAGTATTTTTCAGGCAAGTGAAGTGAGAGGGCCATTGCTGAGGAATAAAAGATTGTGATTTTCCACTCGATGTTGTCAAGTAGATGTTTACAAAATAACTTTCTAGTTGAGAAGATGAACTAGAGTACTTCATTAAGTGAAAGGTCAGTTATTACAAGCAATCAAAAAAATGGTTTCTGTAGATCCACCTTGTTCTATTTCAAATATCCTGTTTTTTAATTTGACATTTAGATCTCATTTTCTGCTGGAAGACATTTTCAGGTTGTGTTGCTAGCTATAAGGAAAGTTCCTCTAGTTAGACATCAGACATATGTAGACACAATGTATTGACACAGTATTTCCCTTTGCATGCCAGTTTACTTCAATAGCAAAATTATAGAGCAGTTTATCTCTAATCATCCTCAAGCTGCCACATTCTCCTAAGTAAACATCCACATCTCTAATTGTCCTATTGGTTCCTTTCTTCACCTGTATCAGAATTTAACCTAGTGTTTTAGATRCAATATAGCACTTTTTCATGCAGTTACATTATTATTTCTTTGTCACATTTGGAATTAGGTTGTCTTGGCTTTGTTACTGTCCATACTGATTTTTCCATTTAATGTTCTGATGATACATTACAAATGTAGACAAAATTTGAACAGAGTTTCTTTTCATAGCACTGATCCAACAGCAACAGCCAGTTACTTCTGTGGTTAGTCTTAACTTGAATCTGGAGATCAAAACTAAGATGAAATATTAGTTCTAGAGGAAACATTATGATCAGTGTAGAACAAACCATTGGAATCCAGAAACCGTCAGGAAGAATAATACTGATCACATATAATAAGTGCTAAGACAGTGTGAGTGCATTTTCTTTAGGTGTCTGGAATTTTCATTTTCTATTTCCAATGAAAATACTATAGAACTGGAAACTTGAAGGAAGAAAAATCTCTAACTTGCACTGTTCAACAAGTGCTGCTGCCAATTTCCATGTCAAACATGCCACTTTGGAGCTATCTCATGCGGGGAGCAGCATGTTCGTGAGGGTCCCTCTGCCAAACCCATGCAGTACATTAGAATGTACTTCCTTGTCACAATTCTCTTACTAACTTGTGCTTTACATTCTCTGTGATAATGGGAAAGGGCTGGGAGTAATTCTACATTTATTGGTGGTGTTGATTAAATGTGTGTGAAAGATGCTCAGCTGAGCATGGAGAGCTCTGGCAGTTTGTCCCAGTTGATGGTTTGATGTTGATAGTCCCTGGGAGAGCTGTGCATGCTGCCAGGTTCTCCTGGCCTTATTGACCACATTGCATCACCACTTGCATAGATGCACTCTCTTAATTGATATTACTGGATGTTTTTACTCTGTTTGCAAGTTTTTTTCTCTTTTTAAATGAGTGGAAGATAAATACATTTGCATGGATGCATGTTTAGCAATTTCTCTTAAGAACTAATCTCTTCACCTGCAGGAACTCCAGAGGGACATAGAGAAACACAGCACTGGCGTGGCATCTGTTCTCAATCTGTGTGAAGTGCTTCTTCATGACTGTGATGCTTGTGCCACAGAAGCAGAGTGTGACTCTATTCAGCAGGCTACACGCAATCTGGACAGAAGATGGAGAAATATTTGTGCAATGTCAATGGAAAGGCGACTTAAGTAAGTCTGAATCACCTACAGATTAG
Source organism: Cardinalis cardinalis (assembly GCA_014549065.1). Taxonomy (NCBI): domain Eukaryota; kingdom Metazoa; phylum Chordata; class Aves; order Passeriformes; family Cardinalidae; genus Cardinalis; species Cardinalis cardinalis. The sequence goes on from JACDOX010000002.1 coordinate 15,160,461, forward strand.
TATTTCCTTCTGAAATACAAGATAGGATGCATATTGTATGGTTGCAGTACTGAATAAAAGAGTGTAAGGTTCAGAGAAAGATCATACACTGAGTAGAAACCAATACCTGCCATGCCTTTACGAAAAAAAATGAAGTTCTAATTTGCACATGCCTTTATGCAAATAATCACCAATTGGTAACAATCATCAAATTTCACTCACAAGTCCTTCAATAGAATTATTTATCATTTCCCATGCTTCGTAGATATGATGAGAGAGAAACTAGAGAAAGTTTATATGATAGCAATGACTCCCAAGAGATTTGGAAAACATGACATAAAAGGGAGGTTGTGACATTTAAATTTACACAAAAACTACAGAGATTGATGGGAAACTAGTTACTGAATGGGTGAAATGTTATTCCAGGTATTAGGGTTTATTTGTAGCTGGTGTTCCTCAGCAGTTTCTCTTATGTCTGACTGTTCATTTGGAAGAATTTTAGGACTGAGCACTTACATGGAATTTCTCCACCTGTCCACCTTAGCTGTGCTGAGCAATGAGGGCCACAGGATCTAGAATTTTTGAGTGTAGTCTGGGTAACTGCACATGCTTAGACCATCATATCCAGAAGATTCATTTTTTTTTATTCCCACACAGGATAGTGTGGAGATTTCAATAACAATAAGGACTGGGGCAATGCTATGTACTATGTGCTGACTTATTAATGAGGCATGTTTACAGATTTAAACTCCTGTATTTAAGATAATTTGTTTAACTTTTTAAGTTATGAAGCTTATTTCTGTCATATTTATACAGTCATATAAAAAACTCTAGGAAGAATTTGCTGTTTCAAAATGCTGAATTGAACATTTTACGGTCTTTCATTTTGTGGAATATTCTTAATGTATTTAGTAAAGTTTCTTATTTATATTTTGCTAAAGATGTATTGCTTTTAGGTTTGAATCTATATCCATAGATTCATATCTTTAAGTAATTTTATACTTACATTGCCATGGAAATTTTTGAATTGTGTATATCTGTAAGTTCTATGTTATAAGTTCTACTTAGAATTACATTTACAATTTCTATCTTTGATATAGTCTGTCATGAACATACATGGGCTTTCATAACTTTGTATCCAACACATCAGTTCAGAACTGTTTTAAGTTAATGTGGAACTATGCACGGAACTATTTTATTTTCTTAGAATGTACACATTATGCTTTGGTGGATTTGTACTGGTACATTAAATGAGCTATCAGTATTTAGGATCTTTATTGTACTAGAAACGGTTATTTGTATTAAAGAGCAGCTTTACTGATGTCACTGGCACTGCATTTCAGAAGTTAGTGTGTGCTCAGCTTTTTAGAACTCCTATTACAAACTTAAAACTTTTTTTAATACTGATTCCAAAATTAGATGCATTAAAAAAAATGCCTTCATCTTATTCTAGCTCAGTCTGGAATGAGCCAACCTTCCCTGTGGTCTGTTTATCAGTCTGTCTGGCTGAGTTAGATTATGAGTCAGTTATTGTCTGGTGCAGTGCTAGTTTGCTGTTGCAGAAGACAAGTTAAAGTTCTGTAGGTCAACTGGCCATCAGTTCAAGCATTCTCTAATTTTCTGTTATCTGTTGCAGAATTGAAGAGACCTGGCGGCTATGGCAAAAATTTTTGGATGACTATTCTAGATTTGAAGAGTGGCTAAAAACCTCTGAGAGAACAGCTGCTTTCCCAAGCTCCTCTGGTGTGCTTTACACTGTTGCTAAGGAAGAACTGAAGAAATTTGAGGTGATTTGTAGTGGTTGAAATTCAATACCTACTGATCACATTGCAGCAGCCAGATGGTGTTCTTCCTTTCCATAACCAAGTTACAGCAGAGATGCTGTATTAATAAAGTAGAGTTGATGATTTTGTAGCTGTTCTCAGTAGCGGGTTCCTAAGATAAAAAGACAGTGGAAAGTGGCAACTGAAGGTACCTCCACTCTTCGTTCACGAAAGCCAAATTCCTCACCTTTTTAATTTCTGCAACTTTTTAGTATGTCCAGCCAGAGTTCCAAAACCTTCCTAAATCTCCCTTCACCAAGTGCATCTTTGAATGCATGCTGCATGTTCTAGCTTTTGCTTTGATTTTWTCCCTCCTCTAATTTCCATAACTCTCTGAAGCCAGCTCCCTGAAGTCTCTCCTGTGATGCAGAATATCCCTCCTTTGGATCCTTATACATGAAATTCATGTTCATGCAAATATTGCTATATGTCCACATAGTGTCCCCTGTGATTTAAAAAAGTTCAGCATGCTTTAAAACTGACAAGCTGTCCCTTTTGTCAGTGCTTAGGAGCTTGTTACATGACTCTGTTGTGTCCACTGCGATGTGAGAGCTTGTCTCATAGTTGCAAGGGGTTGTAAACCTGTGTGTAAAGCACACACATACATCACCTGGTGAGTCACAGAGGAAAATGTTTTGGTTGGATTCCTATTTGCAAASACTGTGTCAAGATGGAAGAGAAGACAGAGAACAAATTATTTAGGCAATTCTGTAAACAATCAGACACTGTAAAGTATTTGCTTTGAAGAAGAAATGCGAATTTTAAACAATGTTCAAGCGCTGTTGATAGGTTTTGGTTTAACAGTTAAATCAAAAACATAAACCGTGAAATGCTGTGTTCTATAATTGCCATTCACATTTATGAATGTACTGGCCAGGTTTCGGTTTCAGACAGACTTCATTAGGCCAGACTTCATTATGGCCAGGTAGATTGCCATRGTACAGAAACTTTTGCTTCCTGGACCCAAACACTCTGCTTCACAGCTCTTTCCCATTGTCCCTGTATGTGGTGATCAGGATTTAAATCTCTTATTAAATAAGTCTCTGTATGAGAAGTTGTACCACAAGTATATTGACCCTTTGATTTTTACAGCTGAATTGACTTTGTCCAAAGTCTGTTTTACTGGACCTCAGCTGTTACGGCAACCTTTCCTCTGCAGCAGACTTGTGCAATTTTTACTGTCTGTAGAGTGTCAACAGGAATAAGATGAAAAGAGAACAGTGTAGACTCTCCAAAAGCCTCCTTTCCCTGTAGTTTGGTTCTTCCTCTTTTTTCTTTCTTTTTWTTTCATCTTTTTTTTCTCCTGAGTACTTGATTTCTTTGCCTACCAAATAGCAGGAAGGCAATGTGGTATTCAAATCCAGTGGCATTCAGCACTTTTACTGTGTATTCAGTATGAAATCAGCCACTTAAAAATACTAACAGAAGCAGATTTCTGCTTTAACTAGGCATCTTTTCTAATTTAATTTCCTTCTCCATATCTGCACTTCAAATAAAAAACAACACGTAACAAAAAGAGCTCATCAGACCATATAGGAATCTTTCAATTCTTGAGCACAAAGGTCAGAGATAGCTCTCACTGACTTCACTGTACAAAACCAAACTCCTTCCTCTCCAGTAGTTTATGGAGCATTGGAAAGAAGTAACAGGAAGGAATGCAACAGATGAATTCTTGTGTAGCTGAGATTAAAAAATGGAAGGCAAATAAACAGCTGTTCTTTTGCTGGAGAAGACTTAGTAACAGGTGAAACAGCAACTGCACACTTTKAGATTTCATGATCATAGTAAATACAGTCAGAATTGTGCCTCTAATAGAGGAATACTTGTGCAATTTTAAATTAATTCAGTTCTACTGATCATTTAACCCTAGCTGCAAGCACATTTGCTCCTCTTTGGTTGTCCTGTACCCAATTTGATGGCCATTCAGTGCAGAGAATAATTATATTGAAAAGACTCTACAGAATCTGATCTTTTWTCCAAGAAATTCCTTTACTTTCTTCTCTGGTATTACAGTAGAAATGTGCTTATCTCATTTTTAGCTTTGCATGGTGCAGTGTGAAGTGTATATCTTTTTACATAGAAAACTCACTTGTTTTAATTAAAATTTCTCGAAGAAATATGTTACCTATCCCAGTTCTACAGTCTTTATTAAGGGARGTGTCTAGTTTTGGAATAGATTAACTGTTTTATTGCATTGTGAGGAATATCAGACAGCAAGTTTGTAGAACTACAGTGGGATCCAAACCCTACTTGTATTCAAAAGAGAGCTGGTGTAATCTAGGTTTTTAGGTCTTCCTTTGATTGCTTTTCTATTTTGGTGATGTGACAAGATAAAAACAAGTAGAAYTTTTGCAAAAAATACTCTCTTSTTGTTGTTRKTRKTAGTAGTAGYAGTAGTAATAGTAGTATTAATTCAGTCATTTCTTTACAAGGTGCTTCCTCCAAGCTTCATGATTGCTAGTCACAACATAAAAGGCATGGGCTAAGTCACCTGTGCACCTCAGCTGCATCTCTGTGGCTCTACTCTTACAGCAGAGTAAGCACCAAAAGTACATGGTGCAAACATKTGCCCAGAAATAAGTTGGCATGGATATGTGTGACATTTTCTTTTCTGTGAATATTTTAAGACAAAACTTACTTTAAATATATTTAGTATACTGCACACCAGTATACTAAATATAAAGAGATGTCTCATTTAGTRTCATGTTTCAGAGTAAACAGTTGCTCAAATCTCTTCAATGTTTGCATTTCAGCAAATTCAATATRTGAAAAGAAATCCAGTGAAGCCACAGGAATCTTGGATTTCTGTTCCTTTTTTTTAAGAAGAGTTTCATGTTCATTGTTTGTACTTCTGTTCTGAAATACAGAAGCATATAATTTCACAAAAAGAGGAGCTGATTTTCTTATACTGATTTTGCCTTTGTCATGGATGTTCATGTTGCAATTTCTCATTCAGTGAACCATGTCAGTTTTATGAATTTTTTTGAGATTTTTGTTTTTTTGGTTTTGCTTTTTTTAATCAGAGGGCAGCATCTCTATAAGGGTAGCCCTCAAGAGATGTCTGCAACTAGTGGAATTTATTGGCTTACATAAGCCAGAGTGCAGAATAAGGGTCAAAATAAGGCAAGAGATCTATATATGTATCCTGATTTCAGTAATTAAAATTCTGAAGGTGTCTTTTGTTCATACTGCTTTAGGCATTCCAGAGACAAGTGCATGAAAGCCTGACTCAGCTGGAGCTGATCAATAAGCAATATCGGCGCCTGGCGCGGGAGAACCGCACTGACTCCGATGGCAGCCTCAAGCAGATGGTTCATGAGGGGAACCAGAGATGGGACAATCTACAAAAGAGAGTTACCTCCATCCTGCGCAGGCTAAAAGTACTCTTCCATTTTTAAGACTTCAATTTCACTACTCTAGTTATGAATCAAGGGTACTTCAGCAGCTTTCAGTTTAATGCATTTGCACAGTGGTTTTGAGGGGATTTCTACCTTTGGGAGAGGAAGGAAGCTCATCAGTTCACTTAGTCCAAAGTAAAGAAATCGACTGTAGGCAAATGCTTGGTGACATCAAACACCACCTTCCTCACAGAAGATAACTTTCTTAGGTCAGCTAATTACAGCTCTAGATGGTGTTACTTAAAAAGGAACCTCAGAAAGCATKTAGGAAATGAAAGAAGAAGATGTACTGAGTTTAAATTGTGTTTGATGGGGATGAACRTCATTTTCCTACTATTGCTGAGGGTTTTCAAGTTTCTGGTCATTTCATGCCACTCAATTTTCCACTCCCCAGCATTTTATTGGCCAGCGGGAGGAGTTTGAAACAGCACGTGACAGCATCCTGGTATGGCTGACAGAGATGGACCTGCAGCTGACCAACATTGAGCATTTCTCCGAGTGTGATGTCCAAGCAAAGATAAAGCAACTTAAGGTAAAGAATGATAGTTACATRAAAAATGTAAAGAACGGGTCATTACAGAAGGAGGAATGGAAGAAGGAAGGGAAAAAAACCCATGCATGGTGGGAAATGAATTTTAAGAAACATTACGTAGAAATGCAGCCTGATATGGTTCCTTTACTTGAAGGCCAAGACTTCAGCCTCAAAAGTKATGAGTTGTGTCAGATTCCAATATGTGCTTTTCTGTCAAAATAGAAAATCTTTGATCTGTGAAAAATATAAAAAGAAAAACCAGGGGTGATAGTGTACTTTTCCTGCATCAAAATGGGAAATATTAATAAAAAATGTTTATGTAAGGTCTCCATTATTGCTAGTATCTAATAATTACTACATTTCTCAACCATTTCTGCATCAGAAAACTCCTTCTCTGGAGAGAACAATACCAAATGTCACATTATCCAAAATTCCACTATGCTAGGTTTAGCATCTCTGTTCATTCTAGACATTTGATCATTGGCATGGCTTGTTTAGAGTCGAGATATCTTTCCAAATTCAACAAGTAAGGAATGAGATGGTAAACCATGAAGTATCACTGGTTTTGGCTTGAAAGACTGTGGAACACTAAATTTMATTTAATTGCTTGTTGTTGTTCATGACAGGAGCATTTGGCACAATCCCTGTTTGTTACGCACACCGTTCTTTCTATAAAACTCCTAATACTTACATTTTTAATTACCCTGATTATTGTCATGTTGATTTTGTTGACAAAGCATGGGCTTTTCTTTTACACAGGCTTTCCAGCAAGAAATTTCTCTGAACAACAACAAAATTGAGCAGATAATTGTGCAAGGTGAGCAACTCATTGAGAAAAGTGAGCCCCTGGATGCAGCTGTGATTGAGGAAGAACTAGATGAGCTGCGTCGTTACTGCCAAGAGGTCTTCGGGCGTGTGGAGCGCTATCACAAGAAGCTTATCCGCCTTCCTGTGTGTATATTTACATATGTTTTTACTTGTTTGGTCCATTGCCATTTTACAAATGTGAAAATGAGGAAAGATGTTGAAATGAAACCTAAGTAACTTTCCAGATCTCCTGTGGTTAAATTTTGTTGCAACCCTGACCATCTGCCTCCCTTCCGTTACATGCTGTTTGTGTCCTGTTCAGAGAGCAAGCTGACAAGATCAGGAATTTCTGTAAATCATCATGAAGATGCATGCAAATTGGAGATTTATAAAACTTTATTCATGGGAGTAGCACTGTGGTATTGATCATAAGAGCATCTCCCTGCACTSTCACATAGTTTGACTGGCAGCTTAGTGAGTTGTTTTTTAAGAAGACACAATGATAAATGATTTTTCTCATCAGAAGAGACAGAAATTTATCTCCAGARCTGAACACAAGCTCAAAAGTGGAAAAGGAAAGCAAAAGGAGAAAGTGAAAGGAAAACAATTTTTGGTAGCTCAAGTCCTGCTGAATGAGAAGAACAAAATACAGGGGTTTGAAAATATGAAATGACACAGTGAGAGCAATACTCATGACAAAGATCACTTAAGATTTCTATGAATTGATTCCAGACGTTTTTCTAACCTAATATTTGCATTGAAGTAACATCAGTAAAAGTCTGGAGATATTTGCCTTATGTGAGACTTTATGTGCCTSAAGTAATTAAAATGAGCTGGCACTTTGGTCTTTGTTGTTTAGGTTTTTTAGTACACCTTAAAAATAATGAAGGGAAGGTGCCAAAGGAAATGTGCAAAATGCAAATCCCACCAGTGTGCCTGTCACCTAATGCTGCTTTATTTCACTGACCCAGGCTGACCATGTGATGCCTCTGCACATTCAATTGATCGCTTCTGTTTGCGTTATGCTTCTAGCTAACAGATGACGAGCACGACCTCTCAGACAGAGAGGTGGATCTGGATGAATCAGCAGATCTCTCTGACATACGCTGGCATGACAAATCTGCGGACAGCATTCTCTCCCCGCACCCCTCTTCCAACCTTTCGCTGCCTCTTTCCCAGCCGCTGAGGAGCGAGCGATCGGGGCGAGATACCCCTGCGAGTGTGGACTCCATCCCCCTGGAGTGGGATCATGACTACGATCTCAGCAGGGACCTGGAGACAGCTGTTTCACGGGCGCTGCACTCAGAAGAAGACAGAGGACAAGAAAAAGACTTCTACCTGAGAGGAGCAGCTGGCATAGGAGGTATGGTGGCAGATTAAGTGCTCTGTTTTCTACGAGTAAGAAAAAGGCAAATGTTATATGTGTGATTGTRTGGCCAAGATTCTCATGGAAAAGTACTTTAAATAGCCCCTGAGGACTTTAAATAGTGTTTCCTAAGTGATCTCAGTGGCCCTCTGGCCTTAGAGACAGCGATGGAGATTCCTGGATGACGACAGCCTTGGAAAATGGCAGAGGCGTACATGATATGGCAGGGAATTGGCTGTGTATCTATGCGTGAGGCCTGCCAGATGGGATATGTCATCTGTAACAGCCCTGTCTCCTAAGTTATTCTGACTAGAAGAAACTATACTGGATATGGCAAAAAGTACAGAACAAACTGATGAAGAAATGCAGTGGAAAGACCCACAGAGAAAATCATCAAGTGTTTAAGTAAATCCTGACTCTGCCCTGATGCAGGCAAGGCTCCAGCAAATGAGTGTTTAGTCTGAGGTGGGATCTTGGGTCTTGTTCTCCGGTGAAGTTAGAAATCCTTTCTAAGTGTTTGTTCTTTGTGTAATAAATCTTAATAAGTGAGAGTGCCCAAATGGAGCCAGCTGTGGGATAAGACATACCAATGTATTTTACTCTGATCCTTTGGCTGTCTTTTGCTTTCCAGGTCATTGCTCTGGGAATAGTTAGGTTTGCCTAGATCTTAAGGGACTTTATAGCAGCCTCCCTGTGTTTCAGTCTTCATCTTTTTCCTCTTCCAGAGAGAATGTTTGCTATTGGAACAATTTAATTAATCCATTCCATGAAAAGGACTCCTGCTGTAAGGAGACAGCCATTGCTGAGCCATCAATTCAGATTGTGCTTTTATTTTTTCAGATGTAGAGATCCCTGAAACTCTTGAGGCCTATGTAACACTCACAGAAAACGCCCTCAAAAATGTCTCTGGTAGGCATCATACAAGACTAAGCATAGCCAGATGCAAATACCATGTTGCACAAGTGTAACTTTTTTCTCTTCTCCTAGCATCTGCTATCTTTTCACAACTTACAAGATAAATATTTCTTACGTGGCAGCTTTGGCATATTAACTTAAAAGTACCCTCCTGCTTTTCTGCTGTGCTTAAAGTATCACTGGGGGCATGGATGAAACAATGATGTCTGAAGTATTAGCCCTCCCACCTTGGCTAACTAAACTAAACTGATCYTGATCTTTTTGGTCTTTTTTCTCTGGTGTCCATCAACTGGACTTAATACATTGTTACATCTTAAGGCAGAAGGAAAAGGTACAGAACAACATCTAATTTTTCAGATTTGCATTTATTTTTTTAACACAGATACGTCTTGGATTATCATGCAGATATAAACTTTTAGGTTAATTGTTTCATGTGATCAAAATGTCAAGTTGAGGTACTGTCTTTATCTTAGTCTCATATATTGGAAAATTATTTTCTTTTCACATTGCACAAGATTAAACCTTCTTTCTCATTTTTTTGATTACTCTCTTTGAGGAAATAGATGCATTTGCAAATACTTTTTCTCATTATTTCACAGTTTTCCTCTTCCTAAATAATGACTGCATTGCARAAAGTAAACAATTAAAATCTTAGTGTCTGTGACACAAGCCTCAGGTTCACCATCCATTTCTATTTACTCCCCAAATTAGTGAAATAATGTTATTGATTAAGGTATGAGTAATAGGAGTACTTATGGGAAAAGTGTGTTTAGTTTTCTAACCCATGAAAATTTTTTTAAAAGTAATGAGCAAAATACAGTGTTGAGCACTTTGTCCTGTCCATTTGGGGTGAGGTGGTGTTACATATGAAAAAAAATTAATCATCCAAGAGGCTCAGTTTTCTGTAATTCAGTGGACAGAAGACCCTCCTTCTCTATTCATGTTTCTAATTGTGTCTTTATGAATAAAWTTAAACTATCTCTGTAAATAGATGGAAATCAGGCATAGTGATAGAATATGGATTAGAAGGATCTCATGGGGTCCTCTAGGCTGCAACCTCTTTCACATTAACATTRTCTGTAGCTAATTTATACCACAGAATTCAGACCCCCTATAAGGAAACTACAAGTTAGTCCTTCTTCAAAAACACTGATATTGGTTTCCGATAGCTTGAATGAATAATTCCGTCTCGCAGATATGTTAAGCATGATATTTGTCAAATACATAATTGGAAAAATGCTATAAATTTTGCTGCTTATTGTGGTTGCCCAAAGCAGTCATGGACTACTTGCTGCATGCCTCCAAGATGTCCAGTTATCTATGGATTTTGACAATATAATTATAACAGTATCACTTAGCAGTTATATGCCACTTTTAGTCTCTAAAATTGTATACAAATAGAATCCTTTCATGGAGATGCAAATTCTACTGCTTTTTAGTGGGGGAAAATAATACAAAGAGAAATGAAGCCACCAAATTTTTACATGGATTTAGATCATAAAAATGGAGATTTGGGTTACAGGGTTTTATTTGACAGTGCTTGTGAAAGGGAGCAAGGTGTTTCCCAAGATCAGTGAGGTTAGAGTATGCTTTGCTGAGAACTTTCTCTTTAATAAAAGACAAGGCATTCAATATGAGGGAAAAGTCACTTCAGAATAATTTGCAAGCCTACTGTAAACTATGGACATTTTTATAGTATTCTTATGGCAAGCTTGTTCATTGGTATCATCTTTTGCTAACACTCTCTGATGTAACTAGTTATCACTTAGCTTTGACATTGTACCACTCATACTGCTGCTGCCATCTTTCTCCTTCACTGTCTAATCTAAACAGTATTCCTAATATCTATTCTGCCTGGGCAAGGAAAAAAAAAATTTGGAAAATTTGGGGTGACAGTCCCTCTTTTTTGGTATTGRTACAGGTGAACCAGGTGCCCTGGAAGCACATATCCGACAGCTGGACAAGGCCCTGGACACCAGTCGCTTCCAGATCCAGCAAACAGAAAACATCATCCGTAGCAAGACACCTACAGGACCAGAACTGGATTCCACTTACAAAGGATATGTGCGTGTGTTTTGGAGCCCCAGTCAGACATGCACTCCAAGCTTAGCTTAGCTCAGCCCTTGAGCAAAATGAAGCTGCTTCAGCAGAGCAATTAGCTGTAACTGCTTCTCAGGCTCACTTGTGGGCTTACTACCCTTAACCACATGCTATTGGTGTTTATGTTATTAGCGTGCTTACAACAGCGTTAGAGGAACAAATACATTAGAGGAACATGACTCTTAGGAATTTATTTTCCTATTTCATTTTTCAGATGTCTAGAAGTACTTTCTCACACATGCTTTTATCCATCTAACGATGATATCRTTGTTTGAAATTCCCCTGGTTTTAAGAGCATGTTTTAAAAGCATGTTTTATACAGGCACAGTATTCATCTTGCTAATGAATTATAAGCATGCATCATATAAGCAAGGTTGCATGTATGGAATCCCTAATTAAAAAGCTTTTTCTGAGAGGTTTTCTGAAAGATAAATCTCCCTCTAAGCCATTCAAATAAATTTATTAAGGACAGAATTTAAAAATTATCTGCCTGCATGCATAGTAATATTTCCACATTTAAGTTAATTTTCTTTATCAATCTAGTGTCTTTGCTGTAGTGTCTTCAAATTTAGAAAAGATGGCACCTAAGACATCTAGAACAATTTGGCATAATGGTGCTAAGTTATTTTTGTATAACTTATGCTTTAGGCCTTTAACATCTGCATGTACTTTTTTTGTAGTATTGGCACAGATTGTTAAAATAATAGATCTTTTTCTTCACCCCTGTACTTACTTTTGGAATGTTCTGGAAGTTGTATTGTAATTCTCACTGTCCATACAATTAGTCCTGTACAGTGCATATTGAAAAGGAGTATTTTGTTTATTAACACAGATGAAACTGCTAGGTGAATGCAGTGGAAGCATAGACTCAGTAAGAAGGCTTGGATATAAACTGAAGGAGGAAGAAGAAAAATTTTCAGGACTCATTAACATGAACAGTACTGAAACACAAACAGCTGGTAAGTAACTTGTAGTACATTTGATGAGCAGCAGTTATGGAAAGCAGCACACACGCAAAGCTTTTCTGAATAAACACTTSGAATTATTTGCTGGCATATTATATTTACATGACTGTCTGTTACCATGTTCTGTTTAACATTTTTTAATAGGAATAGTGCATTCGATTGTGAAAGCGTGGATTCCCAGAGACTATAAAGGCATCATCCCCATTCTAAGCTTGACAAGATATGCTACCCATATAGTCTCTTTTATTTTTTTGCGTGTTTTTATTTGTTAATTTTAAGYTGATGGAGTGATACAACTTCTGCCTTCTGCCTTAGCATTTCAAGATAACTAGCAGGAAGAAAGAGCCCCTTATTTATTTCTTTCTAGTGCAAGTGTTTATCCAATGCATCAGCAGTAGCTAAGGCAAATGTACTGAGGTGTGACCATTAAACAGTGATAGGCACAACTACCAATGAAAATAATAAATACCTGGTTAGTTATATATATTAATACTTCTTGTCTGGTGTGCACTTGTCTGGTAATTTAAGATGTCTTTTTTTTGCCAGCATAACCTGTTTTAGAGACCTACATGTATCATCTTAATTCTGCTCATAGAAGTCTGACATTAGAAAGCAATAAAATTGCCTGTTGACTGGAATCACCCAGGTTCTTCATTCTTTCCCTCCAATATCACTTTCTTCAATCTCACTTCATTTTTAAAGTGGTTAGTGTTTGAGGCTTAGGCTTTTTACAGAGCATCTTTTTGTTCTGAACAGTATTTGGTTTATGCAATTGTGTGTGTGTGAAGCTAGTGGGTTTTTCTGGCTTTTGTTGAATTTGGTGTTTGTAATTCCAGGTGTAATTGAAAGATGGGAATTAATCCAGGCTCAAGCTCTAAGCAAGGAGCTGAGGATGAAGCAGAACCTTCAGCAATGGCAGCAGTTCAACTCCGACCTTAATAGCATCTGGGCTTGGTTGGGAGAAACTGAAGAGGAACTGGAGAAGCTCCACCACCTTGATCTCAGCACTGACATACAAACTATTGAGCTCAGGATTAAAAAACTGAAAGTGAGTTTTATTTCTCTGTTTCATGAGTTACCTTCTAAAACTGAGTGCAACAGGTATGTTGAAGAGGTTGCCAATAATTGCAGCTGGTTTTCTCCACATAGTGGGCTGCAGGTGGTAAAGTAACTGGGAAAGTGATTTTCTGAATCACCTTTTGGAAGGAAAATGTACCACTATCCAAATGAAGTTTTGAAATAGTAGTTCTGCAGCAATTCTGTAATCCTAGAATGTCCAGATAACTCCTGATGTCACCCAAATTAATGCAATTTTTAAAAAGTGCCAAGTTAGATCACTTCTCTTTTACTCAAATTGGTAACAAAATAGCTGGTTCAAAAGAAATGCCTCACTGACACATTACTACTTTGTGTGGAGGAATGAGAAGGAGTCCAAAGGTGTTGTAACCTACCCCATGTCACCAGTGCAACATAGGAAAAATTTGATGCCACTTTGCAAAATTCTTTTTCTTCTTTTGTCATCTTAGGAGCATCAAAATCTGAATGCTACTTCCATCTCCTTTGTGTATTTCACAGCTATAAAGATCTGCCAATGTGGTGGTCCACAACTTCACATTCAGTTACTAGTTTCTTACAAGCATGGGCACGAAAATATGTGACCCAGTGTCAAAATGTACTGTGCCTCATGCCAGGGGTGAGACGAACAGATAGTAAAGGTTGTTTCCGGCGGTGATCCATGGGAAGCATGTCAATGCTCATCTTCACTGTACTCCAAATATAGCTGCCATAAGTACTGCAAAGGTTACTGTGACATCGTGCTTTTAAGTAAATGCTGTAAAGTAGGTGGAAAACGGGGCATTTCATAAGAATTCTGTTCTTATCTCACCGTCTCTTTGAAAGCCCATTAGTACCCTCCAAACCAGTGGAGGTGGGTTTCTTTTGTGGCTTCCAATGTAAACAAATCAGAGTTTTTATACAAGTTGTGCTTCTATAAATTTAAGTTCTTTATACTCTTTGTATGTTTTTGTTTCTCTCAGTAAAAGCTTTTATTTTACAATACTGATGACAGCAGATTCCACTTGAARATATGTTGGTTTCCATGTTTATCAGAAAAACTGAAAAGTGAGGGCAAAAGTTTTATTGTGAGCTAAAATACAGTTGTGCTACATGTTTAAATTTTGTTGGACCTATTCTGTCTTTAAAATATCTGAAACATGAGCCAGATCTTTAAAATTCRACTCTGACTTCAGGCTTTTAAGACTTTACAAGTTAATTGGCTTGCTCTTGTTTATGCTCACARTAAAGTTTTAGTAGATGTTAAAGAGTGAACATTTGCAGAGTCACAGAGTGAGCCCAGAATCATCCAGAGTAAGGGTCTGTTGCAGTATGGTGCCTTTCTGCAGCTGCTGGTGGCAAAGCACTGCAGTCTTGTGGTGYGTTCTCTACTTTATGTTTCTGAAGGTCACGATTTACCAATCTCCATTCTTTCTTTCCCTTTATCTTACCATCAAGGAGCTGCAGAAGGCAATTGATAACCGCAAAGCAATCATCTTGTCCATCAATCTGTGCAGCTCAGAGTTCACTCAGTCTGACAGCGAGGAGAGCAAGAAGCTCCAGGAGCGCCTGTCCCAGATGAACGTGCGCTGGGAGCACGTGTGCAGCATGATTGAAGACTGGCGCAGCTCCTTGCAGGATGCATTAATACAGTGCCAGGTCTGTACTGTGCCTGCTTCAAATTGTCAGCAGCCCATATACTGAAAATATAGACCATTTAGTTACCTATTGTGCTCATGATCCATATGAAACTTACCCATGAAAGCCATACAGTTTTGGTGTATGTTTTTCTCAAGGATACACCTGTGCTACCTAAAACATGTATTTGCAGCCCAATATTTACAAAATTTGTCATCTCTGGAATAGTATTCTCATATTCTATTGTATACTTCTTGGACATTATTTTATTTAGCTAGTAGAATGGATCAGAGGATAAATTAAAAACCTRAGTTTGACTGGAATATTCTGCTACCCTGTTAAAACCATGATGCATCATTTGCAGGATTTCCATGAAMTGAGCCATGGTTTGCTGCTTTGGTTGGAGAATATTGACAGACGGAAAAATGAGATTGTGCCCATCAATCCAAATCTCGACTCAGAAATACTGCAGGATCATCACAGACTTCTGATGGTAGGACTATAATCACCCTTTTCTCTCCCAAAACACATCACCAGAAAAACATCTAATCAGATTTCTCTTTYTCATGAGGGTTAGCACTGTACATTGTGTGCTACCACAGAGCTGTGGGACCAGCATCAGTGACTGACTTTGCCTTGGTAGGGAACACCACTCACTTTCCTTAGTGGCACAACATGTGATTTTAAATCTCAGGCAATTACTAGACTGCTGTATATCCACCTGTCAGATTAGAAATTTATTGCTTCTCTTCTTTATTTTCCATTTCTTTAATTTTAAATGTTGAGTTTTGTGAGTTTAACCTTTTTTTTTCGACTGCTATTAAAAAAATTTGATGCTTGCGTTGGCAACAGCAAATCAGACGTGAGCTGCTGGAATCTCAGTTGAAGGTGGCATCACTGCAAGATATGTCTTGCCAATTGCTAGTCAATGCTGAAGGCAAGGATTGTCTCGAAGCCAAAGAAAAGGTACATGTCATTGGAAACAGACTGAAGCTGCTCTTGAAAGAGGTTACACGTCATATTAAAGACCTAGAGAAAATTCTAGACATTTCAAGCAGTCAACTGGTAAGTCACGTSTTTTTATTCCTTTCTGTTCACTGAGCGTGTTTCCTGCTGTTCTGACTGCCTTTCTTTGATCATTGCTATTGGCTGCTCTGTTTCTGTGGTTTGCAGTGCTTATCAAGGTGGAACATGTAATCTTGAATATAATAAAGTAATCTTAAACTTCATATTGTAAATATCTCTTCTGATATGGGGGCGGGTTAAATTCAGTATTTTTTTTCTATTTGGTGTAGCAATTACTGAACTTCTTGGTTTATTTACCCTGGTATTACTGAATCAGTCAACTGGCAAAGTATATGAGATAATTATTCCAGTAGCAGTACTGAAAATTATAATATGTCAGTTGTCACTGGAAAGGAAGTTAATGCACAGTCTGTCAAAGAGAGAAAAAAAAAGCATAAAATAAATTCTGTAATAGGAGTCCCTCATATGTGCCTCTTAAGCTGTGAGCTATAGTCCAGTCTTTTCAAGTTGTCGTGTACTTCAGGTATTTGAGAGGGAGTTACACACGTGTCTTTGCCAGCAGTGGCAGATACAGAGTAAAGATTTCAAGGCTCTTCTTTAGTTTACTTTTTTAAAGGACTTCAATTAGCAGAGTGTTTAAATCACAAGAACTCAGCTCTTCCCTCCTTTTAGTGGATTTCTACCTGTTTAATTAAAATCTTGGTGGTACCAAACCCTTCTTGTAGTTCACAGCCAATGAAGAACAACTGTTTTTTCCCCGTATTGACTTTGGTGGAAAATGTGTCACCTAAGCAAAGGAAATKTTAACTATTGTTTGCTTTTCTTCTCCTCTAGGGCTGACAGAGAAAACGTGTAATGCCTTAGTCTTTTAAAATTTGGTAGCAAAATTTAGCCGCTTTATTTTATTTGGCTTGGAAATAACTCTACTGGAATTTCACTCGGGGTAATTTTTCTAGTTTGCTTACCTGTACTGCTAGTTGCTGTATTTCTGAGCTCCATTCCTTCTGAACTTTAGGAATTGTCCTCATGGTCTTCTGATGAATTAGACACATCAGGCTCAGTGAGTCCTGTATCTGGAAGAAGCACTCCAAGCAGACAGAGAACGGTAATTTCATGTAATTTATTTTCTTCCACCTCTTGGGTGGGAACTATAGATATCTACAGCAGTTCTACCCAGCTGGAAGTCACCCCTTCCCACTTGTTAGGAAAGGAAATGGCATAAACCAAAAGGAAAACACAGCTGCTTTCCCCAACCCTGCTGCATATCCCATCCTGCATGAAATCAGAAGTGGTAAATACTATCTGAAACCAGGGCTGTCAGTGTGGTTGGTTTACCATGGTATGGCATGTCGTGTCTCTTGTATTTTGCTCTAGTGATGGCAGCACCCCAAAGTCTGGTCTTGTCTGGTATAATCAGTCCTCCATTTCTGTTTGGCCTTCTCTTCAGAGCTGCTTCATCAAGAATCTCAATAAGTTCTTTTGTCATTTCTGATGCAGGTTGCAGATGGTCTTATTGAGACTTTGGATGAATGGCTAAGTAGAGCTGAAGGGCACAAAAACATTATTCAAACCAGCTAGCTGTGCAGGACCTAATCAATGGCTACGGTGGCAACTCTGGAGTTGTCCATTTACATCGCTGGCACAAAATTCAAGAAATATAGCAATACATGCCTAATACTTAACACTTCCATACTCTGAGCCCAAATTGGAACTGCAATTATTTTGTCTTTTTCTGCAATTCTATTGGTTGATTAATTTGCTTTTTTTCCTAAGTTCTTAAGACAATCAGACTGGTTTTGTTTTGTTTTGTTTTGTTTTTCCATTTGCACTTTTTTGTAAAGCCTCTGAGTTCTGTCTTGATAAATCTATGGCTCTTGAAATTCATTTATTTTTTTAATTTTTGTTTACATTCACTAGTTTCCTTTTAGATGCTAGTATGAGAATGTAAAGGAATACTGGCTTTTCCAAAGGAGAAAAATATAAACCTTAACATTTTATTTCAGAGGTCAATGCTTTTGTCTTTCAAATTTAAACCTAAATAGTTTCTAATAACTCTAATATCAAAGGTGTAACTGAAGGTTGCCTGACCATTACAGGAAATGAAGAAGTACTTTACCACAAATCTATGTTTAGAGAGCATGTAGAATTATCATAGGTTTCATCTTAATATTTTAATACGGATTTGTCTGTCTCTGAATTTGTTACTGTTCATATAGTTACTACTCTTTTTTTTTCCTCCATAATTCATAGCTAAGTTGTATGATTCCTTGGGTCTAGTTTTCAAACTTCTGGGTTCTGCACCCACACAATTTTGAAGACTAAAGTGTTCAGAATTTCAGTGCCAAATATGCTGATGCTAAATAAATAAATACTAATACAAAAGAAATGTAACCAGAATTAAAAACATCTAACTGCATTAAATAATCCAGTAAATAGCTGTGAGTGCAAGAATGCCCCTACCGTTATTTGGCCTTCAAAATCGTGGGGTGTAGGAGAGGCAAAACTTGCCAAAGGAGGGTCTTGGACCTTTTYTCCTTGAGAATTTTAATTTTTCTGCATGTGCATTTTTAAATCTATATATTTTTCCATATTCAATTTAATAAGATAACATCTATTTCATATTGCCTATTATTTGAACTAAATTTCTAGAGACTTTATGTAAAACCCAGAGCTACTGTTCATAAAAATAATGTCTAAACTGTTATTACTGAGTTCACTATGTATGTTTCAATAATTTTCATAACCAGCTAGGTGCAAAGAAAAGCCAGTTTCCTTAGTTCATGGGTATTGGTCACTTCATTTGATTTATTTTTTTTATGTTTCCTTTGCTGCACTTTTAATTTAGTTTCATCAGTAGCTTGTCTTTATTTGCCTGGACTGAACATTCTTCTTTCTTTACCCCCTGTTCATTGCAAACAGCCACGGGGCAAATGTAGTCTCTCACAGCCTGGACCCTCTGTCAGCAGTCCACATAGCAGGTACCTTATTCTCCTGGTTTCCGCACTCTGTTCTAGAACGCCAAGAGGATGATAGAAATTGGCCATGGTTCCTCTCAGTCCCACTGACTCCATCAGGGGGTCAGGACTTACACAAGTGGTAACTTCCCTTTTGTTAATCATTCAGCAAAAGGGACTTTCAATTACTTCAGGTTCTCTGTTAAATAGAGATACAGGCTAATCCTTGGACAGCTGCACCTTTTGCTTCTCAGAAATCCTATGTAATCAACGTTTATTTTTCATATTCCTGATCAGATTGAGTGTGTGTTTACACTTATGATATTTAATGATTATTTTATTTTGGTGTGATTTAAGAGGAGTGCTAGTAAGTTCATGGCAAACACTTTCTATCATCCTCTTTACCTCTAGATATAAATTAAGGCAGGTAATAGGCCAATATCATATTCTAGAGTTCACAAAACCCACAGATCTGGATGAGACATACTAACATCCTTTTCTTTATTTATTTCTTTCTTTTTTTCTTTTTTTTTTTTCCTGAAACGTTTTGTTCAGTTTGTGGGTTTTCAATACTTTAGACTCAAAACTAAAAGTCAGAATTTGAGAGTATTGGGACTTGGGATCACTTTCTCTCCCCTCCTCAGACGAACTGCAGTCTAACATGCTAACACTGCCATGGCTCACCCAGTGCTTGCGTCCCTGCATTGCTCCGGGAGCAGCACTGCCCCATCTCTGTCTGACCAGTAGAGAGCAGGCGTGCAGCTACAGCTTCTTGCTTTCCACGGTGTCTCCAGCAACCTGTCATCTCTGCAGCTAACAGTGCTTCTGCATTCTTGTTGTTGTCAGTGTGATGTGTGTACCTTTGCTCTTTCACTGATCAGTTTACTAGCCTCAACAATTATGAAGTTAAAAAAAAAATTTAAAAAAAGCAAAGGAGCGAGCCAACGTKTGTAAAGGGGACATCTTTTGCTATTTCAGTGTCTTCCACACTGCTAAAATAATCAAAAAGTGTGATTAAGGTATATTTGTTCTTATTAAATCCAATAATAAATCTCATTTAACCTAAATCTCATTTATTCTCTGCATATCAAAAATTAGCTGATTTGTTTTTAAAATAATTCCTGTTAGAGTCAAAGATTTTATGTTGGAAAGAAGAAAGCACAAAATTAAGTAATTTTTTTAAAAAATAATTCCTGTTAGAGTCAAAGAAAGAAGTGAACACTAGATTTAATACAGTGATTGAGCCACAAACAAGCAGACAAAAAATACCTTAGAGCATTATTTTTTTTCATGAGCAAAATCAAGACTTTATTTTCATTATAAATGAAGTGAAGAGCAAGACTATTTGCCACTTCCTTTAAAAAGTTTGCTTTGCACGTGTAGTTAGGGACTGTGAGTAAAGTGGCATAGTTGTAAAACCATGTAACAAATAGAATAAGTATCTTTTACTACTTCTACACTCACTAAGAAGCTGCCTATTTTTAAGGATTCTTTCCCTTTGAAACAAAAGGAAACCACATTGAAAATAGGGGATCTATGTAAACTCCATCTTTCTGTCTGATGGAGAAAGAGAACTAATTATTCATCTCCAGTCTGCTATGAAGCTTGGCATTTTGTTTCTCGTAGGGGGGAAAAAAGGGAGGAGAGGGGCTTTACTCTGCAGCCGCTAACAGCAAGGAGGAGGGGCGATGTCTTTGACAGATCAGCATGCTTGCACTAGCACCATTGTACTCAAGGAACACATTGTGTGCGCTTTTCCACTCTCCTGTGTAGTCAAACCACTTCTGCCAGCCTTCTGAGGTTTCTGGTTGTAGGTGCCAGCCCCTGGCTCGAAGAGCAGCTAGCAGTGTTTGGCAGCTTGGGGATCAACCCCTGCTCTAGCAGTGGCATTGCTGTGGCACCTTTCAGATCAGGGCTTTCCAGCACTGTTTATTAACACATCTTGTAGCAGCACAACACAATGTTCAATTTGTCATTCAGACAAGCATGGAATACGAATGAGTCACTGCTGAATAGGAAACTTAATCAAATGCGCAAGCCAGACAGGTTGCGGTTGATGTATAATGCGGTTTTAACTGATAATGCAGTACAAGCTGTCACTGTGTTCTTTAATATTTTGACATGCCTCTGATCAGAGTACTTTGTGTTTGATCTTGCACTGGATCAGCAAACCCTGTTAGGGTTTAGTATAAAGGGGAAATAAAGTCAATCCTAAAAGGTTTATCACACAAGAAGTTGTGAAGGAAATTTCGTCTAAAAAATTAAAGGGGCCATGCTTTGTGTATAGTGTCGTATCACTTTGCCTTCTCCATTATCACCACAAAAAGGCAAGTATAGTGTGATACTAAGCAAGGTGCAGGATTAAACTAGACATTACATTGTGGATTTAACTGGAGTCTCAATCAAGCAGTACTAGTAATTGTGTGCTAGGTGAGAAAGAAAATCCAAGAAGCAATTCCTCTTTCTTCATCAGTTTAAGAGAGTTGTCATAAGTGCACACCTGGATCTTTGCCTGTGAATTTTTTTGAAGTGATTAAAATGTTAAAAGATTCAAATAGTGGTTCAGTTTGCTCAGGGGTGTTTACATTGTCTCTCTTGAGCAGCTCTATTCAGGTCTTGGTGCCGTAGTGCCAAACTCCATTTCCTGCTCTCCCCAAGCCTCCCCAAGTGACTTGTGGATCTTTAAAGGTCACTTGCTGTTCATGGAGCAGACCAAACCACATCACTCTTTGTGCCTTTGCCCACAAAATTATGGCTACACAGTAGCTCAAACACAAGGTTTGGGTTTGGCTTGCCATGATTCTTTCCCCAGTTATCTCCCTCACTCTCACTTAGGGCTTGTTACTTAAATATCATATACAACTGCTGCTTCTTAAACTTATTAGATTCACTCACTTTTGTTCTATGCAAGAAGCCAATCCTGTCTGGTATTTGCAAAGACCTTCAGCATCTGTCATCATAGAAATGAAATTTACTATTCTTATATTTTGTGCAGTAGTCTTTTAATAAAGATATTAAATTAAGGCCCATTCTTGATTAACTGCAGTAAATAACATCCAACTAGGCTAGCAGTGCTTCATTCCATGTAAGCCTGTTTTCTGCATTCCATTAGTCACTTAGCATTAAATTAACTTTATTTATTTCTATCAGCTTCACTTGAATGATAAATTCCTTTTTGATAGCTTTCAAATGCTTACCGCAATACAGATTGGTTACATCAACCATATTTTCCTTGGGGAAAAAAGTAGCAATCATCTTTACAAAAAGGTTCCCCTCTGAGCTGAAATTAAAGTTCGCTTTGACCGTCCTATCTATAGCCTGGTAAATTAGCTTCTCCCCTCTTGAAATGCTTAGAGGAGAGTTTCAATATCACCGACATTACAAACTCTCTAAGTAAGGGTAACCGTTGCTTGCACTTAGATTAATATATAAAATTTCTTGACATGAAGAAGCTCACTGTTGGTCCGAACTGCAGCTGTGCTTCTCTCTTTCATCTGCTAAATAGGAATTGTGTACTGGAGTGAGTAGCAGATGGCCTTACCTCTTTGCCTCCTCACAGTGTGACAAATGGTGGAGCAATCAGAAGAGACAGCTAAAGAGACAAGMTCAAGAACAGAAATTAGATTTTTCTCCAAAGTGGAGCACAGTACTTCAGCTTTCCTTTCTCCTGCCAGGGTGAATAGGTGTTCTGTCCTTAAAACTAGTGAGCTTTTTTTATTAACAATGTATAATTTTAACCATCTCTCCTTACCAAATGTATTAAACACTCTAAAATGGCCCATTCAATATTTCAGCCAATTATGTAGATTGCAGAGGTGGGCCTGCCATAAACACAAGCAGTACAACACTCAAACTTTTTATAACTCCTCCTCTGAAGATGTTTTTGTAACATTTCATTATTTGCTTTTTGAATTGTTTTCATGAAGTATTATTCTTCAATACCCTACTTCACTGCAGAAAATATGGTTTGTTGTGAATTGTTTTAGTTTTTGAAAGTTTGTGTTCCTTTTGAGATCAGCCATGCAAGCTTACATTAAGATTTTTTTTTTTGTAAAACACAAAGCAAGAAGTGCTGGATCATGCTACTAAAGGCATAGGAAAAAGAAAAGAAAAACCAGAAAGAAAAACTTTGCTACCTCTTGATTCAGATTTTTGGAAATGCCCCTTCTGACACCCAGTGTTGCCCCAGAGTAATTCTGGAGCAATGAAGAAAATGACACTTTTCTCATTATCAAACACCAGTTAGCAGCTGCAGAAATGTGGTCACTTTTTGATTTGGATTAACAATGTTTATACAATGAGAGCCTTGTAAATAAGTAGGCTGTGCAATCAAATGCTTGGAAGGTAATTAAGCACTCCTTGTTCCCTTTGTTCCTGCCTCAGTCCATTAACTTCCTGTCTTGGTATTCTCAGACAGYAGAAGTCCTGATCTAATTGAGCTTTTGTATGGAATGCTCTGGTGCTGTTTAATGTGCCATGTCCTTTCAATATCTTTTTTATAATATGTGATCCTACGTTATGCGATAAGCAACTTTCCATCTGGACTACAATAGTGTGGATTCAGACAACACAAGATCTGATGTTTTCATCATCACTGCTTCCTGGAATATTTAGTTCAAGCTAATGATTTAGCATATCTGCTAAATTAGTGTTTATGTATCTGTTGRCCACCTGAACTTAAAAATTTGCCTGGCTTTGTTGAAGTCCTCATAGTGGGGTGCTATATGTATATACATATATGAACAAGAAAATAAAATACTCTCAAGCACAGATATAATTATTTTCTGAACATGTACAAAGGGAACCCTTGCTAAGGCTGGCATTGTTTTGAAGATGATATTTTCATTTTTGGATGCTTTCCCACACAGAGTCAGATTTATCAGGGAGACAGGATCAAAAGAACAAGGGGAAGTCAAAGAAATACTAAGGAACCGTCACCCCATACTTACTTTACTGGGGAGCATTTGACCACAGCCAATAAGCCTGATTTCTCACATCTCTYTATGAGAATTTTTATCTCTTAAACTTTAGGAAATTATAGATTTTCTGAAGCCTCATGATCATAGCAACCATGCAAATGTATTATAGCAACATATCTGAGACAAAATTCATGATCTAATGTCCTAATAGCAGAGTTCTTGAAGCAAGGTACTTGAAGGCTCTGACTTCTTCCATTTTTGGCTTGTGCTGAAAGACAGTATTTTCCCATGCCATTTAATTAGCACACTGAGACCATCAGATTTAATCTTTCCTAGTCACTCTTTTCAGCTCTTGACAATTTCAGTCAAAAATAAAAATGTGAAATTTATGTCTTTATCTTTCATTAAATATTAGAATGGATTTTTGAASTGTCCCTTTGGAAATATTTGTGTTAGATCTCTGCTGCCTTATAGACGTATTTAGGTATATGCCACTTTTAGTCAGATCCATCAACATAAGGGGGAAAATCACTTGGAAGGTGATGATGTCAAGTCAGTTGAGCAGATAGACTTTAACTGCTGATTCTGTGCAAGATTCAAAACACAATGTGCTTTGTAGAAGATAAGTCCCTATTATCTGTATATTGGTATATTGATTGACAGAAAATTATGTAACTGAATCTCAATGCATTATACCCTCATGGATACTTTATACTTAAACAAATGTAGAAACTTCTGCAAACGAAATGCAACTGGCCATTTTAAACAAGAAGGCCCACCTTTTAGACAGCATGCATTGAACAARTATGGCAGGTATGGCCCACCTTTTATTTTCCTCATTTGCTATATGTGCTTTAAGTGGAGAATCTTCCCCAAAAATGATAAAGGGGCTGTGGGGTCACAAAGACCCTTCTGTTGCAATCATTTGGTGTTTTCCTACCCAGTCTAGAAATCTGGGATCTCTTAAAAGTGTYAGAGAAATAGCATGTTCACTGAAAAATACCTCTGCAGTTGTTGAAGTCTGTGCAAACTGTAAATCAGCTTTCAGGGCAGGTTGAGTGCCCAAGGGCAACCTCTGCTGCAGTAATGTTTTAGTGTATTCAACTGCCCATCTTCTTTCCTCAGGTCCACAAGAGGTGGCTCAGGTTCCTCCCGTTCTGAGGCTGGGCCAGCGTGGCAGTGCCCATCCTTCTTCCTCAGAGTCCTCAGAGCTGCTCTGCCACTTCAGCTGCTCCTGCTGCTCCTGATCGGGCTGGCGTGCCTGGTGCCCATGACCGAGGAGGATTACAGCTGTGCTATGGCAAACAACTTTGCCCGCTCTTTCCACCCCATGCTGAAATACATGAATGGTCCTCCTCCATTGTGAAGGAGACCTGTGGGACAGCGGGAGACCTTGCTGGAGTGCTGGCTGGGAGCATGATGGTTTGAAAGGGTGACAGGGTTCAGCGTGGCAGCTTTACCTGTCTCCTGTTGTCACTACTGTGCCCGTATCTTTCTCTGCTGGCACTCGGCTCGAAGCGCATCAGTGTATCAGTATCAAAGTGCACAACGTATTACCTGAGTAGCATCATTTCAATTCTTGCATCCTGGGTACTAAGGAGGATGCAGTGTATGTGAGGGAAACCTCTTCTGTACAGCTTTTGGGATCTTTTAGCCACTTTATATCCAGGTCATTGCCCTGTACTATGCATAGCCAAGGACTTGATACTGTAGATCCTTTCCTGTGTGCTGCTCCAAATGACCCATTAGCCAGTCTTTGTTAAATACCCTCYCAGTATCTACAGTATGCAAAATAACCAATGCTTAAGGAATTTTAGAGCATTTGTAACATACAATTTTAAAGAATCTTGTATGGCAATGTATTATTACCTGTGGTTTCTGTTTTAGGCATGGTGTTCTAACTTTTGCTTTGGATGCACAAGGTGTAAATCTGAGAAGCACTTTTTTAAGGTTTAAAAAAAAATGGATGTAATAAATAAGATTGCAGAAGTTTTTATGAGGAAAAAATGTTGAATGTCAAGTTGAAAAACAACATATTTATGTATGTACAGTTTGCTAAGCCAAGTTTTGTTTGTATTGATTTCTTTGCATTTATTATAGATACCATAAAATATTTTGTCTACGTGCTTTTTAATGACAACTATGGAAACCTCTAAGTTCAGAATGAGATATGTATGGCATTAAAAAAAATAGAAGACATCCATATGCACTTCAAAAAAGAATTAAAAMATTCTGTAACAAATTAATGGCATTAGGTATATGTTTGAATGACAAAATCTGGAAAATGACAGCTGGCAGAATACATGGGAAAYTATCACAATAGAAGTTGTGCTAATATTGAAAGCAGTACATGTTTTGGATTAATGACTCATCACTTCAGGTTTTTCTTTTTTTCAAGCTGCTTCTTGAAGTTCCCTCTCACCTGTGTGGTGCTTTTTTCCATCAGTATTTCTGTGTATGGACTCATGTGCAGCCTTTGACAATTGGAGTTGTGCCAATCCACACTGAAGCAGATTTTTTCCTGTGGGTATACTGGAAACTTGATATTCTGATATTCCTGGTATTCTCCATAGCAGCTCAATACCAAGATAGATTTTTATGTTTTACCCATCATTATTTTAGTGGAATAGGGTAAATAGAAGAATAAGAGAACAAATTGAAAACTCATTAACTTTCCAGAACTATTGCAAAAACTTGCAGTCTGCTCAATGGCACTCTGCCCAGCTTATCAGTCAGAACTCGACTTTGAAAGAACAGGATTCTTCTCAATTATAAAAAAAAAATACAGAGCATGACTCTTAAGTTACTGCTCTTTATTAAGTTGGGGGAATTTGGAGCCATCACACACACACACAATGTGAATTTTTCTTCTGAGTTAAGTGGTCTTGCTTAGAATATATTGGCTTGCATGACAGAAATTAAAAGGCCAGGAAAAACTACAAGGACATTAATTGCTGTTATGTAAAATTACTTTTTGGCATGTCATCCTTTGAGCTGTTATGAGGAGAGGGTGGTCAGAGGTAGGGAACCACAAGCTGAACTCCAGCATTTGGAAGAGCCGAATAATGCTTCCTTTCCGGATAAGTATAACATTAACATATTTGCAAAAAGGATTTTGTATGCTCAAAAAATATTTTCAATGTCCGAGACACAAGTCTGGACTGACACAAGTGTGTGTTCTTTTCAAGGCTGAGTTTCCTTCAGTGCTTTTCAGAAGTCATGCTAGGCTAGATTAGTATTCATAATCACTCATTCTTTGTAGACATAGATAAGGAACACACATTTGGGCTACAAGGAAGAGCACATATGATTTTGCAGAACTGGATCTTGACCCTAAAAACTGACAGAAAGAAGGCAAAATTTAAATAAGTGGGCAGGCTCTCCTCAAGTTCCGTCCCAAGAGCACCAGTGACTAAGAGGTCTACCTTGAGTTTCAAATCCCCATGAGGTATCAACACGTGCATTTATCACCACAGCATGGACCAGGTTAAAGGGGGGAACTGTAGGGGGTAAAAAACACACCCAGAAAAGTATCAAGCATTGCAGCCAGTGGCACTAGCCAGCTTGGCAGCCTGGGCATCTTTCTCATCCTGATAATGGGATGCTAAAACTCTCTAAGTATGGTGCACAAGTTAGAATCTGAGATGCCCTGTCTCTGTCATAAGCCTGCAACCCAACACCTCTCCTCTTTCTGAAACATCACCCACTTGGGCTCTATAAACACAAGGGCTGATTTCTGGTGATGCACCCTGAGCCTCACCTGCAAGGCATGAGGAAAGGGAGGAGCTGCTGAACTCTGGATCTGTATTGACATTGTGTGTRCGAGCATAGAGAAAGTAGACTCTGCCTCTTGGGGAGCTCAGGTCATAACTATGTTGTATTTTTTTCCCCTTTTCTACTGTAGATAAATGCAGTYGCTTCTGTAGAGGTTTAATCATCTCCCCAGCTTGACATACTTGGCAACTCTGAACCTTGCTTATTGGCTTGTAGTTGCCTCAGAGCTAGTGAGTGGTTAAAGGTAACTGATTGCTCAGTGACTTCAGACTGTAGTATCAAGGCACTGTGTCATTATGCTTGTATTGCTAACAGTGAAAAATAATGAGCACAATTTACCCTGGACTCCCTGCATCTCTTTGTGGAGCTTCATTTGTGGACCGTGCTTTGTAAAATCTGAAGGCAGTCTGCAAAGTGATATTTAGAGACATCTGACAATGTTAGGAGTACAAATGATCTCAACTTGACAGAAGTAGTGTGCCCTTATTCCTCATAGCTGTGAGCATGATGATACATCATACATTACCTATTCCCCACCCTGCTCCAGCAGCGATAACAGCTTCTTTCTGCAGCAGATCAATAGTTCCTCACTACTGGTTTGCCGCCCTTCCAGCTTTGTGAACACCTTGTGAGCAGTACTGCTCTCTCCGTCCTTAGAATGTTTTTCTGCATCTCGCTATTGAACGAGAACAAAGATACTGGGCTTACTTATGAACAGTCATCCCTGGCCCTCAGTCTTGTGTTATTTGTGGTTGAGAGATCTGTTTACAACTGATAGCATCTCTCAACATGCTCATCATCATCATGTGCATCTGAGTGGATGTGTGTCTGTGTGTTCAAAGGCATAACAGACACTGGCTGCTCACAGCCTTCAAACTACAGATGCTATCAGGACTTAGCAACTGTAGGAGGATTCTGAGAAATAAGAACAAGTCAAGGAGAAGAAATTTAGATTCTAAAGCAATAGAAACCACTGATCTGMTCTCTTTCTGGCACTTACCATATTTTATTTGGTGTTTAAAGCAAAAGGTTATGGAAAGGAAAAAGGCAGGATAGTGAGTTTTGATTTAAGCTGGACGGTTTGGCAGCAGTCAAATGCAGAATTCATCTAAAGCAGTATTTGTGTAAACTGAGGGGGAAAGGAGAGTGCAGGCAGGGATCTTTTGGGTTGTGTGTATTTATAGGCATAGAGTTCCCCACATAAGGGAACTTGTCTGGGCACTGGCTGAGTGGTTTTAACCTTGGCAACATGTTGTGAAATGCACTATAGCCAGCTGAATTCTATTGTTGTTGCCCTGTTTGGCCATAATTAGACCCAGAGGGACATAGGCAGGAAACCTGTATTTGGGAGAAGTTGTGCTGTGGTCATAATATTAAGAACATTAGAATGTTCTAATAATATTCCCAAATAAATAAATAGGAATTATTTAGAGAACTAATTTGTGTTCCCAGAAAGGAGTAAATAAAGATCTGTAAAACAAGATATAAGGAAATGAATAACTGCTAGCTGAAGCACTGAAGATTTGTCATAGACTACAGCCTGGTTAAGTGACAGAAATCTGAATTTTGTTAGATGGTGGCTCTAAAAGCAGATTGGAACTGAGAGCTGTAGCATTTATTGTTTGGTGCCAGCTAATATATCATTCTAGAAATGAATTGGTCAAAACTGCTTTGTTCAAGTAAGAATCTATTTAAAGATCTGAAACACCGCAAATTGATTTGACCACAATGATGTCTGAATTACACTGGCATATTTAACTTTTCAAAAGACAGGATGCTTTAGGAAAGTATTGTCCATTTCTTGTATCAAAGGTGTCCTTGGTAAGGAGGGAGAGGTGCACCAGAGAGCTCTTCTGGCCAGGGATCATGCAGATGTGGATGTAGTTTGCAGACAGGTTACTCAAATCAGGCCAATTTTTGTTTTCTGGCATGTTGTAATTCSTGGGAGACTGCTGTTATGGATGTTGAAATTGTGGGGTTTTCCATTCCTTTGTTTTGTGAAAGGATGTTTTAAAAAACAGCTGGAATTAAACCTACCAGAATCCACTTTTTTATTAAGTGCTCACAAGGCTATCCAAGAAGTGGGACATTCATGGCTTTAGGTTTCTTTTTATAAACAATTCAGAAATTGTCTGGTAAGCTCTCCTGGCCATAGAGCTGCAGGTTAAAACATGGTTGCGATTTTGACCCCTTTGCTAAACTTGAAGCATGGTGCTGGCAGGTATGAAGACTGTGGAGGCAAGGGGAGAAAAAAATACTGGAAGAAAGCATGATGCTGTTTTGGTTGAGACAGATACATCGGTGATAGATAGATAGCTAGATAGATAACAGATAGATACAAAGAAAGAAGACATTTTTGACCTGTAGTTTCTTTACCTATTTTCAGATTTAATGTAAGCAAAAAATAATCCTATAAGGGCAGACTGGAATTCAATCTTTCCTGCTTTCCTAYGAATGGCTAAACTTTCAAGCTTTTATGTGCTCTGACTCTTACCACAAAATGGACAGCACTTTTTGCTCATCTCTGAAGTATAACATACTTGTTCGTCTTTCCATAGATGACACAGGTTTTGAAGAGGTGAGTGAAAAATATAAAGATTTGCTTCTTGTCAGATTCTTTTTTGTCTTAGACAGTAGCATTCAATCTTTTTCTGTAGAGAAGCTAAATACCTTGGTCCCAAAAGTGTTGCAAAATCTGGCTAAAAAAKGCCTGAAAACACATCCTTTCCTCACATGCACATTTTTCATCAGTTTAAAATGGTAGCATTCAGAAGTTATGCACAAATGTGTAGGAATGGAAGACAGCAGGAGATAAATTTCCTATCACCTGTATGCCAGCAGAAATGAAGACATTAGCAGAATGACACCTAAATACTGCAGCACAAAGTTCTTAAAGGGACATGAGGGCTAGTTAGCCTTGTTCCTGCTGAGATAAATGCYAAATGTTATTATTTTAATGGTCAATTTTCCTGAAGACTTCATGACCATTTTTACACTTGAGCCTTTGTGTCTGCAGGATGCTGTGGTGAATGGTAGTAATTGGAGCCTGGCTGAGGATAAGAAAAAACATGTACGCAGTGCCCTTCCTTGGGCATTCTTTCTATGTGAGCACTCTGATGAGTGCTATTTTACATGTTTGGATTTTCCTCTCCTCTTCACTGTGTAGGTGATGGAGACAAGCAGTGTAATTCAGAGGAAGGCAATATAAAGCTTTTCCAGCCTAAGTAACAGCTGTTTCATGTGGCTTTTAATGTTGCAGTACCAGGATAGGAAAAAAAATTTTAAATCTATAATTTAGTTTTGGGGAATAAGCATGACCAAGAGGGTTTTAATGAGGGAGGGTGTCCCACTGACTGAGAACACCCGGACTTTAGCCCATGAAGAATCTGTTATCATTGCATTATGAAGATTGCCTAAACTAACAGAAAAGAAAAGCAGTCAAATATGTTCTTTGATTATGCCTTAATTATGTCTTATCTTTCTAATTAGTTAAATAGAATAAAATATGCTGGAACAAGACAGGTGTCACTTACATGTCAGCAGAAAGAGAAAGAAGGGGTGTGGGGGATGTCACTGTGTCCAGCTGTGTGCATCTATATAGGATCCCATGGGGGAGCTGCTCTGTAAGGTGCTGAGTGTGCAGTCAGGGAAGTGAGGGTGATGGACTCAGGAGTTTTACCTGCAAAAGCTCTGCAATGAAATAGAAAGGAATGTCCTTCCTGTATGATTTTTCAAACTTCTTGACCCAGCAGATGCAAGAAATTGGGAAGTCCCAGATGGCTCCTGACTATTGAAATGTGCCCTGCCTGGCTTCAGAGGCATTCTTCCTGGTGGGTTCTGGGTGTCTGAGCAAGGTGACATCTCATCCACCTTCTCCCATCACAGAAGACACATCATGGGAGGGAATGAAAGTGAGGGAGACAGACTCTTTTCAGTTGTTCTGATTGGCAGGGCAAAAGGCAATGGGTGCAAATTTAATCACATGAAATTCCATCTGAGCACAGGCAAAGTATTTTATAACATGAAGATCGTCAAAAGGGTGCCAGAGAGTTGAATCTCCTTTTGTGGCTATTCAACATTCAGCTGGGCATGGCCCTGAGCAATCTTCTTTAGGTGATCCAGCTCTGAGCCAGGAATTGGACTAGACACTCTCCAGCGACACAGTCCTAGCTCACTGCACTGTGATGCTGTGCTGTCATGTCATGCTGCAGAAAGAGATGGGCAAAAGAATGCCTAACCTCAGGCAATCCCAGGCAGTGTGCAATCCTTTCCTCATTCAAATTGTTACCATTTTTGCAGAGGTAAGTAAGTTCAAACTTTATCTGTACACTTTTTCATTTAGGAGTGCCGTATTTTTGATTTTGCAGGAATATTCTCCGATCTAGCTGCTTTTTTTAGGTTAAGTCTCTAAGTTTAGTATTATGTTGCAACTGTCTTCTTAAGCCATTTCACCATGAACTGTAAGTGCTCATTTGGTCCTGTGGTTAAAATGAAATGGTGTCATATTTTGAATCAGCATTGAGAATTACTTGATTATGAGCACATGTGCATGTGCAATTAGTTCCTATTACTCTGATGTGCCCTTTATGGCCAAAGAGGCAACTTGCAGTCAAGTTCTTTATTATGGAAGTGTATTGCAAAACAATCACATTATTTGGAACCATTGTTCAGTTCTACTCAGCACTTAAAAATCCCAACAGTCTCCAGCATTCTTTTAGAGTCTGAATAGGTTATTTGCTTTTWACAAGCAAATAAAGTGAGGTTTTGCATGAACAAAGTGTATTGCCTGTCTTGTCTTCATCATGGAGAAGATACTTGGAATCAAGGTAACCATCTTATAATTTTTTTCCTTTTAAGTTAAGTACAATGAAACATCCCATAAAAACAAAGAGCTTTTACAATTATATTCATATAAGAAAAGAACCTATGAGCCAATAGTCCTAGGTTGAACCAGCAAGGCACAGAAAATAGATTAAAAAATAATCAATATAGGGACCATATTCTCTCCATGTTACTGATAAATATATACACAAGAATTGAAATATGTCAGTATGTATGCAAATGCTAYAGATTACTGGTTTGGTTCTTTGCAAACACCAAATATGATTTTGAGATTGTTATACAGAATAGAGCAAACTGAGTTCAAAGTGGTCTTATATCAATAAAAGTATCTTTCATTTCACTTCATCCCTTCCCGATGGCTTAGTCAAGACAATTTTTTTTTCCTGAGGACTCGTTTCACTTGGAAAAGGAAGACTATTTACCCTGATGTAAGCTAGCTCATGGTAAGTGGCAGCAAACTATAGAAGGCTAAATTCAAACAATTTTTCTCTTCTGCCATAATCTATTTCATAAGCCAAAATAAGGAATGTAACCAAAATACTAAGAACATTAAAGCACATAAAGTAATAGGTTCTTAGCTAACTTCCCTGGTGTCATTAGGATCACTAGAGACTACGCTTAGCTTTTTTTTAACTCTAGTTATGGAGTCTCTGATTCTTTACAGGGAAAGTGAAGAAACTACAAAACAGTTTTAACTTTCATTTAGATGCACAGAAACAGACACATTCTAATTCTTTCAAAAACAGTGTACCATTTTGCTGCCCACTGGAAAACAATGAGCAGAGAAGCATATTTTTAAAACATGCAAAATATAACAAAATTAAACAATGTGTTCTGATTAATTCTTTATTTTCAACATCAAATACATTGATAAAAATCTTGCACSAATCAGGTAGCCTACCAGATTTTTAATTTAGACTTTTTTTAGAACTTTTTTAGGTGCAAAACAAAGAAAAATATACCTCACCAAAACCAAAGACTTCAATAATTTCATATGCATCAGTGAAAGAACAGAATACTTTGACAAATAYATTATGACAGCTGAGCCTATAACAAAGAAAGGACTTTGCATTGACAGACTACATAGTGCACACAAAAGCATTGGTTTCATAGTACATACAATAAGGTAATACATAAAGTGGCTTGATAATGCAAGTCTCGTGACCAGCAGTCTATCCCTTCCTTTTTCAATGGGCACTTTCTGAAGAAACAGACTTCTAATCATAGGCACACAGGATTGCAGAATTTTAYAATTTGCAAGATGGCAGCATATATTTTTTCTAAATTTTTGTTTATTTATTTTCTTTAGGCACATTTGAATGCAAAAGAATTTAATATGTCTCTAACACAGTGCAAAACCAAATACCCTTTATGGGCAACAATCACTTTGAAAACAACCTTCAGTATAGAAGGCTACCTACATTTGAAGGATGAAAGGGAACTGTGAATAGAAAGGGTAGGACATTAATATTGGGAAATCATTAATTTTAAACTCTCAGATCAATTTGATATTATGCTACACTTTCAGGTGACAGCAAAGATTGGTTTGCATTAGGATGCCATTGTTGACATCACCCTTCTATTACATGTGTTGACTTTCTATCTGTAAAGCCGTATCAGTAGATAGCATTGAAAACATCAACCYCTTTATCCAAAGTAAGAAATGCACTTCACATGAATTCAGCTGGGAATGCCTTATATACCAAACCCATTATCTGTAGGCTGAGTTGCACTCTAATTTTAAAGCAGGAAATTATGTACACAAGAGGGGCTTGCCATGTTCTTACTAAGTCTGTAATAAGACTAAAGACTTACTGAGGCAGAATTTTTATTTTGTTGGTAGTTTGCTTATTTTTAAACATTTGGCACAGGTCTTAAGGAATTAGTTGCCATCAACTGAAATGGATGGAGGCTCCAGTACAAATCCTGATTCATATAAAGGGGATGGTTTGGGGTTTTTTGCTTGCTTTTTTTCAACTCAAGGTCCAGTGATCTGCTTACAGTCCTTGCAATATCCTTAGGAGCTCAGTTTGGATTATTCTTTAATTACACTTTTAAACCCCTCATTGTAGAGAAGGAGAAAAATCATCAAGTGATGTCACTGAAACATAACAGTAAATTTATCACAACATACACCAATAAACTTTCATTAAACTATTTTACCCGAGTACAAATCTTACTACCCYAACTGGGAGTTTTACCTGAGAGACAAAGTCTGCAACATTGAGACATGGCTCAAACCACTATAAACCAGAGTAGCTTTCACATATTCAAACACCACATATTCTGACACCACTAAGTGCTACACATCTCCCTATCTCCTCCTCTACCTCCCAAGCTTTTTGCAATATTTCAGTAACAACCATGTTCTCAAGCAAAGCAAATTCATCTGGTCTATTTATGTTTGCCTTGTGCTGGTATTACATTGCCTATGTTTCTAGAGGGTTTCTTGTTTTTTGATGTTTTTGTTTTTTTAAAAAAATCTATGTATAAACGTTACAAAATAATTATTTTGTTAGCTGTCCAGAGACATCACTATGAATGTTTTGGTAAAAGCATAATTAGCTGCCTTGAAAAGTTTTCTTTCATTTTTTTTTTACATGCTATATATTTTTATGTAATATCCAGCACCAGATATTCAGGTAGTACTGGTTTGTCAGCTGCAAATATAAAGTATATATGTATATATACATACACACACATAAAACAGCATCTTGTGAAATAACAATTACCAAATGTCAGGCACAATTGTTTGCATACATGAGAGCATCATTCAGAATTACATATGAAAAAAGTGATTTCTGTATCATTGACTTTATTTAATCAATTGAATCGCTACATTCATCTGTCCGATATGGGGGCCATCTTTATAGATAACTCTGGGAATGTTACTATATTCATTAAGGTGCTTCTTCAATAAAAAGTTAATGACATGGATCCTAAATCTGCCCCGAGGTAAATTAATGTATTACTGGGAATCACTCTTTCTAGATTGCCCTTCACTGTTGCCACCACAAATATGASAGGACTGGATGAAAGCTAAATTGCTTCCTTGCAAGGCCTGAACCCAGGAAAGAATTAATTATTATTGTGAGCTGACTGATATTATTCTGTATATTCCAAGACACATTGTGATACCCTTCTGACTGCTGCGTACCACTTCAAATCATGCTTTTCCATCTTCACTAGGAAATTCTCATGAGAGTAAATGTACTGTCCCTTTATGGTACCATCCAAATCTGACCCTCTGTTGTGAATTGGTCTCTGTGTACTACCTTTTATGCTGCAGGTCAAATTTACACTTGAATCAATGTAATGACTTATTCTGGGATGTAGGAAGGGAGGCATTCATTTAAACCAATTTGTTTTCCAGCTTATGAGCTTGATCTGTGTGTTCTAGCCTAGACAACAAGTTGCATGTACAGTATTTAAAGAGCAGCTCTAATGCACACTGGGCTACAAGTAAATGATGACTGTGTAAGCACATGAATTTAACTACAGGGATTCCTGTGCTCCATTCAGATCTTAGCCTGCACTCATTTCAGTAAACTCATGGTTTTTCTAACACATATGAAAACCAGCTACTAAAAAAACCCAAAATTTCCATTTTCTTTCATGGCATTTAGGAACCTTCAAAAAGCCCTTAGGTACCAAATAAGCGCTCACGCGCACACACACACACACACACACACATACACACATGCTTTTACTGAACGCACAAAAAGACAAAATCTTCAGCATATCCAGAAAAAAATGACACCATAATATGCATCAAGAAAAGGCCTATGAACTTACGGTGATTGCTTCACATGTTTAGGCTTGCAGTTTTCAAGGAATCTTCTCAAACATTGGTAGCATGTAGCTTTAGGCTTTCAAACTGCTCATATCCTCAGATATGTACATTAAACTATTATAGACACCATTATGTACATTCACTAAAGAATTGAATTCTTGACTTGAAGCACAAAACCTGTCCTATGCCTTGCTGCCTTCACAACTGCTGTGAAACTKGATCTCACTGCACACAGACTCTGCCTGTGTGACAGGGAGCACAATTAGACATAGGCACTCCTGTATGGCATTACTTGCACTGTTTCCTATATTGAGTTTCTACGGGATATTCCAATCAATATAAAGGTTTCAACTACAGTAAAAACATCCCCAAACCATTTCACTAGCACTGTTGCCAGCTGCTGTGGAGCAGCCTACATATGTGCTAGGAAACAGCCTCATTGGTAGGGTGGTTTCTTCCAACCWGCTGTTGGAATAGTCCCTGGTCTGTGCTAACTCCCAGTCTGCACCTGTCAGTCAGAAGTGCAGATAGCACAGGCAAAGTTTATCATTACATTAGTAAAATAACCCTGGCATATGTAATAATCTCATTCCAGTACCCAGCAAAGTTCCCTGACATTTAATTTTCTAGCATAGAGCCAGTCAAACAGCAGCACCAACTCCTACTTTGGATAGTATATCATGTGGAGTTTGTTGGTCTTTTTCACATCTTGTTGAAACTCTTGATGTCAGTGGACYTTTTGTATATTTACAGTTGGTCTGAAGAATCAAACTGATCCTTATAAATATCCTTAGGAGCTACAGACATGCATGGAGAAAGATTCATCTTTCTGGACATGCAGTCCCAAAGTCTACACCATGTGTGAGGCTCATTTCCCAGTGTTGGTGTCACAGGTGAGCTGGCTCTTAACAGTGATTTTGAAGCATGCCATAACAAGAGCCAAAGAATGCCAAGGCAAGGAAAAACCTGCTGCTCTGACTGTGATACTAGCCCTCCCACAGTTAGACCACACTCTGCTGAGTGGGATGGGATCGCCCCACCCTTCTGTGCCAGTCTGGCACTGACAWCCTCACCCCCTTGCTTTGTAGCACAACAAAGCACAGGATAGGGGGAAGGATTTTTTGTAAATAGAGCTGGATCCTGCATGTGTGTGAAGACCTTTTTTAAAGACTTGATGATTTTTGTAATCATCTGGTCTGATTCAAGAGTAATTCTCTATGTTATCACTGTTTGCCATGTTGCCCTGGATTTACATTCTTGGGCAACAAAACTATTTAGCTTTCTAGGATCAGACAAAATAGCATGCATGCAAAGCAATTCATCTAGAGGATATGGTAAGGGTACCTAAAAGTTTGGTCAGAATGAGGTTGAAAGGGAGTTGTCTGGTGATGTAAGCCAGCGAGGTAAAATACTGTAATTCTCAGACAGCAGTTTCTTTATACTGTAGGAAGAAAAGAGGCAGGAATCTAACTAGACTACCAAGGCAGTCTCTCACAGTGCAGCTTCTCTATGGCACRCTAAGATGCCAGTCAACTTTCTCTTTACACTGCCCAAAAAGCCATCCAGAATCTCTACCAAACTGCTTCAAAGTTTCAAGCAAGTAAAGGACTAAATGAGTTCAGGATTTTGGATGGATATTAACAAAGACCACCTCTCACGAAGATACCAATATGCATGGGTGGTATGGCCTATCAATTTATAGTAAAATGAATGTATGCTTCAGATGAGGACTTAGTTACCCAAATAACATGCAAAATTAAATTAAAATACTGCAAATTTTAAATCGAGTTAGCCAGACAATCCTTGCTGGCTATCCATGGCAATGAAATGTCTTCCATTTAGGATAAGCAATCAATTTAGGCAAGCGCTTGACAAACACTCATATGGAAAATGCTGGTGTCTGTTGTCACTGGAGTGTTTTCAAAGGTGGCACTGCAGATGAAATGAAGCACGAGCTAGGTAGAACACTGCTGGGTTTCTCATACCACTGTATATGGTGACTTCTGTTTATATTGTATTCTGCATATTCTCCTCTTCTTTGCTRCTTACATAGAAAGACTGCAAGGAATGAGATGAAGCTGATGCCGTTGTCAGCTGGCTTCTGTTCTCCTCCTCCACGGGTGCAGCACTCCTGGCTGCTGGGGCGTGCAGCCGGTGAGCATCCAACATCTCCAGCAAGAGATCGTAGAGTGGAACTACGTTCTTACACTTCATGTTGTACAGGTGCTCCATTCCTTTGTTGCTGTGGGTTGTGATGAAAAAAGTTACTTCCCAAATATGCTATGGGATGGAGGGGGAAGCTACCAGCTAATAATATTTGTTGGGTTCATATAAATCCTGTCTTTYACTAAACAAATTAGCTGTGCATTTGCCGTACACATCTGCTACAGGTAAGCAGACAGCAGCAGCTTCAAAGAATTTTGCAGACTGCTGYAGTCCAGAATGTAGCAGGCTGCTATACATCTAGAATTTCCTTAATGGTACAAATTCTTTTTAGAGGAGTGGGAAAAAGGTTCATTAACACAAGAACAAAGAAACTCTATAAAATGACACAAGTGAAAAAAACTACATCCCCTGAGTTTCCCTCAAAGATCTGTGTATCAGTTCAGGAGGTGAAATCTGCATGTTTCAGCTTTAGTAGCTATGATGTGGTGTTTAATTTAAATTTCATTAGCTGAAATAATGAAAATTAAAATCTGYGTAGTAACACTTCCTGTGGCTTCATAATAACAAACTCTATAGCATATCTTCATAGAAATTTTTCCTCTTAACACCTCATCCACTGAGCAGTTACCTTAAAACATAATTTAGGAGAATCATTTGCTGCAATTACTAACAGTGTGTCAGGCAGCTCACCTCTGATTAGCAAAAGGAATGGTCCTCTAGACTGGAATTTAGTATTTCTGCATTTATCCTCATCCATACAATTCACATAATAATCCTAAATCTCTTTGCTAAAGTGAATTGTAATCATGACACTTGTGAGAAGTGGSTGCAGAGAAGTGAAAGTTTTATTAAATCTTATAGGAGACTAAAGTTTGCAGAGCTAGGCTACTCCTACATTAATATTCTTCTCAGTACTCTCCATACACCTGTGTCTGGGGTCCTCACCCTGAGAAAAACTTAGACCTGTTAGAACAGGTTCAGAGCAGGGCCATGAAGGTGATCCAAGGGCTGGAGCACCTCTCCTATGAGAAAAGGCTTAGAGAACTGGAGATGGTGTTGAACAACTGGAGTTGTTCAGCCTGGAGAAGAGAAGGCTCCTTACACAAGCCTTCCAGTACCTGAAGGGCACCTAGAAGAGAGCTGGAGAGGGACTTTTTACAAAGGCATGTAGTGACACGACAAGGCAGGGTGGCTTCAAACAGAAAGAGGGCAGGTCTAGATCAGGTACTAGGAAGAAATTCCGTACTGAGAGTTGTGAGGCACTAGAACAGGTTGTCCAGAAAAATTGTGGGTCTTCCATCTCTGGAAGTGTTCAAGGCCAGCTTGGATGGGGCTCTGAGCAACCTGATCTAAGTGGAAGGTGTCCCTGCTCATTCACCTTTAAGTTCCCTTCCAAACCAGGCCATTCTGTGATACAACACACACACACACAAGATTAAAAGCAGATACTGCTTTCTATCAAACTATCAGCATGATCAAACAAAAGGCAGAGGAAAAGACAACTAGAAGGGACAAATGGGGTAAATATTTGCATATGGAATTTTTTTCCTTTTTTTTTTTGGTAACAGCCCCTCACACAGTTTGCCCTCCCATCCATGAAGGAGAAGCGTGCATGTGCGTTTGTGACACCTCTCTTGCATGCGCCCAGWACAGAGGTGCTGACTGTGTGCTTGCTCTCACCTCATGTGTCTGATGTGAGAGAGGATGAGGAGAAGCTGAGCCAGTCGTCTGTGTTGCTGCTGCAGAGAAAGACCTGACTTCGCCATTAAGTGGATCAGAGTATCTGTGATTTTGTCCAGGACACGGTGAATATAGTCTTTCTCTTCCAGAGATTTCAAGGTGCTGGAAAGAAAAGTGTACACACCTAGAGTAGGAGGCAGAAAGAAAAGAAACAAACCACAGACAAAAATTACTTTGGTGGACTCAAGAGTTGCCCAAGGTATGCCGTGTGCTGTCTCTTAAGATGTGTTAAGCCAGAAGATCTGACTCGGATCTCTGATCTCTCTTGCTTGGCAGCCATGTCACTGCTCTGAATGACCCTGGAGCATGGATTTGGGCACTGTGAGAAAAGCAGGAGGAGRAAGACAATGCCACTTTCCTGCCTGGGTCCCACCAAGGTCTGTAGTAGGTGCCAGGTGACACCTGCAGCTAGTCCTACCTGTGGGCTGTGCTCTTCTCCTGGTCCCTTGGCTCTGAAACCTTGAGGAGATGCTGTTCCTCTTGAGATCTCTGCAATATTTACCAACCAAYCCAAGCTTTCAGCAGCTTTTGCCACTTCCCCTGTTGTTTAATATTTTATTTTTAGTGATTTTTCTAGACAGTTTAGAACTGAATAATGTTACCACAAAAAATGTAAACAAAACCAGGGTTTGTTTATGGGTGTTTGCCTCAATGAAATTCTCCCAACCAAGCAAAAGCCTTGAAAGGTGTGCTCCTTCACCTGTRAAGCTGATTCTGCTTTAAAAACAGTGTCCAAATCAGCTTGTGCAAATTTAGCTGTCTTGAATAGTTTACTGCTAAAAGTGAGCAACCTGAAGGTTTGGACCAGATAAAAATTTTTCCAGAAGACAAAGCACCTTAAAACTCCCTCTCCAACAGCCCCTCTACATCACCTACAAGAGTCTCTAATCCAGGCRTAAGAGCTTTTGCTGCTAGTAAATCTTGAGAGCATGAAGCACATCAGTTTTCAAAATGGAAAAGTC
Source organism: Cardinalis cardinalis (assembly GCA_014549065.1). Classification (NCBI taxonomy): domain Eukaryota; kingdom Metazoa; phylum Chordata; class Aves; order Passeriformes; family Cardinalidae; genus Cardinalis; species Cardinalis cardinalis. The sequence goes on from JACDOX010000002.1 coordinate 15,201,213, forward strand.
TAAACTATTTTGGGCTGTTTTATCTTGATTTTTTTCTGGACAACAACACACAGCCAATGTCAATCAGGTCACAACAACACTGTGCTGCCAAAAGAGAGCTGTTGCATTCAGCATCAGTTTTTAAATCTTTTGGACTGAACCAATAACTCTAAAACAGGTCATATTGCCATAATCCAGTCCTGAGGCACCAGGGGTTTAAGATGTACATACAGGAATACAATCAAACTGGCTGCATCGTAGAGTGTTCATTGTCCTGTGTCTATAATAGACTTGACAAATCCTGTGCTTTGGCCCTTCTGCATCAGCTTASAGAGTCAAGAAGAGATCTGGATTTTGTCCCTGGGAAAAAAATKGTTTCTGGAATAATTTTTTGTTTTTCTTTTCTTTAAAGCATCGTACATAGCAGAATATGGAATGCAGTTAGTGCTATTAGGAATAAAAGTCATACAGACACTAGCATGCACACACAGCCAGGCATATATGCTATAGCTTGTCAGATATATATGGCATAGCTTGGTTTTATTTTTTGTAGCCTTGGGGCTGCCACTGGATGTGAAGATACTTTGCTGTGCATCTGAGCAGTCAGGGAGCTGAGATTTTTTTAACATCTTGGCCTCCCTCACCTCCTCAYATCATCTGGGTACTTTGAGGACCTGACACCTAGAACTACTGTAACCTACAAGTAGTTTTTATGATTTTTTTTCCTTCTCTGCTAAAAAGAAATGTTAATGTTTGTGAATGTGAGTGTCTCTGGGAAAGAGTAAGCAAGAAAACTGTTTTAAAAGGRTAACTCCAACATAGTACAACTTCTGAAAATTATCAGTCACAGTTCTTAATTTAGGTGATGGGTATTRCTTCAAATTTGATACAGATAGATTGTACAGTGGCCTCTTTTCTCACAYGGCTTTTCATAGCTATTATTATTATTTTTACTGAAATCCACAAACAGAAACTGGTCCATGGGCTTTTCTCAGCTGAACCTTTCTCAGCTGACTCTGAACACCCTCACATATGCCTATTGAAAATACAAGGCTTGATAGCTTAACACATACCTGTAGGGGCAAGATTCTAAAATATCACTGGCAGAGCACAATCCACTAGAAGGAAATACTAATCTCATAAATGCACAGCACCTCCAGAGGAGTTTACTTCAGCCACAGGAAACTATTGTGCTCTTACAGCAATACCCCATAGCTTGATATTACTGAAACCAGTAAAAGAAAATAATTTTTTAGGAGGAATTTTTTCTCACCTAGGTCTAGTCTAGAAGCTATTAAAAACTGTAAATCAAAAAAGCACTCCCCAATAACTGTAGAGAATTCAGGCAACTGCCAGTCAATACCTGCCACGGAAAATTATGTTTAGTTTTCCTTTCTACAGCCTCACAGTGATTGCTCCTGCCCCAGGCCATTGACCAGAGACTCCCCCCMAAAAAATGCTGGCTATCACACACTCATACACATCCAAGCAGAGCTTTCAAATGAGGGTGCAGAAAATTGCCTTAGCAAAGTGAAATTTAACAGCCCCCGAGGCCTTTCCAAGCCTAAATTCAACAGCTACCAGGTAGATTTCCAGCTCTTTCTGTAGGTCAGTGTTGTAAAACCTAACAGGCACAAGAACAGAGAAGGCACCACCCCATGAGCAAGCAAAATCTGTTGGTCCACGCCCAKAACACACACCAGAACAGGATCCCTCGGGGACTGCAGTGCTACCATGCCAGCCCTTGGCATACACTGATAGAATTTTWTATCTCTCACCATATATAATTATATATTCGTTGCATGTTACTGTAGAAGAGAATGTCCTCAAAATCTTTTCTGTCACAATAAACSCCAGTTTAAAGTATTTTTTTACATTTAGAGTTCAGGCTCACAGAACAACACCCAATTGCTCTGTAGTATTCCACTACACCCAATTGCTCTGAAACTGTAGCAAGAAAGGCTGAGGTGTGAGGAAATTCATCTTTGTACCATGCACTCCTGGAATCATCCAGCCCCCAAAATAAAGAAATAAATAAGCACAATTTATCAGGAACTGAAAAACAYCAGGAGAAAAGAATAACAAGCAGTCACATGGAACAGTGTATCAGGAGGTCTCCTGTATTCATCAAATCAGCAAAATCTTTCCAGCTCTGTGGACTAACCAGCTAACTAATTAGGTAAATCAGCTGCTAAGGCAGATGTGACCTACATCTTCATGTCCAAAATGAAAGCCTGTTGCTTTGCCATATAGCACCATTCCTCTTCTCTGATACACTCAGAAAAAGTAAAACATCTGGCATCATGTTGCCCTTTCATGATTCTAATACTTATTTTCCAATGTTAAGTAACAGCTGAATGTGGTTTTCAAAAACACTACTTTGCTTTTTAGTCAAAAGATTTAYTGCTGCAGCTTTAGAGGGGGACCTTTAGGTTTGCTATTTAGATGGACACAATTATGTCCTTGTTGTTACGGACATGTTGTCACCTTAAAATCTCAGCAAAAATRTGGAAGCATCTACCTTGGTTCACAAACAAAACCTTCCATCCTTTTTACATGAACTGAGCAAATAAAAAAAAAAATTAAAAAAAAATTGTGTTTTGTCCAAAACCACATGGAAAAGGAGTGTAAAGATATTAAACAGCCTTGCAAGATGTTGCAAAATCAGAAAGGTCCAACAAAAGCAATAAACAACGCTACTTCATGTGAAGAGACTTCCAGATGTCCAAGGATTTAATAAAGAAATGTTTGTGTACARTCACTGAATTAAATCCACACAAAGATTTAGAATGCAAATGCGGACTGCTTTTAAACACGAGATGTGCATAACAGTCCTATTTGTTTAATTAWTCCACTTGTTTAAACCATTTTGAGATCTGCTGGTTTAATCACAYGCATATATAATGCCAACAGCATAATAAGCCAAAAATTCATTTTGTGTTTATCTGCTGTTTCTTTAGTAGAAGATTTGTGAATATTTACCTATGCACTCACAGAAAGAAACCAGGCTAGGGTAGGCTTGGAGGTCATCTAGTTCATCCTCTTGCTCAAATAGTGGTAACTTCAGAGTTAGAACAAGCTGCCCAGAGCTTTGTCCAGCTGAGTTCTGATTATTTGCAAGGATTGMGATCCTACATCTTTCTGGCTAACCTGTTCCAGGGCTAAACCTCTCACTGGGCAGAGTTTTTGTTCTGTTTACCTGGTCAGGATCTCCCTCGCTGCGGTTTGTCTCCATTGCAGATTGTCCTTTCCTCTTGCATCTCTGAGAAGGGTCTGGCCCTGGCCCCTCCATAACCTGTTCATCATCTCCATAGCCAGCTGTTCATCAGCGTTGAGGGCTGCAGTAAGACCCTCCTTTACCTCCTCTTTCCCTGGATTAACCAACTCAGCTATCTCACAAATGCTTCAGAGCACACAATGTTTCATRTCTGTCCAACACTTTATGTAAGGAGGTTGGCTACATTCTGTAAAGTAAAGCATCTCAAGAAGACATTTTAGAGGATCTATGCCAAACACTTACACAACTCTTACACATACTCCAAATTACGCTATTTATGTCTGTATTGCAGTCTAATGCCTCTTAATTTGAGCATCTCGAGAGTCTGACAGTCAGAAATTTGTATCCACATTCCCACTGTCTAGTTATGAAATTAGTTTGTTATAGGAATAAAAATACYGATATGCACCTTTTTGCATCAAGATAATGACATTCAATATAGCCATACATTCTGTGGCCATACATACATTGAGTTTACAGTGGTCCCATCTCTCTTATGTACAGAAGGAAATCTGCATCTGATTATCACAGACTTCACTTGCTATATATATATATATATATATATATGCTTTTTTGCTTTTTTTTTCCCCCTTTTTAACAGTTTTTCCTTAGGGGAATCTTGTAATGAAAAAGTCCCATTAACACAGTGAGATGTGCTTATGAAGGATAGCTGGTGATGCCTGGCAGGGCTTTGTCAGAATAAAATATTTTGTTTTATGAATCAATACTAAATACAACATAGGCACAAAATTTCTCAAGATCATGACTTAAATTCTTCATGTTCAAGACATGAACATCTAATTTCTTTTATTCAAACCTCCATTTCCATYTTTTCTAACTGAAATTCAAATTTTTTTTAAATCAATTACATATTCTAGATTTATTTAAGAAGTTTAAATATATTAGCTTTGAATATATTAGCTAAAATTCTGGAGGAGCATTACTTTCCAGGAAGAATATTTAACTCTAGGAAATATTCTGTTGTAATTATCAGGGCAATAAAAGGAAAATAAAATGTCAAACAGTAATTAGAATTGTCTTATCCAAGCAATTAAGGTAAGACAATAGCCCTTCATTCCTAATATGCCACTTGCTCTCCTAAAATGTTACTTTTTGGCAATTGGTTACGACCACAACAAAACCTGAACCACATTCATATCTCACAGAACATACATAAAGCACTTTTTATTAGATTGTATAAGTACATAATTTTGCTTGGACTTTGAGGAGACAACATCCAAGCTTCCATAAAGAAAAGTTCCTGATCAATAAAGCAACATCTGCTGTGTTTACAGTTAGCCTTTTATGTCAATATCCTAAATTTCTTTTTCCTGCAATTTGGGCAAGTGATCTGTCAGACAACTGGATAAAACGGAAACAGAGCTCTCCACATCTGTTTTCTCTAGAGGGTGGTACCATCCACAAGTTCAAAGGCAACAGGAAAAGCTTTACAAGTAGGTAAATCCTCAGCATTGGGAACTCTGGCATCTTTAGTCACCAGGTAACAGCTTAGCAGGGAATTTTCTCTACAATTTTTTWGTTTGGTGCCTACATTATTATTTTAGATGTCTATCATTTCTATGAGAATACCATGGGTCTCATTTCTGCATATAAAAACAAAATTTCTAGAGGTTTTTTTTTCATTTCAAACAGAAAAGAGTCCTCTGGTGTGCAACAGAAGTTTTCTGTCACAAGTTTCAAGTTAAATTTGCTTTTTCAATCATCTCATGTAGAATTCAAGTCATCATAACCTTGCACTTCTTATCTAGTCATCTATTTTTGAACTGTACCTCAGAATGAGATTTACAGCCAAAAACTATAAAGGAAGTGGAAAGTGATTATATCCGTTTTAGATGCCTATAATATAATATAAACTAAACCATGATAAATTCAATCACATTTTTGCCCTTATTTCCTTTCATTTTGCCATCACCTGAGCACTGCAGGTAAGCATTGCCTTCGGGTGCCATGTGTGTGGTTYCAGCTACTTCAGTGTCTTGTAAGCAGAGTTTTAAGACCTGCCAACATCTAGTTCAAAGCACTCCTCTGACCACTCTCCACAYCAGCTGCACACAATGTGTCATCTACTCACTGCATCCATTTTCTGGGTCTCATCTACATCACCAGACAGATTCGACTGCTCCCACCGCTGCCTGGAGGGCCTGCCTGCATCTGYGTTGAAAACCCCTTTCCATTGCTGCTGTCTCAAAATGAAAATGCCATTAAGGACAGCAAGCAATGTTCAACCACATGCAGAAGCAGCCACAATTACCCAAGTGACAGCAAAGCACACAACTTACCAGAATTGAGCAGGATGATGGACTTAAGGCACACGAATTCCTCCCCTTGAAGGTTCATCATGCGAAACCGAGCAGCAGTAGCCAGCAGCATGTCAAAAATTTCCACCATGCCCTCTACACATTTCCCTTGATTCCTGTGTGAATACCATCAATGGGGAGACATTCAGTTTTAACCTGATGGTACCATGAGTTCTTCATCCCCTTGGACCAATACCCTCCAATTTGATTTCATCAGCTCATGAGCAAGTGTGTGACTTCCTATTCTGTGCACATTTGATATATGTGTGATTGCAAAAGCACTGTTCCAAGAAAAATAAATAAACTATTAAGTACTGTGTTTCCAAAAAAAATCAGTTTCAGGAACTCATCACATTACTGTGGTGGAACACTTTAAATTGACTCAACCAAATCTTTATATTTGAGGAAAAGATTAGTTTAAAATTACATTTTGATTTGTGTGTGTGTTTTCTGCTTTTGTTACTTTGCTTCCTCTTTATTTTCTTTTTTCTCTTTAACTGAAAAGGTCCCAATTCTTTACATTTCTCCCTCCCTAACCATTTGCACTTGTTTCTAGCTGCCTGAGCAACCTTTAATGTTCCAACACACTTCTCTCGATGTTCAATATCAACATAATCCCTCCTCAAAGAACAAGCGTATTCATGAGCTCAGGAAGGACCTAAGAGGCCAAAATCATGTCTGTAAGACTGATTAAAACTATCAGTTCACTCCACACATCCAGTAACTTTTTACATTGCAGCATTAAACAAAGCTGAAGTTTGGAACATCTCGAAGTGTTCATTAGTAATGGCAATTAACCATCTCCTTCTGCTCACAGTACAAGGCATTCCCACTCACTAATTTTCATCTTGCCCACTCAACCTGCAGCTGAAGAATTAATGCAGATTGTAATTATTTTTTTGTGAAAATTTAGTCTGCARATCTTTTGGTCATTTCCATTGCTACCTTTTAGAAGAACTACCTAMTTTTACTTCTATTAGGCCTCCTTGAGTGAAATTTTAATATATAAGACTTAATGAGTGATCTGAACTKCTATTTATAATACTTATATTATAAAATATAATACTTTTTAGATATGGATTTCATCAACAAAATTAAGATCAGTGCTAYAGGAAAATGCAAAAGCAATTTCAAATGAACAGAGTATGATTTATAACATGAAAAAGATTGAGCATGCCCTAATTTCACTGTCACAAGAAACCTACTAGCATAGAGATGCTGCCTCAGGTCTTAACACAGATGTGCTGTTGAGAACCTGTCGCTGATGTCTGAACCCACACCAGAGCCTCAGACAAGGAATACATCTTCCCCTCTGACTGCAGACTGAGAAACCTCTTTGCACTTTCCAAGGCATCAGGACAAGTTTAAATGCTTCTGATACAATATATTTGCCCACAACTATAGAAAGATTAATTTCCTCTCTATAGAGTTTAACACAGAGGACTAGAATCCTTTAATAGTTTTGCATAAACTTTAAAAATGCCCCCCAAAAAGTCTGTTTAAGAATTCAGTATTTCAGGATTTTGCAGAAAGAAAAAGCTTCTGTGGATCAAAAAAATGACTGATACTAAAAAAAAAAACCAACAATGTTTTCATGTCTGACTGAGATATTTGTTTGGTTCCCAGAATCCACAAAACTACTGCAGCCAGCATTCAAAACTTTTCAAAATATTACACAGTCTGAACAAATTGCAAAATTTGCATGTCTACCATCAGAGGAAAAAAAAAGAAACAGGAAGTTATTTGTAAAATCAGACTATTTAACATGCCTTATGGTGCCTCCTGAGACAGACATTTTGATAGCAAGTAAGAATTATTCCCAACCTCCTAGAAAAATAGTTCACTAGACTGTAGTTTACATAATCAATATTCAAATCATTATTTTCTTGCTGACAAGTATGACCTCTGGACAAAAACCCCTAATCCAGCAACACATATTCCATGTGCTTAAACCAACATGTGTGCCTCTTTCCCATCAAYTGAACTTGCATGATAGAGGATTAATAAAAATTCTGTAAATTTAAGAKATTCTAAAGTGTTCCTAATCTCTATTGTTTTGCTATCTGCTGTGTGTGTGAAAGACCAGGCTACTACATAAARGAAAAGAAAAAAAGAGTACCTCTTTAGGTAATGTACTTTAGGTGAARTTATACATCCAGCCTTAGGTATTCATGAGCGCATGCAATGGCCTAGAAATTTCTGCTTTATTTTCAGWGGTAGGAAGCAGATCCAACTCTATTGACATCAATGGGAACTGCAGGAGCTAAGTATCTTTGCTATWTAGGGTTCTATTAAATTTWTTATTATTATTATTTAGGCTGCAACAATTATTTTATTTGTGMATCAACAAGAAACTATCTGGAACTRGAATCTCCAGTTCTCCTGAATTTCCTTCTAACTTTCTAACAGAAGCTGGTAAGACCATCACATGTTCACAGTTATGTGTTCAGTTCATAGAGAGGCCTATCTGGGAAAGCCTAGAGAACTTTCCTGAAGGACAAATTAGCAATAGATTTAACAATTTTCTTTATCCTAGCATCTTGATGTTGTCTTTGTGTACTCTCAACTTACTGAAGAGAAGACAACAAAAGCTTGTTTACTGCACAGCATCACAGTGTATTCTCAGAAGAATCATTTAAATTTGGCTGTTGGGGAATGTTTAGGAAAGTTAAATCATTTGAATTAAAGGTCTTAAGTGGCTGCATAAAAGTACTATGTGTATTAACTTTAGTAGGTCTATAGAATCACAGCACCATCCAGGCCAGAGGGCATTCAGAATGACTTTAGTCCAGCCTCCCACTCAAAGTGGGGTCAGCTCACTCAAGGCTTTATGCAATGCTGGTCTTGAAAACCTCCAAGGATGGAGACTGCACTACCTCTCTCRCTTAATTACTTTCATCATCATGCTTTTTTCCCCTCCCCTATATCCAGCCAAAACCTCCTCTGCTTCAATTTATTACTCCCATTTTTCAATCTCCCATCAGGCATTTTAATAAAGAGCCTTGACAACTCCATGTAGACTGTAGGTTATGCAGACTTAAAAGCCCTTTCTCCTYCAGGCAGAACAAGTCCACTTCTTCCAGCCAGAAGGCATAGAGTCTGGCCTCAGTGGCTCTCCACTATGTTTACTGAAGTTTATTAATATATTTCCTGTAATWACTGGATTTGATATTCCAGATAATGAGTGCCACATAAAAGGAGGATAATGGCTTCCCTCCCTCTAATGCCTAYGCTACCAGTGATAGTGGTATCAGTACCAGGGCTATTCCACTGTATGTAGGAATAYGAATCTAAATTTTATTTCAGTCTTGGGAAAAACCTAGACAGCAGGAATGCCTTTAACAGAAACACAAGATCAAGTAAAAATTAATAATGAAGGGTGCTTGGGWGAAGGGAACAGGGACTCAAGGACACAATGGATGTTCTCATCAAACTTTTCATTCAAAGGGAAATGCTAAAGACAGATGCACCACCAAAACAAAGTCTGACTGTGTTTGTTATCTCTCTGTCTTCTTTGACCRTGGTACTTCATTTGATGAAAAGGGACTGCCAAGAACAGATGGGATGCACAAGGCTAGGACAGGGAATATCAGCTTCAAAAGTGGACTCGGTAACTTGGTGATGAAGCCTCTAAACAAGGTTTGGATGTGTTCCTAAGCCTAAAGGTAGGTTAGGAAACAGGGGAGAGGACAGCTGCAAGGATAACATTCACATTCCCAGTTAGAAAGGAGGGCATCCACAGATTTAACTCAAATGCCCATGCTCTGACACAGGAGAACAGTAAGCCTGTACACAGACTTCTAAACAAGAGAGGATCTTCATATGTATTAATGTATTCTATATAAACTAGTTCTATTAATAGACATTGGTAGAAGCTTTCTACTCCTATGTGAAGCAATGCACTAAACAGCTTAAGGAGGTGGGATGTCAGGAAAGCTCCATGTGCAARGATTTAAGACCAAATCAAGAACATCTACTTGGATGCCTTAAATACTGCCAGACAGGTATTTTAGAGCTACTTAACTAACAGTGAATTCCCCCTTTTCTCAATGCTGTGCTTGATCAGTCATTAAAAGATGAGAAAATTGTTATCAGAAGAGAAATTTTACTTCAGACCATCCTGCATTTAACCAGTAACACCAACACATTGTGGAAAAGGTTAGGGGAAAAGTAAGCAGGAAAAAAACCAAAATCTGAAAAAAATTAACCCCTAAGCTCTAGAACAAAACAACAATCTGAAAAGAACAGGAGTCAAAGAGAAAAGCAGAAACTACTAGGTGTAAATCACGGTGTCAGATGCGAGTGCTGCTGATAACGAGAAATGCTTATTGTTCTGTTAGTATCCAGGGGTTAGATTTTGCTTYGGAAAAAATGTGGTTTTGATCACAGCAATCTAGCTTGCACCTTCACACAAATCAACCAATAAGTGGTAGGTGGTCATGAAGGTGTGAGCTACAGAAAGGGACAAATTAATTATATGCTGGTCTTGTTCTACAGTTCTGTTTTGTTCTTTTCCATGTGGTTTGGGGATTAGGGGATTTTTTAATTGACTTGTTCATAAACCTTCAGAGATAGCAACATCTTTTGCTCATCCCATTTCTCCCTGAATACTGGTTTTCAATTAACACACCCTGGGGAACTTCACAGACTACAGTCAATGGCTGGTATTACAGCCTGCTCTTCCAGAGCATGCTGTTAAGAGCCCATTGTTTCTTATTCAATATTAGCTTAAGAACAAAGATTTGGGTCAATTGCTGGCTAAAATATATTTAAAAATTTATAAAATTATTCCAATATTTAAAAGTCATCATTGAAAAATATTTGCAATAAATATGAAGTAKCACATTTATCAATAAAAAAGAGAAAAAAAATTATATCTATTTTGAAGTTATTTTCACCTAGAGTTAGTCACAGATTACCAGAGCTGCTGATGTTGCATGAATTGTCTGCAAATAATCTAGTTCAGTGGCCCTGCTCAGGCCTATATATTGCTGGGTTTTCACTATCTCCAAGGACTGAGATTGCAAAACCTCTTGCCCTGCCACTGAGAAGAATCTTCCACTGCCTTCTTTACTTTCCTCCCCATCAGATATTTATCAGACCTGAGACTTCTAGAATTCTCCTTGTTATGAAAGTTGTTCCAGTCCACTCTTTGTGGCCCATCACTGGCCTCAGTCCAGTAGGTACATGTCTGTCTTGTGTAGGGTAACTCAGAACTGGACCCAGCACTCCTGATTTGCCACAGCATGTCTGAGCAGTGAGAGAGCATCACCTTCCTCTAGATGCTGCTAAAGCTTTTCCTAAGGCAGTCTGGGAGGGCAGTCTGCTGGCTCAGAGGGCACCTAGTTGTGCTGAATTCTCAGAAAGTTTATGGAGTTTCCCCCACCATGGTGTCCTGGAGGCAATTCTRTATTTATCAGCATGCACATACTTAGGGAGGTTTCCTACTAATAGGTTTTGTTATTATGTCTTTCCTGTCCACATCATCCTGGTTTAAAGCTCCTTCACCATGTTGGCCAGTCTGTGGAAATCATGATTTTGCCCCACTTTATGGTATGCATCTCATCTCTATCCTCGATCCTCACAGYAGGTTCCATGATAAGGAAGTTAAATCCATGCCATTGATACCAGCTATGCAACCAGTTGTTGCCCTGCAGGATCTGCCCATTCTGCCTCAAGCCCTTTCTCCTCAGCTGCCCCCGTGGAGCTGGGGAGCCTGGGCTCTCACGTTTGACACTTGCCCTCAGAGCCAGGTGGCCAGCCAAGGGTCTTTCCTGACTTCATGACCAGAGGATCATCCAGCTAGGCAAACAGGGTAAGAGCAGTACTCTGCACATTTGAGCAGTGGTTAATCAGGTCTGAAACACAGAGACGATTAGCTACTAAGCACCTTTAAAAGATTTTTCTCTTTGTAAAATATAATGTGGAATGGGTCTACAAATATGCCAGGTAGGAAAAAATCCCAAAAATGCTGCTATGACAGTTCTAAGAAAACTAATTATTCTTTGGTCACATTTAAGACATTTAGATTAGAAAATTATTATCAAGGCTCTCCATTTGGGAATAATAAAGCTAAAATAATTGGCCAAAGAAAAGTTAYTCTGATTTACAGGAGGGCCTTTTTCAGTTTAATTTATATTCAGTCTGAGTCACCATAAAGCCAAAAAAACATTTCAAAATTATATCAGAAATGCAAAGAAAGTTTGATTTTGGAATTAAAAGCATCACAGTACAATGTGACCTAGAACTGGGGCCTGAGCTTTCAAGGTCAGGGTTACTAGATGAACAAGTAATCTCATAATTTGTGTAGGGACTATCTTGAATCCAGAATTATTTAATTTTCTTTGAAAACTTCTTTTCTGTGCGTACAAATCCCCAAGGGAATCTATCAGCTGAAAACTGTGAGGATGTGGAGATCATAATGAGAGGGGGCTTTAATTTTTAATCTTTTTTTAAGAATTCATCACTTTGAGCATTACCCAGCACTTCTCCAGACTCTGGAAGATTGTCCTTATTTTACATTTAAGTTGTTTGAGTTACAGAATTGAGTAGTCTTTGAATTTTGCCCAAAAAGACAGTAAAAACTGATTCACAATAAAGAGACAGTAATTTTTCATTCTTTTAAGTTTTGTCATTCTATCTCATGTAATAGTTTGGGTTTTTTCATTCTACAGGGTCTGCAGTATAATAATACATCTCAAAACTCAACCATACAGTGAAAGATGAAAGAGAAACTTAATTATTTCAAGAGATTCCTTAACTGTCTACAAGTTAACCCATTCAGCTCTATCAAGCAAGTGCCTAATGACAAGATGATTTTTTGAGCTGGGTTTTCTGGATGGAATCTATTGCTATTAAAGATGTGATGAAAAGTAAATGTACAATTGCTTTTCAAATCCATTTTGAAGGGCAAATTAAGATATACYTGTTGCCTATGGACTTTTCCCTATTGAAATAAGTACAAGCAGAAGGTCACTAAGGAAGCATTCTGAATCAAGCACTTGGGATCACTTTGCTTCAATTTTTCTAATAAATCAATRATAATAAATGCATCCACAATTTCACATGAAATGTCATGCACTTACWCAAGTGACAGACAAGTGTGGTGTCCTCAGACATTTGAACATTTTACAAGTTGAGGGACTAGAAAAATATATTCAGATTTCATTTTGATGCTCATCTATTGKATCTAATTTTATCTCTATCAAAATATCTACATAAAGAACGTAAAAGATTCTTTTCAGATATAGTGAAAAAAGTTCAGAAAAAGAGCCATGAAAGCAGTAAATTTATCAGCTACCCTGTCTTGCAGTGAATGCTGTAAGGTTTTTTGCTATTTGTGTTAGTTGCAGTTTAAAGAGATCCACAGTCTCCTGCCATTGCTCAATAMAAAAGTCAGTGAAAGAAAAAATCTTCTATTTAGAGAGGATGAAAAATCTCCATCAAGCACTGAAAGTGGAAGTAAATTTCCAGATTAAAATGGGCCCTGAAAAATAGATTAGCTTTCTGCATAAAAAGAAGCAAAAAACCTGATAGAAACACTGAAATACTGACTACATTGAACTAAACTAAAATTTTGTAAGTCCCTAGACAGATTTTTTCTTGCTACGSAAGATTTTTTACAACCATGATAAGAAAATTACAGTTGAAAATAACATGAAGACAGCCATACTGTCTCATATCAAAGGTATATTTAGCTGTGRGGTAAGCACACAGGCATTTGCATCTGCTGGTTTCAAGTGATTACCTCTAGTGCTGGGCTGGAAGAGATAATAACTTGTGGATTACCACACATCTTCTCAATGTGCTCATGMCTTTATACAACTCCTATCATCTTTACTTTGTTCCCATTCTTCTAATGAGTRTCACAGGCAGAGAAGTCAGTCCCCTTAGTTAGTCTTTGTAGCAAAGCTTGTATCTCTATTTAATTGTCTGTGCAACACCTCTGGGTACCTCTCCTATTCTTTCAATATTACTGTCAAGACAAAGAAAATCAGAAAGGCACAGTTTTCTAAGCACAGATGAAGCACAGAATTAAACAGAGGAATGGCAATGATCTATACTRTTTCATGTTTACAGCAGGAATAATGCAGAATAATATTATTATTCTKTATAATTCCTGTTGTAAACATTCTCGGGGGGAAGGAAAGCTGAAGTCTCTGACTACTGGCAAGCAAAGAACTGCTGGTTCTATAGAACTAATTGCTAGTAACAATGAGATGGAAAGACCAAGTCAGAATGCTGTTTAGGAAGATCAGAATTATTATTCTCCTATATACATTCCAACACATTTGTCTACATAAAATTTGGAACTTGTTTAATACTTTTTGGAAATTCGACAAGATGTCCATCATCTCCTTGCTAGTTAATTTCTTAAAGGACTTCAAGGCATTCCTGGCTTCCTCTTACAAAATGCACAGTGACTCTTTATCACTACGTCATTTTCATTCAATTTCAGCCAATTCTCCTCTTTAGATGGCATCCCATCAGCTTCTTTACTGTGGTCACTGGGCTTCCTTTTTAAAATGGAGCACTGCATTTCCCATTTTGCTGAAACGGAGAATGTTTCAAGTGAGCTATTTCTATCATKATTTTCTTTATAATTATGGTTCAAGCCTCTGAGTAACCTGGGATCAGCATGATATCTGAATGCAACAAATCCTTTCAAAATAAAGTAAAATATKACTTTCTTATTCCTGAAGAAACATTACATTTTCATCAAAATTATAAACAGTCTACTGTCAGGCCTGACAAATTCCAACCCTGGTCTAATGACATTTTTAAGGCCTAGTTTCTTGGGAACCCTCCAGACAGGAAACATCTGGTTTGTCCTACTAGAAACCTAAGCCTTTACTTCTAAATTTGCCTTATACAATATACTAATTTTCAAAAACAGAATATAAAATCTTGAATTTATTATTTGATTTCAGCAAGTACTGTACATTAATTTCAAACACTGAATTTGCCATTGTATTTCCTGATTGAGCCTGTTTTTCTAATCTATAATTAYTGTCATTTGAGCATTTTAATAGCAGCAGTTGTACACCGTAAAAATCTACTAGTCCTATGTAACTGGCAGACTGTTAAAATTTTGAACCAAGACTCAAGTATTTGGATAATGCATTAACAGAATAAGAAAGGATGCTTTACCTCACAAAATGCACTATCTAATCACAATGCAGACTGGGAAGAAAAATAGACAATCCAATTATATTCATCCATACAGAAAACAGCAATCTACACATACTGTCAAYTTAATTGCTGTGTAATTATTTTCTTACAGGCAAAGAAAATTTTAAAAAGCAACATAGAATTATTRACTAGGGTCTGATTTACAGATTTTTTCAAGAAGTCTTCCAAGTGTGAATTGTCACAAAGGAAAGTTGAAGAAGTATTTATTTTAAAATGTAACAAGCTGACTCGCATAGAATTAGAAAAGACAGTTTCCAAAAGATCTTCAGAGACAAGACAAGCATATGTGTAATATGACCCAAGTAGGAGGAGTGAGCTGGGAGAAGAAAGATCACATTTTTTTCAAAAAACAGCAAAGCTGAAAAGTTATTTTTATGACATTTCAGATAGATGTTAACAAGACTGTATTTATCTAKCCAAAGGGCAAGAAAAGTTGTATAATAAAATTTGGTGTGACCTAAGCTTTAGGAACAGATGTATACAAATGACTACCTATATCCAAGATCCTTGACAGAAAGAATCTGTTAGMATCAGGATAACCTGAATGCTAAAATGAAAGGAGTGCTCAAATCAGAGAGGATGCCTGCAACAGAATGATTACACAGATCTAGAGGCATACACAAAGTGTGGTAAAACTCTGTATTAACAATAGAGAGTGTTCACTAAATRTAGAAGTGTTGGATGGGACTCTGAGCAATGTGGTCTAGTGAAAGGTGTCCTTGMCCATGGAAGGGGGGTTGGCACTAGTAATCTTTAAGGTCCCTTCCAACCCAAATCATTTTATGGTTCTATGAATATTTGATGCAGTGGAAGGGCTTCATTGAGAGAAACAGGCTTTGAATCAGTGTTATGTCCTGCCCTCTGAAACCTGACAAACAGATTTTTGCTCTATAACATTCTCAAAAGCCAATTTGCCAAATCAAATTAACACATCAAAATATTTTTAGTACTAATTAAGAAGTAAATTAAGAGCTATTTAACTGATTAGCATATCACTGCTTCCCAGAGTCAAGTAATTTATTATTTTGCTTTCTGCAAATATCCCTACCAAATGRAGTGAGGCAAGTATACGATGACTTAGAAACATGTTTCTTATTATTTGAAAATTAGAAGATGTAATAGATCTACATTTTTACAGTCTCAATTGAAACTTAGAAAACAAAGAGCCCTGAAGTAATATGTGGTTCCAGTTGCATGCAATGGTTTTCTTTAATCTAACAGTTTACTTAAAACTGTGTGAATCAAGTGCTCAAACTCCATTTTACTGAGAGCATTTGGATTTTAAGTTGAAGAAGACCAAAATTTCAAAATTATTTCAAAACTGTTGCAGCTTTTTGTGAAGACTATACTTACATTTAGACAAGCAGATATTTTCTGTAYATAAAATGAGAATGTATTTTATACTTATGTAGTTCCACAGCTCATTGTTCTTACACAAGTGGAACAGCATTTTTCCTAAGGCAATAAACATTTCTCTATTACTGGGAAATATTACGTTTTATCCTRTTAGGTATTATCATTTGTATTTTACTAAAATACTAAAAGTCCTGAGGAGTGTGTGCAAATAGAGGGCAGGRAATCAAAGGATTAACACTGCATGAATGCAACCATGGAAATTCAGTACTCCACAGTCAACAGAGCAAGTTGATCATAAGAAATTATTCTGCTAATGAGAATTTTGACTAATTTACACTCCTGGTAGCCGCAGTAACTGAGAGCACTGCCCTTGACATTCTGTTGCCACCCCTCTGCCCTGGCAGCTACCTGATGAGGTCAGGAGCTTGCCYAGCTCTTGGCTGCCTCTCTGTATACTCCATCTCAGTTCGGCTCTTCTACCACTTCCAGTTTAGACCAAGATGCCAAATTCTGCCCTGAAGTGACCTCTGTGCACAGCAGCTCTCCCCTGCCAGCTCTGCTGTGTGGGCAGTAGTCTTCAACTAAAAGGAGCGCCAATAGCTAAGATTACTCTATCCTAAGAAATTCTGTCTGAAAATTTAATTGAAATTTTTCATGAAACTTTTCACGTGACTAGGAAAAGAGAGCTYGAGTTTACATTAAGATAGTAGAAAATATATTTTAAATTATCAGTCTTCTTGCTTTTAACATGAAGACTGCCAGCTAAATCCAGGATATTGTCATACAGCACAGACAAATATTTTTTCTTTCAGAAATACTTAGCATATTAGCAAGACTGGCTAAAAAAAAAAAAAGCAAGTATGTGTTTGACATATTTGTCTCATTTGTCTCCAGTTTTCATGAGGAAAAAAACCCCCAAACTTAATACATTCTCTATAAATAAATGAAACTACACTTGAGATTCTATGAGAATTTTCTTCCAAAATTTTGTCTGGCTGCTTGGAAAAATTCATTCTAAGAAAAACTGKGAGGATTTTAAATAAACAAAAATAACTATCTGAATTAAATGAATAGTGTTCAGTTTTTAATTTAAATTACTTCTGCAACAAACAGTCCAGATTAAAAGAGAAATTTACTGCTGACTTTGAAAGGAAGCACTTCAAGCAGCAGATGAATCTCAGGTGTGTTACTTGTCTAATAAATGACCAGTACCACATTCCTGAGCATTCATTTTCCAGTCTCACCTACCATAAGCCTGCTTGACATATGATGTACAGTCAAATTGTAGTATTGGTGAGATGGTATCATGCTAAAAATTAATCTGATTGCAGCAGAAATAAATTAACGTAAATAATTCACAGCAACATGCAGACTGACCTGTCCAGTAACAGGTTAGGTGCAAACAAAAGTTTTCCTGGGTGTTCCATGGAGCGCCAGACTAAGCCGATCATCAGTATCTCTAACCAGGCACATTCCAGTAGATGGACCTGATCATGGAGTGTTAAATCCACAAATCCTGAAAGAATAAACAGGAGACAGTAAAAACACTCCAGTTTTTTAAGTGGAGTAACATTATTTAGAGAAATAGGTTAAAAAGTGCTTTAGAGCTGGATAACAAAAAAGAGCAATAAAACTGACGTTTGTCCTCTTCATATTTCGGGCTGAGTTTTGTCCACCGGGGCTCCCAGTTTCAGTCAAAACAGTCAGAACTTTCTAGCCTACTGTTTTTGTGCTGGYTATACTCTTCCCAGAAATCAGGGCAAGAGCCTGGACAGCATCTCCATCCCCATACCTGTTGCCAGGGGCATGGGAATCCAGGTGCACGCTACWGAAAGGGGCATCTGTCTGCTCCAGCACCACGCTGCCTGGGGCATGAGGCAAAATGGAAAAATGCCTGCTATAAAATGAAGTGACAGCTCTAATCAGCTAACCCCAGACCAATTCTCTTGGTGAAAGGCTGTTTTACAGACTCATGACAATTCACTCTGCTGAAAGTGTGATACGTGTGTGGAAGAGGGACCAAAGAGCATATCAAACAAACTATGGAGCAGATGCTGATATTTGTRAAATCAGAATTCAATGATGAAACACCTGTTTATATTCCTAGGGGACTATAGAACATGRAGGAAGTAAGTACTTTGTATTTAAACATTGTTTAGAAATAATGAATGCAAACAAGAAATGGCTTATAACCATACTACGAGAAACTAAAAAGAAAGAATAATGGTGAAGGTACACATGTAACCATAATCACAGTGGTCCTCCCTSTGTTCATTTCATGCAAGAGATTGAATTATAGTCTCTTTTGAATTCTCATGCTTCATGAATGTTTTTTTCAATCCAGAAATATAACAGAAGTGGAGARTAATACATATTGCATAATACGATTTATTAGATCTTGTGTAAATTGTTCCCTGAAATTAGAATGAACTTCCTAAAATAAAATGTGCAGAAGTTGCCTCAAAATAGGTCTTATATATYTTTTACTCAGTGTTACAAGTGAAACATGTTACTGAATCTTGCCAYAACTTTTTGGGGTAATTGTAATGATTTATACTGATGTTCAGAATACAGAATACATGGTAAACTGCCTTACCAGCCCTAAAATAGCAGGGATTTTCCTCCTGTGTGTGTCCTCTCTGAAGGTATCTACTGAGCCAATTTTGAGGAATATACCTGACATACACTTGAATATTATCTTGAGAAAAAGGAAGAAAAAAGGCACATATTTTAAAAGTCAAATGATGTGCCAAGAAATATGTTTTTCAAATAAGAGAGAGGYAGAGAATAAAAAAAATGCAGTTCACAATAACCTAGAAAATACTGTTAAATCTGGTAAAACAGTTTTTCATATAATTATATTTAATGAAAATATCTGAGAGAGCCAATTAATCTATTGGTAAGAAATCCTCCAATAGAAGGAAACAGCTTTGACACGTTTGAAATAAAACCCACCATTAGAAGTGAATTTAGGCAGTTGCAATACCTGCTGGTTTTATGGGTGGGGTAACAATAGAGGAAATAAATAATTGCTTTTTCCTGTATTTTTCCATTATTACCAAGTACAAAAAATTATTTCCAGACTTCAAAGACTGATGAAATGGCACTTGCCTGAGTCACCAAGCAGCTTAAACAATAGAGCTGAAACTTAAAAGAGCAACATTCTTAACTACAAAGCATTGATTATACCACTCAAGCACAAAACTGGCAGAAAAAAATGTCTGTATATGGAGAACAAATAATAAACACCAGGTTTCCTATTAAGTATTGCCTTAAAATGACAATACATAATAATTGCTTTGATTGCTTTTTAGGTGACATTTTAAATTTATTATCTTGTTGTTGATAAAACTGGCTAGTTAGTTTAGCTGGTAAAACTGAATGTCCTGCCCAGAGAACCTGTGAATCCCCATCCCTGGAAGTATTCAGTGCCAGGATGGAGGGGATTTTKAACAAGCTGGTTTAATGGAAGGTGTCCCTGCCCATGGCAAGGGGGTTGGATGGAACTGGGTCATCTCTAAGGTCCCTTCCAACCCAAACCATATAAAATAAAATTCTATAAAATAATAGATTTGATGAAACAGAGTTCTGTAAGGTAACTAATACTRTAAAACCATGAAACACATTCACTGAMTGAAMATATTTTAAATTTCATATTTCAGTATGTCAAAAGGGTATGAACTGAAGTATTTCTAAAGGAAGGACATACAATTTACTTCTTTACCACAGGCAATTTTTAATGATGACATGGAAAAAACAGAAGTAATAGTTCAGACGTTCTGTTGACATTTGGGAAACGTCTAATGAAGACAATGAACTTTATAAAAAGTCTGAGAGCAAAAGAAAGTTGAATTATCTCGACGTTACCTGAATCTGAKAACCATCCTGCAAGTGGGATGAGAAGTTAGACAGAAAGGTAGAGAAAGATCAAAATGAATAAAGCATTGAAAAACATGCCCTCTGGTGAAGAGTCAGAGGAATTTAGTTACTCTTTGTGAAGCTAAATAGTACAGAGGGGTTRAAGGAGTGCAATGGATAAAGATCAAAAGAAAAAGAGAATAGCATTACAGAAGGTAATGGCATAACAGAGAGAAGCCCATGCTGGCACCCAGACTGGCTTCAAGTCAGACTGCAAATTAGGGGGCATTRTTAGCAACAAAAGTAGGTATTACCTAAGCATCACATTAAATTTCCTTGAATTTGCTCTCATTTGAAACATTAATCAAGATCTAATAATTCTTTTAAGACATACTCTTKTTCAAGAAAGTTATTTCAGAATAATGTAACAGAAGTTTAAATGAAATTATGAATAAATCATTAGTCAGTCAATCATGTAGAGCATGTTGCACTTTAGTGTTGCTGAAATTATGTGTAGACGTGCACATAATTATCAAATTCCAGTACTCTTTTAATGCTGGAAAGTTTTGAAAATTATTCAGACAGTATTTTTTTATTCTATATTTTTTATCACTGTGCTTTAAGGAAGAAGACAGACATCCACTTCATTGTTGATAAATTCACTAATTTGGATGCAGTTTGGATGTAACCTACATCTCACTCCATATACCAGAATGACTAATTCCATGTTCTTATAGCAATCAATATCAATAACCTAGATTGCCACTTGTCCATGCTATCTGACATGTATCATATGTTCAGCAGGAGAAACATGCTTAGAGGACAAAAGCCRTGCCTAGACCGTTCCTCTTTTTTTCAAATACAGATAAATTAACAGCATTTCCGAGTGATTTCCAACAACAAACTATATAAATGTAGCAGAAATACTTGTAGGAATATGGAAATCTGAATTTCTGAAAAGCTAGAATGATCTTTAGTGTGTTCAGCTAGGAGTAAGGGGCAAATAAACTTCTCTGTAGAATGCAAAACTGTAATGTTCAAATTAAGTGATTTTCCTTTCTAGTATAAAGTGGTAATGTGTGCTGCATGAGTGACAATATTACACAAATCTCTCTCTTTTAGACAATAAGACACTCCATAGTAGGAGTGGGTCCATGGAGCAAAAGCTATTAAAAGCCATGCTTTGGCAAGCATGACATTAGATTTGGCAATCCAAAATTGTATGATACCACCATCTTAAAAAAAAAAGGAATACAGTAACTATTTACAAAACAAATAAGCAAATATCTTTGTAACCTGGGAGTTTGGGCAACACAAGAACTATTGGAAATAGTATTTGGTAAAGCATACACTCTTGAGAAAAGTAGTTTATGCTCTAAGTTGTTTGACTGCAGTAAGGAACAACATAAAGCTCAGATGATTTTCATTTACTGCTAAGGGAGCACACATTGTGTACTCTTCATTTTCTGCAATAACCACTACCAACGCATGTGTATGTACATATGTGTGTGTATGTGTCAAATTTTGTCAATCATTTTGAAACTAATAAATTCATTTGCCTTAGGAACTTTTGACCAAATAAGTAGCTACCCATTTTATGAGAAACAATTTCCATAACAATTCCCATTCTCTGAGAGCCTATATCCAGTGACATTGTAGATTCAATCATTCAACAGGAAGTCCTCCACTGGCATTTCCAAACATTTGAGGATCATTATCATAATTTTGCAGSTTCTACTAATAAGACACAACTACGCGGTGTTCAGACTGCTCAAAAACAGTTAAGTAAATGTGAAAAAAAWTTATAAAGAAACCCTTCTTTTTTACATGGGATCCAACTCTAATCCAACCTATATGTTTATACTATATCTCCTAATTACCATGATGTGTACCTAAAAGATTAATGTCAAACAATTTTGCAAGAAAATAAACATTATCATGTCATAAAGATTGAGTCTGTCACCAGATGCTTTGAAGGAAAGTAAAGTAAAAGCAATAAATAGTTTTAAAAGCAATAGCAAACCTCCATCTATCAAAGTATCCCATTTACAACAGAAATTGATACCAGATGTTTATGGCAAAAAATAAAGCAGGAAAAATAGGCTTCTATAGGAAGTTTCCTCATGTTCCAGAGGTATGCAGCTCAGACTTGCAGAGCTGGAAATGGTCTTTTTGTGATTGATGTCCCATAACATTTTTCCCTCCAAGTTTCTCCAGGCACTTTCTGAACCAATTTGGCATTTAATGCACTTCAGATATGTTTTGTATACTCTGAAGCAGTAGTCTCCAGTAAGAACTTTCATACTGTCAGTTAACACTAGGTAAATCACAATCTCCTGCTGTTCTGAAATAAAMAAACATTTCTCTCTGACTATCTCTTGAAAAATCTAATTATTGTATTGGAAGATTCCATCATTCCCTAGGTCATCATCTCACTTCTCTTTTCCAAACATTATAAGTATATTCAGTCGCTCCTTAGACGAAAGAGATTCTGTTCACCTTTGAAACAATGTTGTCCTTCTTGGAGCATTTTCCAGTTCAGCTATATTCTTTTAGAGACCAGGACTGCAGACTGTTTCAGTCTGCCCTTATCTTCATCATGTTATTCAAGTTAATAACATCCATAATTTTATTACTGTTATTCAGACCTTTTTTTTTCCAGCAAACTTATGAATGTGTTGAACACTAAAGACTTAAACATCCTGCTAGCTTGTCTACTATGTCTTTAACTTAACAGCAACAGAAAATTTTATAATACCTCCTATGGCAAAAACCAGGATATTGAAATCTACAAAAAAGTTGTGGGAAATCAGAACATCTAAATTTTGTGTCTTAAATGTATCCAGACAGACCATTGTTTTTTTTCTATCTTAATGCAGTGCTTTAAAAAGTGGCAACAATCACTGGAAAAGGTTGTTGTTTACAATTCAGTACAGTACCTCAGTCATGCGACAGCCATGTAATAAACCACATTTGGAACAGAACACTAATTAGGTTGGCAAAGACAGCAGAAAGTAGTGGTGGGTGCTGCAACCTAATTGCKAGTAACCATCCAATAAAGCAACAAAATAAAGAGAGGCTTGTATCAAGAAAAATATCRAAGTAGATGAAAGGCAAACAGGAAAATAATTCCTAGGCAAGTTCTGTTTTCGAAAAAAGAGCCACAGAGAGGAAAAACATCTGTTCCTCCTAACCTAAAGCACATGGAAGGACCAATACCTCAGTCACCACTGTTTGATCAAGTGGTGAAATCTGTGCCTTTTTTAATGCCACGAGCTTGGTACCCAAYCTCTCCACTTTGAAGAGAGTGGTGAGACTGCATCTATGCATTTATCTARCACATAAGATGACATTCTGTTCTGAAATTGCATGGATCACTCARCCTCTTCAACCTTTAAGGCTGAGCCCTGAAACCTCTTAGTTACGAGATGGCTAAAACCCATACCTTGACTATAGCCTTGTCTGTACACAACAACAGCAGAGCAAAACGAATTTTGAGGCCAAGTGAATCAGAGAACCACAAACACTGTTTTCTTTGAGCCTCAGTATCCACACAGCTATGTCTACAATGCTACTCATTCCTAATTCTTTCCACAGATCTTCAGACCAAAATTATAAGACACTTTTATTAAGTTCTTCTTCCTAAGGGCATTTACAGTATGACACGGACATATTGGTTTAATTGTTTACACAACACCAGTGTTTTAAATCAAGACTTATTTTGAAGACCGAAGATCAAAGATCTCTAAACCTCAACATTTTCAATCCAAATGTTTTGTAATTTCATTTTTTTAAAAGGATATTGCTTTTGTTTCTGTAAGTGTGGTCAGAAAAAAATTAGCTACAATTTACTGAGCTCCTGGGAGGAAATCTGAAAGGCAAACAAAAAGCAAGTGGCACAGTTATAAGAGCCTCTAGCTACTTTGTCTGCTCTTTCACAATTCTCTATTTTTTCTGCCTGTATAATTATAGTATAGCAGCACACCAATCCAAACTTACACACTGTCTCRTCTGAGTGTAAACAATCTTTTTTCTAAATTAAATTTCTTGAGATCAAAGAGAACAGCATCTGCTCTTAATTACTGTTAATTCCTTTTGAAAATTGTACTTCACATTTTTACATTTTCATCTCTAATGGTTTTAAAATCTTTCTGAAAAACAAAAATTACAATTCACAGGTGTAAATTTAATATCAGTTAGGAATGTTTGGGGTTTTGGGCAAAACCCMTAAAAGTCAGAAGGAAGATGAGGCCCCACTTTCACAGTCTGTATTCATACTGAAAGTCAAGACCAAACAAGCTTTTGCTCTTCACCTCTAGTGGAGGTTTCCATCCTCCCTGAGMTGGCCTAGGAAAGTTGTCTAACAGTTTGGCAGGTAGACCATCCAGCCAAACTCCCTACCTGACACTGTCCCTGGAGCAGGATGCTGCAGAGATTTCACATTTGTCACTTTCAGATCCCATTTCCAGGAGCTAATSTGTTCTGCCTCCACTTAAAAGTTGCAATGTGATGACTCTGAAATGCATTTCTCAGGTAAATGAGAACAGTTTCAGTTCCTTTCCAGGAATATGTAAAGTTATCATGACTTCACTCAATGCTTTCTGCTTGTGCAAAAACTACATGCTTTTTCAGACCTGTCCAGTCCATATCTTTTCAGAATTAGGAGTTCAAAAAGTTCCTGAGGCCATTCCTGGTCCAAAAAACCAATTCCTTGTTCAGTACAGGAACCTATCTTTCCTCAGATACACACCAGTCTAAACTATGACCAAGTGGACCCTGTCTATAACAAATATATTAAATACTGTCCTATTTCAAGTTTCCTATGCCAGAGTAASCTTGTAAATAAGTTAGGCTAGTAGAATTTCACATACTCAAAGCATACTCAAAGCAATACTTTGCTCCAAGCACAATTAGAATTTAGGGCCATAGAAACACTTCAGAGGCAGTGACAGAAAATTGCCACTGGTCAGACATACATTCTCTTCTCCTGACAAATCCTTGCCACTTTTTTTGTGTAATACTGATGCCTTGTCTGAGAGAAACATGAGAATTCTCCAGCACAAAACCAGCTGGGCTGGAAATGCTCCTAGGGAGATGGACCATGTTCTGTCTGGGGGTCTGCAGGAACACTCAGCATGAGAGCCAGACCTCAGTTGGGAAGTGCTCCTCTGAGTTTTAGACACCACAAGTTCTCTCTGAAGAGCAGCACAAGCAAATTATTCTGTAGGATTTATCTGACTGCCTGAAGATCTTTCTATGATGGTAGATGGTCAGGCTGTATGTCTGAAGCTCAAGATYTCCTCCTTGGAGAGAAGATGAGCTGGGCAGTGCTGTGGCTAAGTCCATCCCTGAGCCAGGACACAAATTTACCCAGTGAAGCTGAGTGCTGCCAAGTCCTGACTTTCTCTCACCTGTCACTGTGTCAGCCTTGACTTAAACACAGGGGTTTTTCTGCAGTGGTTGCATTTTGTTAACCAAAGATTATTCCAGAAAGTGCATTAGCAGTAACCATTTAACACAAATATGTTGAGGCCTTCCATCAGGGAACATAATAAAAGTAATTGGCACTCACATAGCACTTTACATTTTCAAAGGGCAGTAAAACCATTAAGTATTATTAAACRTATTTTATAGATAGAACACAGGGAGGTTAAGTACCTCATGCAGGAGGAGGCAGGATTAGGAAAGAGGTGTCTCAGCACACTCTGTCATCCTTTCAACCACAAAAATATTTGACTTAAAGACTACTTGAGCCCAAGTGAAAGTTCCATTTCTTGCAAATCAGTAAAGGTAAAAAAAAAAACAAACCCAAAACAGAAGCAACTGAACTTTTCTCATAGAGAAAAAAACAAAAAGCTTTAAGAAGTTAGATTTGAGGAGAAAATTGTTTAAAATGTAAGCAGAAAAGCTGGATGCAGGGAAGCACGCAAGTATTAACGTTAATTGGTCTCACTAAACTAGGCAAAGTAACAACCTGTACAAAACAAATCTTAGGCTTAAGTTTTCCTCACCCTCTTAACAAGCAGTTTTAAAAGATATTAAAATAAGAATAAATATTGCCAATAATAATTATAACAACTACTGTATATGATTATTGTAAGTGAAGGCTGCCTGCCAGTTTGCAAGGTAAAGCTTATGCTACTTGGATTGTAAAGCAAGAAGGGAGACATACACATATTTTCTATATAGAAAACAAGCTCTTCAACTAATCAATAAAATGTGATGTTTGTTATTACATGGAAAATTCTTGCAGCACTATACAACAGTTWTTTAAAGCATGTTACTGATAATTCCCTCTTGGACTGTAATCCAGATGGCTGAGACTCAGGGTACACTTTGACAACAGTAAGATGTTACTTTATGGTTCTTTTAGCACTGAGAGCTGTGCCATTTCTCAGGAAGTTCAGGCTTGCAAATAAAATCCACAGAACTCTGTCTACTTATTGAGAATGGAACAGCAGCTATTCCCTGTGATTTTGAGTGCAGAAACATCCCATCTGCAGCTGCATGTGAAGGCTTTTCTTTGAAGATTGTCCTCTGAATTTTTCTCTGGACAGGTGAAGAAAGACACTACACAAAATTTATTAGCTACTGACTAAAATAGATGGTATGAGGTAATACATCTTTTATTTATTGTCTCTGCCACAATTAATTACATTATATTAAACTTATACCAGTACTCAGGCCAGTTGCAAGTAGTTTGAAGGGGTTTTGGGGGATTTGTCATTTTTGTAAGAGGTCACAGCTACACAAAATGTTTTCCATCAAAAGCAGATGCAGCTAAAACAATTTCTGGGGCTGGTTATGCATTCTTAACTGACTTTTATGAACTCAAAAGACAGACTCATAAATACAAGCTGTCCTCTCTACTTCGTTCTTTCCCTTCCTCCCTTTCCCCACCCATCTAGGGCTGCCACTGCTGGTCTCTTCTGCTGGTTTAATTGTTCACACCATTGATGAAATAACCTGTCAAGAAAGAGGAGCGGGAAAGCGACCAATGGGTTGCTGGGAGCACCAACCACCTCGGAGAGTTTACACTTTGCGTAAATTTGCCCTATGACCTGAGGTCATATCCAGCATGACTTGGAATTTTTTTGTCTGTTCAGTTGCATCCAAGACAGTATGAGGTTTTCAGCATTTGTTTGACCTCCTCACTAAAGTACCAGGCTATGCTCCAATCACAACCTAAACCAAATGGAAGTGATGGCTTTGTGGCTGTCAAAAAAAAAAATCATTCGAGGCAAAAGGTCTCATTAAGCAATCATTCTTTGAGCAATCTCTTTGAGCAACCACAGTTTTCAAGTAAACATATAATCTGGAAGGGGGGAAAGGAGGCAGACTGAGGTAGCTTTTTAAACAACCCCAGCCTGCCCCTGCAAGGTTTCAAATGGTTGATTCAATACACAGTTACTAGGGGAGAATTTTAAAACTAAAGATCAAAGACTTCCAAGTTGTTTTCCTCTTTTGCAGAGTGCGCCTACATGCTTTTACTACATCCTCTTACTGCTTTGGAAAGGCACTCCAGTTGGGAAAGGCACTTTGGATGGGCAGTGCCCTGMTGGTGTCAGTGAATGCAGCAAGCCAGAGGTGGTTCACAGCCAGGGTACTGGAGCTGGCCGGGGCAGCACTGCATGCCTGGCCTTCACTGCGGCACCAGGAGACAGACCTTGCTACAGGAAGAGGCTCTGGAAAACCTCAGGATGGATAAAGGCAATGCAGGTATGTCACATGGTCAAATGGTCATGGGAGGACAGGACAGGGAAGGCAAGTGAACAAAACTAGGTTAAAGGGAGCCTGGAGAGCAACTGTACCACAGGCAGCTCATTTCTACTGCTCTRCACCTCATTTTTCCCACAAATGTTAGGGTGTAAAAATATCTCCATTGTTCCATTTTTTATCCTTTTTCTTCCTTTAATTATAAGAGCTATATGAAAGACTTAAAGGTCATCATAACACAATCAAGAACATTTAAAAAAAGATATAAAATTAGATTTGCAAGATAACACAACCAATGGCCAGCTTTAGCCATTCTCCTAAACTAACATTAATTATTTAAACTGAAATTAAGGATTAACCCCAGTCTTTCTGACTGTCCCTAAAATACCRTTTTATACTTTTATTTCCAATAATTCTGTTTAATTCTTTAAGAATTAAAGTTTTACTGTTTCGCTTTATATCTCCACCCATGTCTGGAAGTTTTAGAAGCGTCACATTCCAATTTAASACTTTCTGACTGCAAAAACTTTCACATGATGAAACTGGGAGGGCTCAGMTCTCTCCTTCTTCATTCATAAAATCTGGTGAACAAGGCATTAAGCTTTTTTCTCCACAATGTCTCCTACCACTGTGCTCAACACTAAATCCATTAGCATTCATTGCAGCGGCATATGGAATCAGAAGAAAAGAGGATTATTTTGCAACCCAAGGAAAAGAGGGGGAAACTGTCAAGTTTGTAGKGAACT
The DNA here is from genome assembly GCA_014549065.1 of Cardinalis cardinalis. Classification (NCBI taxonomy): domain Eukaryota; kingdom Metazoa; phylum Chordata; class Aves; order Passeriformes; family Cardinalidae; genus Cardinalis; species Cardinalis cardinalis. The sequence goes on from JACDOX010000002.1 coordinate 15,229,655, forward strand.
AGAAGATTAAAACTGCTTCAAGACTACAAATAGAAACTGCTCAGAACATAGTGTGCTGTACCTAAGAAATGAGGCATAACTTCAGAGTTCATGGTCTGGTCATTCTTTATAGTCACTASGATATAAAACTAGCTTGACTAATGCACCTGCATCCATTTTTTCCCTCAGACTGTTCACTTTTGAAGTATTATTTCTGTCTATTGCACTTATATGTGAGTAACAGAAGCTATATATATTGATATGTGTAGTTTATCATCCATTACATTGCCTGGTATCTACATCAAAACAGAAACATAAGCATATATAAATGAAACGTCAAATATTTCTTTTTCCTCCTGTTTGTTCCATCCCTACACACTGGTTTTGAACTGAACCCAATCTCGAAAAAGTTGTCCAAGAAATTGTAAAGATACATCAAAGAGAAAAAAGACAGCAAAATTAATTGCAGCAATTTCCTTCAACCACTGCAACAAGAAGACTGTTTCAGCAGCTGTGTGGGAGTGTCATCATAAGACAGAGCACAGGAATACTTTACAGGGAAAGCAAGACACTGGAATGCAGCTGGTAATTTGTATTAATCTTCTTGTCCATGGAGACCTAGTAAGTTATCAAGCAGCATGTTTCCACAAAATACATGTTAAGCCCCTTTTCTCACACTCTCCTTCAAGGTGTAACCAACCCAAGGCACCCTCAGGAAACTGTGGCACATTTCATGGACTCAGGTGTGCACACAAAACACAGGTGCTGCACTTGGAGAACAGTGACCTTGACTCAAATTCCCATACTGCTTGCTGAGATATATGCTGAGCTAGAGCTGATTGAAAGCCCTCTAGCAGAGCTTTTTACATTGGAAAGTGACAGCTGTCAAGTTTAAAAAACTCTGGGTAACATGTCAGATTTCACAGAATGAAAACAAACAAATAAAAAAGAGGCTGGTTTCTATCTGTAAACGTGGCCTCCTTGTCAGCTTCTCATCTTACTTTTCAGYGCTCTACCAGGCACCTATTCCCACTCAACACCGAAAGAGGTATCTAAACTTCTGGAAATATAGGACCCTTTTCCCTAAAATTGTCTTTTTATTTTAAACAGGTGCCTGAAATATTTTAAATTTTATTGAAGTCTACCCTTTCACATTAAAAAGAAATTAATTTCACCCAAAAAGGTTATTATCTAGCAGAAATTTTCAAACATTTCATTTTGCATGAAGTGAGAAAGTTTATTTTTACTGTTTTTATCTGCCAGAAACCAAGAAACTAATTTACACAACACTAAAGGAGACATCTGGAAAAGTTTTGGAACAGTGTAAAAGCTCATCCAAAATGACCGGACCTATAAACTCTATTTGTTATCCTTTGACAGGACTGGAAAATTGCATGGAATCCCACCACATTAAAAAATATCACTGTAATACCTTCTAATAAGTAGAATAGCAGAAATGAAAGATTAGAAGAAAAATATGTAACTTGAAATTCAAATCCCTGAAATTATATATAATTTGATATTTTTTTAAACCTTGTAAAAAAAGTGGTAGTTTCCATCTTTCTTATTTCAGAGACGTTTAGATTTATTCTGTTTTTTCTTTTCTCTTTCACATGCATATGAAAAGCAAATTTGACAGGCTCCTTATGGATGAGAATAAAATTTTGGCTTGGATCAGGAGATAGAGCCACTTCACCTGGTTCAGACATAGACTAGGAGACGATTTTACAAACAGCATCACCATGCTGATCCTCAAAGCACAGCTTGGATCTCATAAAGGAGACTTCTTCCAGCTGAAGTCTCCTATCCTCAGAGGCAGAGGAACTGTGCTTGGTGTAGAAGSCCCAAGGCAGCCAATATCCCCTGATAGTTACCCAAATGGTGTTKTGATGATATCCAGGAGGTTATGAGTTCCTGTTACTCACTTCTACAGCTCATATATGTTTATATTATCCCATGGCTACCTGTCTGCCACCAGGAGAGTTACCAGGATGAGATGAAGTCATGCAGTAACCACAAAGAGCTCACACAGAATCGATGTTGCACTATGATGGTAAAAGGCAAACTTCTAAACAACTGAACAAGAGACAGAAAATATSAAACAACAATGTGGTGGAAACTTGTCAAGATGATGACACAGCATTTTAACTTTAAATATCCTAAATATGTTTATTAATGATCTGACAAGCCAAGAAAGCAACRAGGCAGCAAAATATGAAGATGACAGAAAACAATTTAACTTAAACAGAACAAAGGAAACAAGAATTTCAGAGATACTCAGAGAAGTGAGTCACCTCCTAACTGTTTGTGATAACTCTGGAATCAACCTAATTTTTTAAGCATTTTCAGGCTGCATTTTTGCAGAGAGGGACAATCAAAATATGAACTGAGTAAGAGGGATGAACTTGGAAATTCAAAAAGAAGAGGAAAAAAATCTTAATATTATTTTCTTACACATACACAAAAAAGGCTAATTCTGAGTGTAAAATACAGCACCTACAAACACATTTAAATATAGTCCTACTCTGATTAAACATGAAGTATTAGGAAGCTGCTCAGAGACTCAGAAGCCACAAGACTCTGATGGTCCAAGAGGCTGGCARCTTGTTAAGAAGGGGGAAAACACCTCATCAATGTTACACCGAACTACTTCTGGCCTCACATTAGTACATAATTTCAGTCACCCACCAACATGAAATTGCTTACAAGTTACTACATACTATTTGTAAATAAAATAACTCATGGAAAGCTGGTAACAGTTGTTCACTGTCAGCTGAAGAAAAGCAGATCTGGATTCATCAGCCTGAAGTGATGGATTTTTACCAAAACCTCTCAGAAGCCCTATTACTGACAAATAAGGTACAAAAAGCTCATCTGGAGTCTAAAGAGCACTCTGACTGCATTGCCTCCTGCAACAAGGCAGTAAAGGAAAWGTATTTGTGCTGCCTGGCACTGTCTCATTCAAATGTTGAAATGTGTGTCCACCTAAACACTTGGTTAGAAGAGTCTCTCCCCTTAAAAAAATAAAAAAAAATAAAAATCTTTAACAAAAAGAGCCCCAAAAACAACCAAACCAAGAGGACAAGAACAAAATGAACAAAAAAAAGAACAAAAAAATCTTTATAAACTTAAGCATGTAAAAATTTCTGAAAAATACAAGCCACTTTTTTGAGAAGAGAGGCATACTGGCAAGGCATAAAACAGGAGCATAACGAGCAGTATAAAAGAAATAGCAAATTTCATTCATATCTGTGCCTGTAAGGGGGGGTGGGCAGGTGGTGGTTCACAACAGGGATATTTAGTGTGCTTCATAGATTTCCCATGCAGCAGATAAAATCCTGAGACACCAGTTTAGGAATGGATTCAATGTGGCACATTCTAAGAGAGTTCTACATAACTGASAGAGGAAGGCATTGGCACAGTCAGTGCTTCCCTGTGGTAAAGCAGCATTCTTCCCAAAAGGTTCCATATGAAGGAATGCACCCTACATGTTTACCTGGGGGAAAAAAGGTGCATTTGGAATTCATATTGGAGCCAGTGATCCTCCATAACAGCGCTTATATGAACACTAAGTGGGAAAAAAATGAAGTCACAAGTTGATAATTGTGCTGGATTTTCACGAGCAGCTCTTCTGTGTCAGCTGAAAACCACTCCATTTATACTGGTTTTAAAATATGTGAAGTATTAAGCAATTAAAACCAGTGTTTAGTCCCATCATCACCAAACAAAGTACTCTACAGCTTTCCTTTTCCACTAACATTGCAAAATCCCGCCCTGCAAAAGACTAATTGTCAACTGCTGATTCCAAAAGGCTTCTGTCACTTCAGGTCACTATTTACTAGCTGTACAGTGCAAACTTGGCCCTAAGAACATCCAGAATTTACTGCCTTCCTGGAAGAGAAAGACAGAAGAACAACTTTTTAAAAACTATGCACTAGCATTGGCAACCAACCAGACAGTCTTTGCCTCCTGGGAAGTAAAGCATTTTACTCTCAGGGATGGGAGCCAACTAAAGACCCTCTATGAACAAGTTAGAGGGTGCTACCTCTTACCCATGAGTCTCCAACCCCACTCAGCTATGGATAGCATTACAGTTTATGGTGCAGATTAAGCAGGAACATGCAAAGTAGGAGCTAAACACCTACTTAAGCAAGCAGGATAAAGACTGTAAATGGTGCCAGGAGCTAGAAGATTCTTGCCCTTTGAACAGGAGAGACTGGAAAAGACCTCTCTGCATAAAAGAAAGAGAAATTACATTAGAAGAAAGCCTGCTCCACGGTTGTTTATTACTATTGGCAGTAYAGACACAGGAATATTTATTTCTAGCACCATTACATTAATACTGGCCTATTCATTCCTGATATACTGTCAGCCCCCCATATCAATTGCCTTGGTTACTTTGCCATGAACTGGAGGGGGGATCAAGTTATTGGCAACCCAAAACACACACCCAAAAAATTCATTTTTAACCCAGATAAATTCCTGTACTTGCACAGWCACCCCAAGACAGGGAGAAGCAGAAAGGTAGGAACTGCTTTAGCCAGCACTGCAACTGGAATAAATCTTGTGAAATTACAACCTAACAGAGTACATCCTACAAATATATGTGGTACTCATAAGAAATAGCACCTTTGTAGCAATCAGAAGAGATTTCTGAAATAGGTATGACGTGCATTATTAATATAATAGTTGATACTATATGCCAATATTGTAATTTTAGCTCTATTCCAGTCAGGGCTTTTTTTTAATACAATGATCACACYCAGTCAGAGACTTTTCAAGGTTTTAGTAAACACCTGGCTTTCATGCCAGCAGCCTGTACAGGCACTTCTCTAATTGCAGCCATGTTTGCTGAGGACCAGCAGCTATTGCAGAAGATGCTTCATTAAGCTATTGATAAGAAACACTTTAATTAGCCTAATCCAACACTTTCCCTATCTTTGTGAGCCAAACTAAAATTAGGTTTCTTGAATTTTTGTTTTCCAAATCAACCTAAACCCTCCAGAATATAATTTCACAGGGAACACAACACATTCAGCCTATAAGCAAGATTTTGAATGGCACTTTTCCCCTCATCCATATATTAACCTTGATTTTGGGTCTTCAGACTTCCTACTGCATTTGGTTCCAAACCAAAAATCTCAAGCTGCAGAGAAAAAAATAACTGAAAATTCTGACATGAATTTTCTTTTTCTGAGATCACTCTGCTCACAAGGAATACCAGATACCTGTGAGAATCACTGGATACCTCTGACAGCCTCAGCAGTGTCCCTCTCTGGTGGGCAAAGGGAACTGGACACTGAATCAAGGTCAAGATCTTGATTCCTCCCTTCTGTTTCCAGGACTCCTCAAGTGGCTTAAGAAGCTTTAGGTCTAGACCCTGAGTCCAAGCACAGTGATAAATATTTCACCTCTATCTCCCTGCTTCGTACTGTGGCAGACAGAGACATTTCTTACAAGCAACAAAACTTTACATAAAGAACAGAAGGCAATAGTTCCTTATGGGCACTTAGCTGAGCACAGACTCCTGGAGGAACAAGGCAATTGCAGATTTCTCATCTCCCATTCCACTGTGGGATATTCTTTATCTTGCTTACACTAGTTTAAATTCACAGCAGTGCCTAACTAGCACGCAGACAAAACAACCTACTCTTTCCACACATAGTTCATTTCCCGGAGAGATAATCAAAGAAAACAAATGAGCTGGTAACAGATGTGTCATATAATGCACCAGTGCAGCAATACAGACAGGCTAAGAGCCCATCCAGAAGTCATCTGCMATAAATCTTTCCTAATTATTTCTATGTAACTTAAAAACTCCTATATATCTAACATGAGATTTTAGTGGGTGACTCACTTGAATAGAAAATGAATACAAATGATATTAAAATAACCTCTAAACTGRAATTACAGCTGACTGTGCTCAGAGATGTAGTACTAAAGAGAACCTAAAAAAATTAGCTGAAGTTAATCAACATCAAGTAAAAAGGGCCAATTTGTGTGAATTATGTGAACAAGAAACAATGGATATGTGCACATGCACATACATATCGCATCAGTGCTTTCCAACAATCGCATATTCTTTTGTAAATTATTTTAAGAAATAAATAAATCAGGAGGGATCATTACTTACTGTTTACTTAGAGTAGAAATTAACAAGCGTTTCTTGGAAAGCTCCAGGGTTCAGCATAGCTGAAGACTCTAAGACAGATATGTTCATCCAAGAGTGTAAATTATTTATCAGCTAAAGAAAAATAGCAGGAAATGTTTTTATATAAGGATCATATCTTTTAGAAATAAAATATTACAGTTTAAGTATTTAATTTTCTAATGTTTTGGCTAAAAATTATAAAGATTATTACTGTGAATGTTTGGTTTTGCCTTTCCATTTGCCAAGACCAATAGAATTTAATCTTCAAACACTATCAATTGAACTTCCATTGAATGTCCAATGAATTCCAACATATAAGTAGTTCTTGTTAAAAGAATTTTATCCTTCTTACCTGTTTGGTGTCATTTTTCATCTGTCAATATATGTCAAACAGGTAAACAAGATTACTCATAGTTAGACAAAATTTGGTTACTAAAGATATTTTCTTGAGCCAGCTTGTTGGGAAGCCCCAGAATTCAAATCTTTGAAATTCAAATATTTCTTACTCTGAAAAGGCCCGAATAGGATCAGCTTTGTAATAGCACTGTGGGTTTTGATTTTAAAACCACTGTGTACAGATGGAACTATAACTCTATAATATGTGGACTAGCAATCGTAAAAAAATTTTTTGGCTTGCATAATGGCATCAGTAGCTGATATATTCTTCAGAATCTCTCCTTCTGGACAACAAAATGAAATCTGGAAAGCTACACAATTAACTTTAGGAGTTTCTAGAAAAACTGGTAAGAATAAACAAAAAATTATGAAATGTTGAACGTTTATGTATGAAAAGTTTAGAACACTGTCAAGGATATATTTCTGAGCTCAGTCGAAGGTTCTCTGAAGAAATACTCTAAACGGTTCTCTAAAGAAACATTCTAAGAGGTTCCCTAACTACTTTTCCTGTTCTAAATCTGTTTCCTTGATTGAAATTTTWTGCAAACACAATGATGCAGTTTGAACACATTCTTTTAATGCCTATGGCCAGGAAACTACTGGGAAGAGTGGGACACCAAGCTGGAACACTATGGCTTGAAAGATGAAATGGGAAAGAACTGTATGTAAATCACATCCCAAGGCTCTTCTTGTGGCAATAGGAGCAAGCAAGAACCAGACCCATCCACTTGGAAGAGCCCCTGAACAAATGACTGCCTTCAGCAGAAATCCTAGCAATAAGAACCCCACTGCTGAGTTCTTGAATTTACTGTTGGCTCATCTGACTGATTCACAGCATCTTTTTCCCCTGGTCCYCTTGCCTGTGTTCTTTACTTTTTCTCACTGTTGGAGTCACCTTGTTGTTGGTCAGCTTGTCCTGATGTATTTCTCTCCTCYTCTATATMCCTAACCCTAGGGACTCCCTAGAGTTTGAAAGCCATTGYRTTAGGATACCTCTTAAATTTCCAGTATCAAAGTTGCAATTCAGACCTTGATACTTTTTTCCTTCTGCTATAATTTTGTTAGAGTCTCCAGCTAGTGAAACCACTGCCTGTATTTTTGTTTTGTTTTGTATTGTTTAAGTTCCTTTACAAGCACTTCTGCTAAGTTATTCTTTCTCAACTTTGGCTTTTTCCTGTCTGACACAAGCATATAACATATAGGTGCATATAACATCTCCCTGTCCTCTAGAATCAGCATYTCCACCCCATCTCTCAGCAGCAGGCCATTGTGATACATTGTCTTGTCCTTTTTGCTAATTAGAAGTTCTGTAGAGGAGGAAATAGACCCAATCTTTTTTAAAAGCACTACAAGACAATTCTAGAGATAACTAAGAAAGGAACTCATAAGAGAGGAGTTTTCTCATACAGCACCCAGAAGCTGGAGGAGGAGAAGGACAGAAAGGAATGCTTTTTGGTTTCGTGAATATAGACAAGAAAAACTGAAGATGCTTCCCAGACTAAGAAAACACAGAGATGGAAAGCTTTAATTTTGTATTTAATGATTTTAATTCTGCTGCTCTTCATAATCATTCTATTCAATGATATGTCTCAATCTGATGTTCAAATTCAAAYAGTGTTTATTTTATTCCACTACAATGTTTGATACTTACAATTTCATGGTAATTAATTGACATTTCACAGAAATTAAATTAGCAAAAGCAGCCATAAAGTAAGATTCAGATGCATATTTTAATTTCTCTTTTGCTTACATATTTTCTTCCTCTGTTTTTTCATCTAAGAAGTGGGGGAGCAGAGAGTATCACTTCAACAGACTAAAGAGATAAGCAAAGAGGTGGGGTTTTTAATGACACTTTAGAAAACTCCACAGCAAGCCTGTTAGGCAAAGGAGAAGAGACTGTAAAATAGATGTTTTGAAAGGGTTATTAAAAATTACTACAGGAATTGCAAGCCATTTATTTTTTTAAATAAATGTAGATTATTGGCAGGAGGATCACTACACTTAGGAGCTCTATAAACATTCCTACATCTAAAGGTTATAAACACATACCACTCTCATCCAGGACATCTTTCCTTCCACTGCAAGCTAACTCATTTTTTTCAAGGTTTGGTGCCACTAAAGTGCAGTGTAAAATTGTGGCTATTGGCCTTTTTACACAGTGTTCCTGATTTAACAGAGCAGTTTAGAAGGTCAAACAGGAAAACAATGCAACCTCTGTGGCTTTGAAATAAAGAAGAAAAAAAAAACAAAAAAAAAACCCAAAAAAAAAACAGTGCCAAAATGTTTATCTCCTCGGTTCATGAAGCCATAAAATAAGTACAGCACTGTGAATCATCTCAAAACTTCAAAGCCTGTATGCCCAGTGTACCATTTTAGGGCTATTAAGTTGTACAGCTACTGTACTTGTAGTAAATAGTTATACAAGATTGTAGCAGCACTGCCAAAGATTTCACCCTTGCAAAAAAATTTCCTTAAAGCTACACTCTTTACCAGGAGCTCACTGCATAAGCTCATAATGTGTCTTACCATCTCAGGAGATTCTGCACCAAAAATGTTTGGTTGATTACATTGAAAATGCCAGCTTCGTTTAGAAAGTACAGTTCTCCACATAAGACATTAAACTAAATACACAGTAAGTGAATAATGAAATACAGTAAGTTAATTCCTTTGACATAACAGCATTTCTGTAGAAAAGCAGAGTAATGATTTTGCTCATTTTATTAAAGACTATTCTGAATGTGGTACTATATCACCAAGATGTTATGTAAGTCAAGAACTTAAGAAGGCATATCTTTCAGGATTATGTGATTCAGAAATGAACATTTATCTACACTGATACCTTGCCTACATGTGATTTTAGTGATTTGTCCCAATTAAATTCAATGGTAAAAGGCTCWATTTACATGTAAAGTCTAGCCCACCACAGTCTGTTTGCACCCACCTCATGTGCAGCTGCCTGCTATTCCAACTGGCTGAGGCAATCAAAAGGCACCTTCAGTATCTTACAGAGGCCACCTGGAAGGATTGCAGCCTAAATCCCCATTAGGCCACCTAAAGAGTAAATCCTGAATTTTTTRTTTATGTCATAGGACACTGTACAAGATTTTTGTTCATTTAATCAGGCAAACTYGCTTGTATTAGGGGCCAAGGTTTTGAAAAAAAAAAAAAAATTAAAACAAGCTTTTATGTACTTGGCATACTATAAATTGCATTGTCATAGGGGAACTTGGTTCTGACCCCAGACAAAAATCATGTCATATTTGGGTACTAAAGATATTTTCTGAGGKTATGCATAAGAAGCTGCCACAAGTTCTCTTTTCCTCAGAAACTGGTTASCACCACCAACTTTGCAGAGCCAGTTTAAGAAAGTTTTAACTGATGCTGAATTAGTTGCAATAAAGATTGAGACTAATTCTGACCTTCCCAATCACGGCATGTCTGCAAGGACACTCATCTCATTTTGAAGATTTTCCTCAGCATTTCTTTACAACAGATCTCTGCCTACATTATTTTACACAATCTATCACAAATTACATTGTATTACTCCCTTTTGAAGAATAGTTTCACTTTTATCCAATACATCTAATTAGCTGCTTCTTCTTCCATGTCCACCTATTTATACGATCAGAAAGACTAGCTAACGAAAAACTATTCTTTAAAGCCTACACAGCAAAATAAACTCCAGAAAGATCCCTGAAAGTCTTTATTCTATTTTGTAAGCTGTATCTTCATTGCTTCTCTGCTCTGTTGATAWAAATTTCTTCCTTCCTCAAAAAATGTAGTCTTTTTGGATTTCAGTAAAGCTTCCAATACTCTCTCACAGTATGCTTCTGGACAAAATATCYAGCACACAGCTGTTTTCATACTTTAGTTCAAAGATGAGTAATTACTTTTATCACTAGAAGTTCTTTTCATTGATTAACATTCAAAAATAAAAATATTATTATATTCTTCAAGAAAAGTATTCAGGCTTCACTAACCAATTTAGTTTTAGGGTTGAGGAGYAGGCTAAACTGTATGTGTGTGTGTTCAGGGGCTGTACAAAGGAATTGTTTAAATTACCTTGTAACACCATGCAATGGGTGAGCACCTGGCTCACAGGTGGAGCACAAAGGGTTACAGTGAAGGGGGTGATATCTGGCTGGTGACCTGTCACTGGTGGGGTTCCACAGGGCTCCATCCTCTGCCCTGTGCTCTTCTACATCTTCATCAATTAGTTGGACACAGGACTGGAAGGGATACTGACCAAGTTCACAGCCGATGTAAAACTGGGAGGAGCTGCTGACTCCCTTGAGGGCAGRGAGGCCCTGTAAAGAGACCTCTATAAATTAGAGGGCTGGGCAATCACCAGCCATAAGAATTTTAACATGGCAAAGTGCTGGATTCTGCACTTGGGATAGGGCAACCCTGGATCTACAGACTGACTGAGGAGTGATATGCTGGAAAGCAGTGCCATGGAAGGGTACCTGGGGGTCCTGGTCAGTGGCAAGCTGAACTCGAGTCAGCAGTGCCCTGGCAGCCAGGAGAGCCAACCCTGTCCTGAGGGGCATCAGGCACAGCATGGCTGGGCAAGGGAGAGGATTGTCCTGCTCTGCTCYRAGCTGGGGCAGCCTCACCTCCAGTGCTGGGGGCAGTTCTGGGTGCCACAACATAACATTAAACCACTAGAGAGCATGCAAAGGAGGCCATGAGGATGGTGAAGGGACAGGAGAAGCTGTATGAGGAGCAGCTGAGGTCACTTGGTCTGTCCAGCCTGAGAGAAGGAGACTGAGGGAAGACGTCACTGCAATCTGCAACTTCTTCATGAGGCCAGAAGAGGGGCAAACACTGATCTCTCTCTGTGCYGAGAGGGCCCAAGAGAATGGCCTGAAATTATGTCAGGGAGGTTTAGGCTGTTATTAGAAAAARGTTCTTCACCCAGAGAGTGGTTGGGTACTGGAACAGGCTCCCCAGGGAAGCAGTCACAGCACCASCCTGACAGAGTTCAACAAGCATTTGGACAATGCTCTCAGGCACAGGGTGTGACTCTTTGGATGGTGCTGAGCAGGGCCAGGACTTGGACCCAATGGTACTTGTGGGTCCTTTCCAACACAGCATATTCCGTGATCACGATGAAATATGATTTCAATTCAGCCACTCATATAGACTTTACTCCTCACTTGCCCACATCCTGCATGTAGGTAAATTAACTTGCACAATGTTTCCAAGGTTTGAGAAGTGTGTGTAGGGGAAGCATTTCCTGCAACTGATTTTTTTCCATTTCTAAAAAGGACACTCACTTTTTAGGAAAAAAGGGATAATTCTTACCCTTGATCCTGAAGCTTGAAAACCTAGTAAATTAGCTGAAAAAATAACTGAGTGGATTTCCACAATGCTGTTACACCAAATACTTTAAAAAGTTATTCAATTCCCCTGTTCATGAATAACATATACACAAATCCTCTCTAATTCAGCTGCATAGTTTAAATCCTAGTAATAATGGAGTAGTCAATGGCAAACRTGCTATGGGGGTGACAATACAATTTAAATTGTYATACACTTTTCCATTAATGTGTATGTATTCCCAACATGTTCCAGCAGAAGAAAACTTTGGCAAGCAAAGATCCAATCTTTGAAAGGTGATCAGTACTTCTAAAATTTAATATCAGCAACTAGGTACACACAACCTTTCCTCGAGACCAAGAGATTAAAAAATATTTATTTAAGCACATAGGTCTAAATTCCTTATTCTCAGAGGCCCCAGTTGTAGAGGCAGGTAGAAAATTGGACCTGAATTCTTTTAAATCAGCTTTCTAAAGCACTTTAATTTCTGCTTTTGTTCATGCATACTGTTCTCCAGGCCACAACATCCAGAACCAGCTAGGTGTCCAGCACTTTCAGAACCCCAAAACTCTTTTTTTCTCTCTGTCCTGCTTTAGGTAYAATTGTTGTTTTCCTTTGGTATAATTGTTTGTATAGTGCCTAATAGATCAAACTATGAACGAAAAAGGATTTTTGTTATTTAATTCTAGCCAAAGTTCAACCGTTCTGTAGAAAACCTCACTTGCTAGAGTACTTATTAATGGATATACATGATCAAGCCACTGGGCTTGGTTTCTCCTTAGGAGCTATTTYGACAGTTAACGTAAATTTAAATGTAAAATACATTGGCTATACACAAAGAGTTGATAACCTTACACATTTGATTTTCCTGTGTCAGATGCTTTCTTAAAATTTGAAGTTTATATTTGGTAAACCAGTTAATTTTTTTTATCCAGTTTTAATAATCTTGTAACTGGCWGTTCTAGAGATATTTCTGAATAAAAAACAGATCTTGGTTCTCTGACAATGTTACTTAATTTCTAAACACATTTCCATTAATACTCTCAAAATCAAAAGTCATGGAAACCAAATTATTCCAGTTGGAAAACATAATGAATTTAGATTGTGGTATATTCATCTTGAATTTAAATTAATTTATTTTAACAGACTCAGAGTAATTATATCTCTAAAARTCCATAGAAAGGTAATTTGAATTTATCTGTTTTGATAGTGAATAGCTTTAACACTATGTACAWAGGTTCATTTTTCAAAAGCATTTTTGTAATGGCATGATGCAAAACATACCTAAATTAACAGCAGAACTGCCYTTGACTTGAACAGACTGTAGATCAGGCTTCAACCACCGTGACTTTGTCAAGAATAAAATTCTCAAGTGATTTCTTATAAGATACGATGAGAAATGAAACACACACAGGTTCTCATTGATCATAGATGGAGCCCACAAAGTGACATGTGAAAAGTGGCTGAAAGGGAACCCTTAAGAACTGGAAAAGACATGGTTATTGATTTACCAGGAACAGTCTTGCCAAGCTTAAATGAAGGAAAACAGAAAAATGGCATAACCTGGGTGTAACTCTTCTGAGTTAATGCACTATGTGAGTGAGAGCTGTGTTAGTCGTCTCCAGCATCCCTTCCTAAAGTATCTACAAAATTTTAATTAAATAAATGGCTACAGTAAAAAACTTAAAAGATCAGAACTCCAGTTAATTATGAAGTATAAATCACCATGTATGCCAGTATATTTTTACCAAGATAAAACTATGACATGTGCAATAAATGTCTTACAAATTTTTAAATCTTATGAAAAGTAGTTGTGTAGATTGAAACTGTGAAAGGTGATGAACTTTAACAACAAAACTACTCTCTCATTTCATTTATATTGATTACCTGAACTACATGAATGAATATATAACATATGCTCAAAGAAAAATGTTACAAATTTCCAAAATTCTCTAATTCCTTTTGGGAAAAGAGGGAATCACGGTGCACCAAAAATAATTTCATACTAAAACTTTTATTCTGGATTTGTTTTTCAAACCCAAAATTCATGAAAGATCTGTAATTCACAGTCAAAACTATAACCCAGCAAGTAAATAAATCTTAGTAATACTTATAGGCTTGGTAGTGATACTGAATTTATGGCTTACATTACATATATGAGAGTAACCATTTTCTAAGGAGATCAAAATATTGAACATAATTTGATTAGGTCAAATTGACTGGACTTGACCAATAATGTCTTTCAATTTTTAATTTTGCTGAGTTTTGTATGGAAAAAAAGAAGGATTTGCAAACAAAAAAATACCCAGCATCCTATAGAGTGAGGAAGATACCTTTKCTTGAATAAATCTTTCCTCAAAAGTCACTTACATTGCACAATAGCATTTTATTGACCAATATAACATAAACTTTGTTTAATGTTGTAAATTTTGTTAATGTATTTATACTAAAATGAACAATTTGAATTAAATGAGAATAGGTAGTCAGAAAATCAGTACGTGGSGTTGTTTTTTTCTTGTTTGTGATCTACAAGTTTTATAGCTGACGTGGGCTTTTTTTTCCTTACCTGGAACTCTCTTTGCCCAGTTGATCATGTGCACCAGTTCTCTGTCTGCAAGGTTGGTCAACAGGGTCATCATAGAGGCTTCATTGAATGGTCTGTTTGGGTCATACTCAGAATAAACCAGGGGTGGCTCAGCTTCCAGCAAGGCACTGACCATCTGTTCTGCCGTCAGGGACAGGGCTGGGCTGTTCTTCTTGTTATGTTTAACCACCAGTGGACTTGTCCAAAGGGTGGGAGCTCGCAGCTCTGTTGAAGAAGCCTCCCCATTCCTGGAATCCTGCTCCTCTCTTTGGCGTTTCTGTTTCATCACTCGCCCACCTCTGCGGTCTTTCCGGATTCCTAGAGACACACAAGAATATCATCAACTCCTTCCCCTGAACTTAAGTGTTACATAAACTTGGCTTCAGTCAACAGCACATGCTTTTGATAGACCCAAGCAGSACTGACTCTTGATTAAGACTTCTTCAGAAGTCTTACCCCAGTAGTTGAACAGAAAAACTATTTTTTAAAGTATAGTGTCAGGAACAGTGCATGCCTTCCTAAAATTCAGATCAGTCGGGCTCRCACAGAAATCCAGACTAGTGATACTGTACCGCTGCCTTAACCTGACAAAAGGAAATCAGTTATTGGGAAGAAATAAATATTTCTTTATTGCCCCAAACTTCAAAGTATGTCCCAACTTCTAGCAGACCATTAGTCTATAAATTATCAAGGATAAATTAATGATGTTGGTGGGTCAGACAGATCACAGAAGTAGCTCTCAAAAACTATCTAGAATATTTTGCTTAAGGTCACCAATTATTTTAATTAAACATCATCCTATTACTGAGGCTGTGATCTTCATAATTATATAAAAAACACTCAAGAAAGTTCCCATTATAAGATGAGTTTATACAGCAATAAAGAATGCCATTTAAGTAGATAAACATAAGTACGAAAAGGAGATATAATGATGACCTCAGATTCTAATGTGGGAGACCTACTGTCAAAAGGCTGAAATAAACCACAACAGAAACCATTATTGTCATTACTGCACATTTCTGCAATGTGCTTTTCACTGTATGACCCTGAACTTAGGATATTATCAAGTCAGCCATACCAATTCAAACAACATAAGACCTTTGCAGAGGAATAAGATTTCCCTTTGTGGAAAGGTTTCAAGAAAAATACAATGATAAAGCCCATGTGGACTCCAACCATAAAAGAAAGGTTAAGTCTGGATCTAAGTGGAGGAGGAGTAACAGGCACTTTGAGACCGAGTCAAAAACTTAAATCCATCATCAAGTGGAGGCAAGGGAGGACAACCAAGTAATAAGGAAAGCACACAAGGAATTGAGATATGAGAAGGCAGCTTATGATGTAGCTTACGCTGGAGTTCTCATGCAATAGGTAAAAGCAGCACTAGTCTCAGCCTGAAATGCAAAAGAAGTATCTACAGAGAACAAAGATTCAAGAAATAGGGAAGAGMAAACGTTTGAAACAAAACCAAAACAAACCAAAAATACTTTCAAGCAGTCAGTACAGGTCTTTATAATGGTTGGGGAAAGGGAAACACAGCATTTGCTCAGCTCTCTTAACACCACARAATTTCAAACCTTTAGAATCCCAGTCTTTGTTGGCAGCATTTTCATCTCACATACAACATGCTTTCATACAAATGTTGTTCCTTTTCAGCCTCAAAGAAACAGTGAGAATCTTTCAATCTCTTCTCCTCTTTCTTGCATTATGAATTCAACACTGAATTAGTATTTGGAGAYTAGGCATTTTATGTTTAATTCATTCAAAATCTAGTGGGCTTTGTGATTCTATTCCATTAATCTATTTAGATAAAGGGAGTTCAACAAATCTCTCATCACTCCTGTTACTTAACCTATCTACATTGTCCCATTCACTAAACTAATTCTAAGCCAAAACTCTCAAACACGTTGCTGTTCCCATTTTTCATTCAGCAATACAATCTTTCCTACCACTAAACAGTTCCTGTTAAGGAGAGGCAGGGACATTCCTGCTATTCAGAGAAACACAAGACTTATTCTGGCAAATTGTCATTGTAGAGATACTGTCACTGGTAACTTCCCTGCAACACTCAATAGCAGGCATGCTCTATCTGTAACAGATATTTTTGTTGCATGTTGTATTTGTTGTATGTTTCTTATCAATTTAAAGGTTTTGAATTAAACTGCCCTGTGAAACATGTATATATAATCACACGAACAAGCCCACATGGTTCACAGAAATTAAAGCATTTGTTAGCTTTCTCACATTCCAAATTTTATAGCTCCYCTTCTAGAAATTTTCTTTCAAAGAAAAAGCATCCTTGGGGTCTGTGCTGTTCAACATACTCATAAATAGATAGGCTGACATAATTCATAAACAAGAAGTTGAGGCTAGAAAAATACTATAAAAACATCAGATAAGTTTAGAAAGTAAACAGAAGGCTAGAAATTACTAGGAAAGGAAGGGAGGACAGAACAACTTCATAAATCACAGAGTTTATTATCGTGAGGCACACTACAGTGAACACTGCATGCCGTTCTGTTCTTCTCAAATTAAAAAGARATATAAAAATAAATGAAAAAGGGATAGAAGAAAAACAAGTAAGGTGATTTGAAATGTGAAACAACTTTGGTGTAAGAAATATCTATATTGACTATATCTGCTSGGCCTGCAAGCCAGATACAAGACTAGAAAATCAGGAATAGCAACAGGATAAATTAGGTACAAAATGCTAAAGCTTCACTTCTAACACAAGAAGGTTTCAAATGAAAATATCCCATGCAAGGTTCAGGACAGACAGGAAGAGGTTCTCTTTCACACTCTGGAGAAAGAAAACTGACAATGTGAATAAATTATAAGGCAATATATTTAGAAAGCTGTAGGCYAAATGTGAGAGACAAAAGAATCCATTAAAGGTTAGTAAATATAAGTAGAGCAACGTCAGCATTAAGTCTCCATAATATAGATTACTGTGCATTACTTAGTCCAGGTCTGCCTTGTTAAGTAAAACAAGGATGTGATGAAGATTTTACTTTACAGAGAAAAGATGGCAAATGTAAGCATATTTAGCTGTTTACAAATAAACCAGATGTTAAATGAGAACAATAGTTTTATTTTTAATTCATCTGAAAGCCTACCACTGGCTTTTCTTCACCTTAGAACAAAAAAAGCAGTSCTGAACAAAATCAGTTTGGAAGAGATGCCTCCCACAGATTTKTTTTTTGCATTTTTATTTAAGGATTAAAAAAAAATCAACCAATCAACCAACTGTAGCAATTTTACTACTCGATTTTGTAGAGACTAAGTCTGAAAAAAAAGTCAGTAAGAGTATGCATTCCTTCTGCATCACATCAAAAGCTTTTATGATCACAGACAGAAAGGTCTCTGAATCTGTACAAGTATCATATTCATCAGAGATTTATAGACCTTAGTACTAACTTTTTACCTAAGGCCTAGATGGAAAAACAACAAACTTATTCATTTTCTTGAACTAAATAGGAGTATCTCTCTGAAAAATGCAAGTGCTCCCAAATCTCCTTCAACTTAATCAAATTTTATCTCTGTTAAAGAGAGATAATAGTGATGCACAGTCACTAATWCCAAAAAAGGCAACTCTATCAAACTACAATTTCCTTGACAAAAGTGCAATGATTCTGTAAGGGTTTTTTAAATATATGAATGCATCAATTTTAATTTAACAGTTCAGCAAATAAAGGAACCTTAATTGTCAAGTGTTATGAAAGACAATATTCTAGCAAAAATTGAACTACTGTGCATCTTGCAAGAGCTCTAAAACCATTTCCACTTGAGTTTTAAAGGTGCAAAAGCCAAGATTTTCAAAGGCAGTTCTATAAAGCTTCATATGCAAATTCAGTCAGACTTTTGGACATGGAGACAGGTTTCAAAACTTCTAAGTAATTATATAATCAAATCATTAGAACCTGATCAGCAGTAAAATTGCATATGGACAATAAAATTGCATATGACACTCCCATGGMAGGGGTGTTGGCACTAGATGATCTTTAACATTATTTCCAACTCAAGATTCTATGTGTATGATTGTGAAAGAAATGTTAACCATATGAAATACTTCCCTAGTGTTTTCCCATACGTCATTAAAACAAAAACAAAAAATAAATTCCAGATCATTAAAACAAAAGATCCAAAATTAAAAATGCACCAAATGAGCACTGAATCTCAGCTATATCACAGCCATTTTTTTTCCTACCTATTGCTAATAAAAAAGCTCCACTTTTATACCTTCATATAAAATATTCAAGAATATTTAGAGGAAGAATAGGAGGAGACCTATTAGAATCAAATTTGCTCGGCTGTGTGTGAACTACAGAGTAATACATTTTAGATTTGGAGATACAGGTATAATCTCCAATTTTATTCAAGTTAAATACATTCCCTGTGAACTGGTCTGTATATTTTTCAATTTCTTTCTTGTTAGACTTGTTAGAAATTTGGTCAATCAACAACAGTTTGTACACACACTTTTTTTCTTTTTTTTCTTTTTTTTTGGTTATTTGTGTTTGGGGGTTTTTGGGTGGGGGGGTTGGTTTGGGGTTTTTTGTTTGGTTTGGTTTGATTTTTTYTCTTTTTTTTATTTAAGAGGACAACAAAAAGATGGAAGTATGATTGGATTTGGGAACAGTGAYGGGTAAATGGTTTACCAGCTAAGTTCCCAGCCTGGAACAACCTTTGAACCTGAGGCTCTTAGTCCATACTTCTGCTCCTTGTCAGCAGGCCCCAGAGGAGAGACWTTTGACACTTCTGTATACATGCACAGCCTTGTAGCCTTAACACCCTATAATTTTGTCAGTTTGTCAAAAGAGTGTTTCAAATGTGCTTGGAAGCACCTTCTCTTCCAAACAAYGTTGTTGCTCTTCACAACCAACCTACCTCATTGGCATCCTGTTGAAAATTGCCAGAGAGAAAGAATCTCTGTTTYAGAGAGAAAGAATCTCTAATGTTTTGCAAACCAAACCCTGCTTGACAATAAAAGAGAAAATGTATGTGGTAAGTGAAAGATATTATAAATAAGAAGGTATCTCTAAGAGAGGCAGAGAGTCAATTGCTGTGCTGATGATCAGAGTGTTAAGGGAGAATGCACAAAACAGGCCCTGGCAGAGCTGCCAGACAAATCCTTTACACCAGTGTTTGCAAAGGAAGAAACCAGATTTTCCTACAACATAAACCTACCTTTCTGAAACTGAAGTTGTGTTTGAAGAGACCAGAAATTCAAAAGTCTCTGTTCAAATGTCCAGGTATGGGAAGGATTTACTAAACTGTTGGGAGAAGCCCTCTGGGGCTGAGTCCAGGCTCACTTTGGTGTCATTGCTGCCATTAGCCAAACTAAGGGACTGCAAAAGTAAAACAATGTGAACAAGCCAACAGTTCCCTTATGGACACAAACCTGAGTGTCTAAGCACAACTGGCTCTGGAGTCCAAARGGCAGATGCAGGTGAGGTATCTGTCCCCCAAACAGGCTCTTACAGCAACTTCACTTTACAGGTAAGCACATTAGGCACACCTCTGCTAAATTCAACAGCTTTATAATGCTTCACTGGAAATAAAACAGAATCCTACAGCTTCCTTTCAAACATAAGGTCACTGTAGCTGCTGTACATAAGCAGAAGTCAATAACACAATTTCATTCCTGATAGATATATAACAGACAGAGATTGCTGAAGCTCTGACTGCAGTGTAGGGYCTAATATTATAATGTATCTTAGCATGGTGGTCCTTCCAAGGTGATTTTAAAGAGTTTGGAGATTTTTTGAACTTTTCTGCTTGAATCTCTCTACATAAATACATTATTTGGTCACAGAAAAGTAACACCACTTTCCAAATTCAAATTTTATAACCTAATAAATCCTTCTTTAGAATATGATTCAGACAATCAGCCCCTTATTTCATTCCCGTTTCTCTTTCAGAAAATGAAACAGTGATGTAAATTGTGCTGAAAACCCARGTGGGTTGACAATTAGTTTAAATGAGAAACATTGTCTGAAATCTTCTAAAAAGATTAATCAGAATTTAATGTCTAATCTCAAACAGACCTGCCCCAAGTGACAGTGCTTAACAGMCTGGTTTCTGACAAGGATATCTAGACACTCAGTACTATAAATCAGTAACAGGTTTGTGTTAAGTCTGTGCACCTGAATGTTACAGTCTTTTTGATTCCTGAGGGCTGTACGTCTATGTATGTGAGGTTTTTTTTTCAAAAAATATCTCTTATCCTTTTCCAAACTGGGGCTTATTTCTCCTCTATAATCAGGACCCCCTTCTATCGGAGATAGAGGGAGAGAGAAGTCATAACGGGGGTTTAGGTTCAGATATTATGGTTCAACTCCTGGCTCTGCTACCAATTTGCTCATTGACCAAGTCACACTATATATCTTAGTGCCCCAGAAATCCTACTGACTAAAATGCAGATCATAAAACTGGTCTTTCATGTGAAGTCTTAAAGACCAGTGACAAAAAATAGTTGTTAAAAAGCAGGCAAATGTCATTTGGGGTCTCTAATGACTATTCATAATGCACAGTTTGAGAAACAATGATCTATTAAATTAAAGATGAAGGTGCAAGGCATGATTCATCCTAATCTGTATTTTTGTATTCAGTCTTTGGCAGTCATAGCACATAACACACCTAAAGAGCACCTTACGACATGTAGAAGTGAAACAAGAGAAGTTCAATTAATCCATCATTCAAATTAATCCCTTTCAGTGTTGACACTCCTGATAAACTCATACCAAGTTTTGGTTACAGTAAGTATGGCAACTGCCCCATTCCTAGACAATATTTACAATGAGCCTTTAGACATTTCAKGGATCATAAGAAAGCCTTTTGAGGAACATTCTCTACCTTTACATCAACCATGA
This sequence comes from Cardinalis cardinalis, assembly GCA_014549065.1. Classification (NCBI taxonomy): domain Eukaryota; kingdom Metazoa; phylum Chordata; class Aves; order Passeriformes; family Cardinalidae; genus Cardinalis; species Cardinalis cardinalis. Next base: position 15,250,956 of record JACDOX010000002.1, read on the forward strand.
TTTGGGAAAGCCAGTCATTTTAGGACAATGAGTCCACTGRTATGAATCTCAAAGACAGTAAGAAATTTTAATTGCTACATTTTAGAAATTGAATATTGGAGGTGTTTGGCCTGATACCAGGACTGAGTGCTAGAACTGAACTGTAAATGTCTAACCAAGAGAAGAGCCGGAATCATACAATCACAGAATCGTGGAYGGCTTTGGGTTGGAGAGGATCTAAAAGATCATCTAGTTCCAACCTCGTTGCCATGGTCAAAGACACCTTTCATTAGGTTGCTCAGAGCCCCATCCAAGCTGACCTTGAACATTTCCAGGGATAGGGCAACATTTCTGTTCCAGTGTCTCTCCACTACCTTCAGACAAAAGAATTTTCTCATCCATACCTACCCTCCTCCAGTYTGAAGCCATTAGCCCTTGTCCTACCACTAAATTATCTTATAAAAAGTCCCTCTTGAGCTCTCTTATAGCTCTAGTACTCTAGGAATTACTCAAGTAATGAAAAAGTATGAAGAGGCCAAAAATCCAATGTAAACTAATATACAGCTATAATCAACTTTACAATTTCAAGTAAGCGTTCAAGAGTAAAACATTAAAAATTCTGCATTAATTCTTCATTAATTTTTTTTTCATATCCAGTTATAGCATATAACTAAGCATAAGACAATTTGTCCCATTTTTTCCCATTTCCACCTGGCTGCAAAAGGTGTTTACTATGTACAAATTCATTGCTGAATCTGTTTTGAGCAGGTGGCTCAGCAAAAGACTTCATAGATTTCCTTCTAGCACAGATTATTTTATGGAGTGGAATAAGAAGATAAATCATCTCTGGCAAAGATGTTCACAATAACAGTCTCTCTAATTTTGGTGGCAGAACACAGGAATATTGTACTTTGTGACAATTTAATGGCAGTGATCCCCTTTGCATGTGTGCAAAGAGGATAAAAAATACTTCACTAAAAAATCTGATTCCATTACCACCTTATTTTCCCAGAAAACTGCTGTAAACTCACAAAACTTTGTTTCAAATGTGCACGAGTACAGTGATTTCAGCCCAACAATTCCAACTTTAAAGAGTACATTTCCTCATACATTTATCAGGCCCCACCTACAGTTATTTGGCTGAGTACAGAACAGTATGTCTAATAAGCACCATTGAGGTTCTCCTCGAACAAACCAGAATCATTTCACATCCACAATCCATTTCCTTTCATTCACTAATTTCTCTTTTAAATATAATAGCTAATTAAAAGATAAGTACATGAAAATGTAGAAGACCTTGAGCCCATCCAGTGGTTGCGTCAGACACCAATTTACTTCTGCTTTTGAGATTTATTTTAATAATCCTTTTTCATGAATAATAAGCCTTTTTTCATGATTAAATATAGAATTAAGCAAGGAAGTATGGATCTCTCAATTTAAAGACAAAAATCAGCAAGGTCCTTCTCTGACAGAATGAAAAATTTATTTTTTCATTTTCCCTGGAAAAATTTATCTTAAACTTCAGCAAGACTGTTGCACTGAACCAGACTGGCTTACAGGTGGATAACCATTTCAAAAGAATGTAAGAGAAAAACTGAAGCCTAGAGACTCCAATCTCTAGGAGTTAATGAAAGTGTCTACAGTCCAATGGCATGTGGTTTCAGCACTCTGTTACAGTCAGCAGAGAGTTTCACTCCCTGGGCTGTATCACAGTAATTTCTGAAGCATTCTCAGACAATTTGTGAGGGTAACACTGCAGGATGTAGGCTTCAAATGTGCTGTAACACTAATTTACTTATCACAACAAACAGTACACAGAATCTTCTCTCTACAACCTGAGATTTCAGGCTGTTCAAAGACASTAAATACCTCATGTCATATACAAAGTCACCATCTGAATGTAGCACATGAGCACTCAAATCCTTGATGGTCACATTTCCCATGATTTGATGCTAGGAAGCCATCATCATTCGACAACTGAAAGAATTACATAGGTATCAGGGTGGTTAAACATGGACTATCAGGCAAATAATGGATTTTCCTTTAGGTATCTGGCATTCAACATTATGGCATTTTTTTGCCATAGCCATGAATCCCACTGGGACCCTGTTTGCTCTTATCCCACACAACATTTAATGATAAATCTGTCTTGTCACACATTCAAAGAAGGGGAAGAATGCAGCATGCTAATTGCTAGAAACCCTCATTCACTTACCACACTATAAAAATAATTATTAAAAACAATAAAACAAGGTGCTTTTTGTTTCATAAAATTAGGGTCTTTGGGCCCAAGTCACCAGAAAGCTCTTAAAACAATGGAGAAACAGAAAACTAGGTCTGTATTGGAGCAGGAGTCACCGGCACTTTACAAATGTTTGGAGCTTCAGGGTTGCAACTGCTGTAACAACTCCATTTGAAAGCCGGCACCCTGCATCATGTGAAAGTTGGAGTACACTTCCCCAAATCAGGACAGAAACRAGCTTCAAGAAAGGATCAGGAGATTGTAAACAAAAACAAGGCTTCTCCCCCATGGTACAGAACAGAAGTAGAAGGGACATGGCAAGGATCTTATTCAATGTGCCCACTTTATCCTCACGTACAAACAGGGGAGCACAGACTAATTAATAACTCATAATTTTAAGGGTTTACTCAGAAAGAGAGAATGAAGTATTTGGACAAAATATAACAGCTTTAAATTATATGGCCTCAGATGCCCACTGCATCAGCAGAGATTCTTGCAGTCTAATTGTCTCTTGAAGCAGCACAGTAACAGATGCAGAAGGAAACACTTGCAAACACAAGAGGAGAGAAAAAAAAAAAAMYYCT